>CAOKZL010001111.1:0-419526 GCA_948472985.1 Iguana delicatissima | reverse complement strand
AGTAAAACTGTAGTCATTCACAGTTTTCAGCCGCTCAAGATGTAGTGATGCAGATGTATATACTTGTTGCATGAGACAGGTATGTACATGGTCCATTTTGTGATATTTAATGAGGATAGTTGTGCTTCCATTAAGTAATTTTCACAAGAAAGATAAAGCATGAAATTTCATATGAAAGAGAAAGCAAAGTACAACTTAGAATAAAGATTAATTACAAATATACTGAACATGATTCAGTAAAATACTGATAATCACCGCAAAATCAGACACAGTTGACCATTAATTATATTCCACTTATATTCAGTAATCACTCTGTTGGAACCTCTAGTGAGCCATGTATTGACTTGATTTCAATACAGCCATAATTTTTATAACTGTGGCATATTTAACCCCCATCCAAATAACACATTATTAAGGATGATGTCCAGCTGATGAGCTTTCAGGCTTCAACAGTCTGATTGATTTTTAGAATAGTTTAGAATAGTTTGATCATTGGACTGCAGCGCTGGAGACCAGGGTTCAAATTCACAATCAGGCATGGAAACTCATTGGATTACCTTTGGCAGGTCACACTTTCTCAGCCTCAGAGGAAGGGAAAGGCAAACCCCTCTGAGCTGCCAACCAAACCCTATGATAGATTTACCTCAGAGTTGCCTTAAGTCCAAAACAGCTTAAAGAGACACAACAACACGGGGGTAGTAGAACAAGCAGTCGACAAAGTCCATCATTGTTCTTGATCTGCAGTGAAAATTGTTGCAACTCATAGACAATTTAAAAGGCA
Organism: Iguana delicatissima; assembly: GCA_948472985.1. Classification (NCBI taxonomy): domain Eukaryota; kingdom Metazoa; phylum Chordata; class Lepidosauria; order Squamata; family Iguanidae; genus Iguana; species Iguana delicatissima. The sequence continues at coordinate 418,745 of CAOKZL010001111.1, read as the reverse complement.
TTTGTCTTACACCTTAGAAGAAATTGCTTTGGATTCTCCTAGACAAGGTGTAGAGTAGATCATATAAGTAACTTTTTAATTGATGTCTTTCTTTCAAGTCTCCATGGGGCATAACAAAGAGATGCAATTGCTGTCATGTCTTGCTGTATGGTGGTACCACTGAGTTTAAATTTAATTAATGCTGTTGCCTACAATAGGTTGGCTGGGTTTGAGTTCAGCTTGTGGAAGACCACACTGGGAGTTTAGAGTATTAATCTTTGAGGCCTGGGAATTTTTGATGAAGGCAGAGTTAACATACTTTAATTGCAAGGGATGACAGTCAGCCTATGCACATATTCAGCTTTTTAAGCCAATATATGATGGAACATTTCTATTCCTTCAAAGACAGAGGACTTTTCTAACCTCTGTCCTCAGCCATAGAAGAAGGTTAATGCATAGCCTTTGAAATCATTTTTTTTAAAAAGGCAGCAGAGTAGCTTTTTACCCAATGCCTATGAAAAAGCTGAGGAAGCTTCTGGTTCTTAATGAATTATAGATGAAGTATGGCGGGGAGAATGTTTTGACTGCTCAAATGAGGATGAGATAGAAATAGGTCATCAGCATCGAAAGCCAGTCACAGAGGTCAAAAGTCCATAGTAGAAGTTATAAATGCCAGAAACATTTGGAGAGGAACACTGTATATAGATGTTTCTTTGCTTGTGCTAGAAACCTTTGAGCCGGTTTAGAGTTCTGAGTTTTAAAAGAGAACATAATTATAGTGGGCATCACAGAGCACTTGGGGGAATAGAAAGTGGGATATAAACGTCTCTGGATATGAACTCTTTAGGAAGGATGGGGAGGACATTTGGGAGGTGATGCTACTCTGAATGTTGAACAAACGAGAAACATCAAAAGGGACAGGCCCCTTCACAGAATCACTCATGGATGACAAAGCACAAAAAATCTTGCACAACAAAAATCTTGCATATAAAATTGCAATCTTACATGGCAAAACAATGTGACTAATTTTTGTGCAAGATTGTTTTGTGTTGGGTTTTTTTGGGGGGGGGTGCAGGATTTCTGTTTTTTTAAAAAAAAATGAACACAGTCCTTTTTCATAAAGAACACATGTGGCTATCTGCAATTTTATTTTGTTTTGTTTTGTTTTGTTTTAGAGGGTAGCAAAACTCTACAGTTCTCTCTCACACCCAAAATGTATAACTCTGTGTAGAATACTTACTTGAAACATTACTTTAGGATGTGCAAATACTGGGAGAAAACTGCAGAATTCTCACTGGTGTCTTACTCTTCCTGATATTCAGGAAAACCATTTTTCTACAAGGAAATTAATAACAGTGAATAATGTTTTCATCCATAGTGAGGAACCATTTTTAACAGAGAAAAATCACATTTTAAAATGGAGGTGGAGCAAATGGGGAGTGCAGCTCTCTAGAGTTCCCCACCAACCCTTAGCAGTTGCCATTTCCTGGATTAGATAAAAGCATGTCCTAATCATGATAAAGATTTACAATGCTAAATGACTGTGCCATGAAATGGTCATAGACCAACTGGAGGAGAGGTGACCCTAAACCTAGTTGTATATGATGCCAAAGCTTTGTGTGAGATGTAAGTGTTGTTGAACTGACTGAAAACAGTAACTACAGTTATCGCTCCACATTTCCTAGGGTTAGGAGCACAGGACCCCCATGAGAGTGGAAAAAAACGTGAATAACTCTAGGTCCTCGCAAACCATATTTAACACACAAAAAAAGTATGATCACCATATTCAACCCACCATGGATTCCTTTGAGGCATCAGGGTTCCTTCATAAGGCAGAAGTGGGTGGCTGGTGGGGCTTCCTGCCACCTCCACTGCTGCCCCATACCATTTTTAATAGTGACTACAAGCCTCTTTCGCAGTTTCTCAGTCTCACAAGGCTTGCAATCCCTATTAAAAATGGCACAGGGAGGCAGCAGATAATCTGTGAATAATCAAATCCACAAAAATGAACCCCTCAAATGTGAAGAGCTGACTGTATAGTCCTATGAAATTTAATTTATGTGTAAGTGGTTAATAGTCATGAAAGTCTAACGTGATCACATGTGACTTCAGAAGTGGAAGCCTTGAATAAATGAAGGGGTTGGTCAAAATAAAGGTTAAAAAATATTAAGAGGGACCAACATTTCTGGAACATTTGAAAGTAACAGAAAACCACAAAAAATCCACTAGAGAAGATATTTGATTTAGGCCATATCTGCACTAGGTTGTTATAGTTCTATTCCACTCTCAACACCCTGTGGAATCATAGGGTTTGCAGTTTAGGGAGATACCTCAAAGACCTTCCCTAAGCTGCAAACCCCAGAATTCCATAGGATGCTGAAAGTGGAATAATAGCACTCTACAGTCTAGTGCAGAAATGGCCTAAATCAGATACCTTATCTAGTGGATGCACAGATTCCCTGCCACTGCTGCAGAAAATGAAAATTGTACCCTTGTTAAGCATCCAAAGAGAACAAACAGGAGCATGAATGTGCACAAAGTCAAAGTAGACAAGAAGGAATACCAAAGAGGAGAAGATTTTGGGTAGCATATGCTAATTAACTTTTAAGAGAAAAAAAAAGTGTGGTTAGAGAGGCAGTTGGACTCTTGGATGAAAAAGGAAGTTAAAAGAATACTAAGGTTGAGTATGGTGATTCATAGAAGGTGATGGCATTCTTTATCACTCTTTTCTCAGCAGAAGACATAGGCAAGACTGTTGTGCCTAAGCTGATGCTTACAAAAAGGAGCTAAGGAACAGAAGTTTCATAATTTTTTTAAATGACCTGCTATAGAGGAAGAGCCATAAGATAGCAGAAAGAAATATTGTTGATATTTTGGTCAGAAGACTTCAGGGAGCAAGAAAAATTACAAACCAGCAAATAATAATTGGGCCAGAACTGGTCCAGTTATCCCTATGAATGAGGTGAGCAGTAAGAAATTGTGCCATCAGAATCTACTTGCCTATTGGACAGTAGCCTGATTTGAAGCAGCAGCAGCCTGGAAAGCAACTCAGAAAAATCTAATGGCTAAATGGTGGAATAGACAATGATTGCTGGTGCTCACAGACAAATCAACAAGCAAAGTAAGAGCTAATCAATCAGCCATTAAGGCATAAGTTCTATGGCCAGTGGAACCCCTTTATCAACTATGCTAATCACAAGGAATACGATATGCAACTTCCAAATATACATGATTACCTGTGTGGGGATCTGTTGAGATAGTTTGTCTGATAAAATATTATGAATTACATTTATATTATATATCATTGTCACTCACGAATACTGACACTTGATGTACAGCCTGTTGTATTGTGTTTTTGTTGACTACTGATTTGAAATGTTGTCATTCTCTTTGGAATGGCTATAAAAAAGTTAAAAAGTAAAACATTTTATCATCTGTTTTTGTGCCAGTCTTTGTTAGTGATTCAGTTGGTTCATGGTTGCTAAGCCACCAGCAAATGAAGACAACAGATTTTGTGGCAGTTGGGGATTCTGTCCATGCCTCCTGAAAACAATTACCATTTCCTACTGAAAATCTTTTTGTTACCAAAAAAAAAAAAAGTAAGAGAGGAGTGTTGTGTGATAGCTGAAAATATACCACTAGGTATAGAAGGTGGGCATATGTTGTTTTGGTTTAGTTTGTGGGAAGGAAATTAATTTATAGTAACATCTGCTACAGCATTACTGATGTGAAAATTAAAGAAAGGCATGCCAAAAAGCAACTTTGATAAACTTCTGTCATGGTAGAGCTAAAACTGGGCAGTTTTCTTCAAGGAACTTTTTTTTCACATATAATTTTCCTTAAACCTCTTGTCCAAACACATTGGGACTCCCAGAGCATAAGAGTTTGCACAAGACAAGAGGTTAGCCAATGAGGCATGTGGGGCTGGTTTGTTGTGTGTTTTTGCACCACATGAAGGAATACAGAGCAGCTACTGACGTTATCTAGAACCTGCTGCTTCACAAAATGTGAATGTTGGTTGGAAGCGTTTCCAATTTACAGAGTAATAGGTGCACAGATAGCTTAGCCTTAGCCCTGCTGCTGTCAGAGAGGACCCTAGACATCCTGCCGTTAGGGAGTAGAAAGGTAGCAGTGCAACAATTTCTCACTCAGTATTCATGCAGTGAAATGTTTTAGAAGTGTCACTGTGTGATGATAGTTCAAATTACTACACATGTGGAAAGAACATGCTTGCCTTCCTCTTCCAAATACTTTTCACTGAATAATAACTTTCACTCTTACTGAGTAACCCCTTCCTTGGCATAAAATCAATTTATTGAGAAGAAAGGTTGCATTTTTGCCTCAAATGTGTGTATGTGAATGGGTTCTTTGATACTGTCTAGGTAGCATTGTCTCAGCGCCAGTGTTACAGCAGAGTAAGCAACCGATGCTATTTCAATGATTAATCATTTACATCTGAAACAATGTTAATGGTGTACTTCATCATGTATTATAATTTAACAATTACCAATGGCAGTGGTTCCTTTACATATTTGGGCTAACACAAACTCATGTGTAACTGTCAGAAGCTTTGCTTTCAAAAAAAGAGGAAGATGCAACTTGATAATGGCAGTTGTTTGATGCCCTTCCTGTAGTTTATCTTTCCTCTAGTCTAGTCTTGTGTAGTAGGATGATGGCTTTTTCAGACATTAGCTGATGTGAACTTTGCTTCTTCTGGTCGCAGCTTAGCCCTGTCTAAATCATCAGAGATAAGCATTAGGGATCATCCAAGGAAGCTGGACCTCCGCCCTTCAGGTCAAGACACCAAGCAGGAAAGGGCCATCTATAATATAACTAGAAGTTCCTAGGCTGTGTAGTACAACAGGTCCCCTTTCTCCATTTCTTGCACTGACAAAGACAACAACTGATGAGAAGTGTGCTATGTGTGAATGTGCCTTCAAGTTGCATGTCAACTTATGGTGCCCCCATTACTTTCACAGGGTTTTCTTAGGCAAGGAATATTCAGAGGTGATTTTGCCAGTCTCTTCCTCTGAAATATAGCCTAAAGCACCCATCCAAGTACTAGCCAGAGCTGACCCTGCTTAGCTTCCAAAATCAGATGAGATCTGGTTCCTTCAGGGTATTTGATGTGAAGTACTGCCTTGCAAGCCAAAATAGCATGGAGAAAAGGAATGAGAAAGCTCCTGATACATAATCTATACTAAGGACAAGAGGCTACCATCAGGACAGAATTTGGAATGGCTTCCAGTTAGCAAGGGGCATTTTATCACCCTATCTGTTTAACCTGTATCCTAAACAGATATCATACATAAATCATACATAAGGAAGGATTAGACTTGCAACTCTGCCTCCCCTCCCGACAGGCCTTGCCTGCTGGTGTGCAGAGAATCAGATGGACAAACCCTAACCCTAACCCACTTCTCCCTTCACTAGCCATGTATGGTTCATGAGATTGCTTGATTTCCTGTGTGTGTGTGTGTGTGTGTGTCTGTCAATGTCCAATAAAATACCCTGTTTAAACCTTTAACTGGAGTCCTACAGTTAAGACTGGGATACGCATGTGAAAAGATCCTACCATTACCCTCCTCTCGTAGGCCTCCTTTGAGCTAATAATTCTCCACAATCCTAAGGAAACTCTGGCACAGCTGGAGGACCTCAAGGTCCCCCACCTTTTAGGGTACCAAGAATGTTTTGGACTATAATTACCAGCACCCTTCAGCATCTGGAGGACCACAATTGCATCTTGCAACTGCACAGTGTAACCGCTGTTCTGTTGTGTGTCTCTCAAGCTGACTGTGAAGAGTTGATCAGATAAGCATCCATTCATTGAGTCAGGCTCCCTGGAGGGTAGAGTGCACTTAAGCCCTCGTTGACATTCCCCCTTTTGTGCCTGGCATGGTAACCACCAATCAGGTGAATTGCCAGTTCATCTTCTCTCTGACAGTGTTTGGAGAGGTAGCATTCTCCGCATCCAGTTCAGAGGATATCTCTCTCTAATTGCACTTGGTTCCAACATTCAGCTAAGCTTAGCACCATTGTTTGGTCTAACTCTCTGTATGTCATAGATCTCTGTGGTTCTGCCCCTGCCTAATCATCCTTTTGCTGTTAGCATAGGGGGAATACCTATATTTACTTCTTTCTGTTGCTCTGCCTTGGAAATGTATTTTTGGCCCTCCTGCTCTTGTCTCTTTAAACACCGTCTCATGGTAAATAAGCCATACGTCACGGTTCTCATTATTAGGTACTGCTAATGACATCCATATTAGCTCCACAAGTGATTGTTTCTCTAGAATGCAAACATGTTTTCTGTGTCACCTTTAATGAGTAATAAGGATAGGTATCTAGTACAAACTTTCTATATTAAAACGGTTATCTGCTTTGGAACCAGTGTCAAGGAAAAGATGGGGTAGGAATTAAAGAAATAAACAGAGCATTTGCAATTAGGAGAGAGAAAAAGAATAACATGTATATGTTGTTCTGTCTATGTTTGATGATGAAAGTGAAGAATTTGTAAGAATATGAAAAACATTATGAAAATAGTATGAAAAATATTAACAATGAAAAAGTATTTGCTGTTGTTTTGGAAAAAAAACATGATCAGTAGGGGAAAAAAAATCTGACCTGAGTGATATTATTCATTGAGGGGGAATACTAGTGCCCTTTGTAATTCCGTGCTTCCACCTCCCCCTGTCCTCTCCTTCCATCCACTCCACAGTATTCAGTTTTACAATGCAAGCTCTTGTAGATTTCATCAATTGCATTACTCTAGGTGTATTATACATAATTATTTATGTTGTTCCATAAGTATGTGCAGCAGTTTTTCTAAGTTTAAGATGTCCTATGGACAAGCTCAATGTTAATTGGAATGCGTTTGCAATGTGTTTAGATACACAGTGGGATCAGTAGAGGTATCACAGCACCAAGATGCAGGAGGCCATTGGGGCATGATCATAGCTCTATTTAGAGTTCATTTCTCTTCCCTCAGGGACCTTCTTTTGTCCTGAATCTAGAATTATGTGAGAAAAAGTAGTGTGGGCGAGGTTAGAAGAGGGATGAAACCCTCATATATGTACTGAATTTGTATGAGTTTTCATGCACATGTATACAATATATACATATTTGCCCAGATTTTGGGTTTGGAAACTGCGTTGTTGAACGCATGAATATGGAAATACTAAGATACAACAATTTTGGCTTGCATATTCCTTTGAGAAGTATGAATTATGTGAGTTCACATTAAAAGACAAACTCAATTAATTTCTCACACATGTTACCCTGTTTACTGGGGGTCCCGGGAGGGACACCGAAATAACCAAACAATAAAACACACTTTTGGGGAAAATTAGCTGGAGCACTCACTTAAGCTAGCGAGAGGCAGAGTAACTTAGCAGGATCTTGCAACCCAGCATCTACGGGGCCAGATCAGTCAAGCAGCCAGATGAGTTTAAATTAATAGAAATGATGTTTTATTGCATACAAACAAATATTAGAGACACCACATTCACACAGCTAACTAAGAAATTAGAGGTTGAATTAAGGATAAAGATTTTCAGGGAAAATGGGTGATGTGACAGCTGTCTCGTTGTCCTGGACCTTGCAGGAGAATCCGGGGTGCAGAGAAGAAACTCAACTCGATTAGCTGAGGGGAGCTCACCAAGCACAGCAGCAGCAAGGCTTGATGGAACTCAGGAGCGATCCGAGGTTGCTGCGGTCTCAGCTACTGGAGCTGAGGGGAAAGCTCACCCAGGCAAAGCGGCAGCAGGGCGATATGGAACTCAGGAGCGATCCGAGGAAGGTCTCGGAATCTGGGGTTTTTATAGGGAGAAGTGTGACTGCAGGCTGTGCCTTACTTCGGGAAAACAATGAGTTTTGGGTGCGAGACAATGTCTCAGAAAGGTCACAATTTAGCATGATTGAGTTAAGTCCGAATTGACAAAGAGGTAGACTGCATGCAAATGCTCAGTGCTTGGCCTTTAAGCTTCTAGCTTGCCAAGTTACCTGCTCTGGGCAGGGAGTCCTTTGTAAACAGCATGCATACATAATATGGGTGTTTGCAGAGAGGTCTCCTAAAGCGGTGATCTGGCTATTTCTGGCCTGCCTGTATGGTATTGCAGCGTTTGATGGCCAAGCCTAGTTCTGGGCTTGTCCAATGGCCTCTCAAACACGTGGAGTGTGGGTGGTGGGAGAGAGCCAAATTATTGATATCAGAATGATATCTGTATGCTATCTCCAAGGAGGCCTAACCTGCAGTAACACACATCCCTATAGAAGGTACCATATCAGACAGTGTAGGGGTATATACGATGGAGTGTTCTTCCATATATTAAATTGTTCAAAGCAAAACTGCATACAGAAAGCGAGGGGATAGGAGGTTTCCACCATCATGTTATTTTAAAATGCAAATGAGGTTTTTTGTCTATTTGTTTATTTTTGCATTCCATCTTATAACTACATTATTGTGATTCTCTTTCTGTTTTTTAAAGCCACCTTGACTCCCAGTTTGAGAAAAAGGCAGAGTATAAATAAAGGGAAAGAGGGAGGTATAAGCCTGTCCCCACAGCCATAATAGTTACTTCCTACCATAAATTTACCACCTCCATCATAAGTGACTCCTAGTAGTAGAGAACTGGCTCTGTCTGTCTTCTTTTAAACTGCCAGGAGATTCTGAAATGTATTGCCTAACATAATAATGCATTTTTATTTGAAGACATTTTAAAGGAGCGAAACTAATTATATGGTTTTGATGTATGGCATCACTTTAGATTCCTCACAGGAAATAACCAGATGAATCACACTTACTGAAGGCTGATGATTCTTATCTTTCTCTGTTCTCTGCTTCTTTCCATGTATCTGATGGTGCTTTATTCTAAATAATACATTGTGTTTTTATTAAAGAGATAAAGACTAGCTGTTTTTGTTTACGAAGACAAGATGTAAATTCTCTGCCAGAAAAGAAAGGATTAGCTTACTTTGCCTAGAGAATCCTTTTCTGCTGGGAGGTTGCAATTGTAAATATACAATACTGAGGAGTCCAGTCTGGAGTGCTCCATAGCTGTTTACATCTCTCAAACAGTAACCTGGCATGGGAATGGCTGAAAGTCCAGTTGATGAAAGCCAGCAACAGTTCAAAGCAGGGCACAACAGTGTTTTCACACCATGGAGAAAGTGATAGGGCAACCAGGAGGCAGACACGGTTGCAGTCCAGTTGTGTATGTGTTTACATCTGTCACTGATGTACAAGCGGACACATGAGGAAAGATAGATTCAGGCTGGCATTATGGGAGAGGGGGCTGATTTGGTTCACAAATAATTTACCTACTTTGGGTCCAAAACTCCCTATTTATTTCAGTTCTCTTGCAGAAGGTGGCTTGCAAAATTGCCAGTTTGGATGGAAAAGTTCTGTGGAAATGTAGAAACAGCTTTGTGATTTGAAAGAGGCCCAGAGTGAATAGAAACTGAGGAAGAAAGGAGCACAGTGGTGAAGGAGCATCAGGCGAACCTCCCTTCTGAGCAAGAGAGGCACAATGTGGAGTTGCACAATAGAAAAGGATCTCTACCCTACTGCCATCATCCCCAGTTTGGAGGAAAGACTCTGAGAAAGATTTTTTGTTTGATACAAGAGGATTTTTGGGAGAAGTTGTCACTTCAACAATCCAAGACTGAGTGTAAGGACTAGTGATGAAAGAGAGTTCTGAAAGCATTCCTTTCACAGTTTCCCAGTGTAGAAAACTATAGCCAGTGTGCTGTAGTGATTTCAGCATTAGACTACGATACTGCAAAACAGGGTTCAGTTCCCCATTTACCCACAGGAACCTACTGGGTGACCTTGGGTGCGTCACACACTCTCAGCCCCAGGAAAAAAAAAACATGATAGTGTCACCTTAGAGTGGCCATAAGTTGGGAACATCTTGAAGGCAGACAACAACAACAGCAGCAACAGCAGCTGTGGATATTTGGGTTTATTTCACCCACCATAAACCTTGCGGTTCATTACAGTATTATTACTGATGGTGCACAAATACATTTGCTGATTTTGGAATGGGAGTGCCCTGTAATTTTTTTCATGGTTCTAAATGAGAAGGACTTGAAAACACATGGCAGGAACATCTGAATGTACACAGTCTGTTTTTTATATACGTATATATCTTCTCCTAAATAAAAGTATGATTAAATAAAGGAAGGACTGGTGGTCAAGAGTGAGATTTCAAATTGTCATGCTCAAGTGTGAAAAGTGTTATCCTTATTCCTGCACATATACCCATCCACTGATTTTAGTTTTTGTCTGTGTGCTTTTTTTTTTTTTGCATGCCTTATACTTGATTGGTTATCATGACTGGATTCGTTATAACACCATCGGCCTATTCTCATTCATGTTTAAATGTTCCAAGAGAAGGAGAGTGAGCAGTAAGTCATGCTTGTTAAGCAGTTTCCTGAATGGCCATTCTAAATAATTAAATGAGTATTGCATTGCAAACTAGAGGTCTGGATGTATGGCAGGTATCTCCACTCTAGCCTGTGTTCTGTTTGCTTCATTAAGCCATAAAGGAAATATTCTTTAAGGCAATTTGTTTGCTTGAAGGTAAGGCCTTCTCAGCACAAAGTCTAGTTACATTTGATAGCATTGGCTGATTATTCTGTTGAAGTAGACAGCCTTGGAAATTGTGCTGATGTTGTGCTAAGGGCTGTCTACCACCTAACCTTCTGTTCTATTCTTTTTGAATAGTTTTGAGACTCGTGGAACAAATATGTGGTACATGAAATGATACCTTTTAGTGGGACCAAGGAGTGCTAAAAATAGCTCAAAATGTGAGCTTTTTTAAGTTATGCAGGTCATATCCTTATAGTTAGCTCCTTGATTTTCTTTTATTCCCAGTATTAGTTTGCCGCTTTTCTAGTCTAGAGTCTCAAAAAAGCTCACAGCTAAAACCCAATGAAGTTACAATAAAAAATTCAAGTTAAAATCAATAAAAACAAAAATGCAACAAATAAGAATTGGATTAAAGCCCACACAAGACATACAGAATAGTCCTACTTGAAGACTGTTGCAATCAAAGGAATGACCAGAGCCCTACTAGGCTTACGCTGATGGGACTGAAGTGAGGGAAGAATTGCTTTCTCTTTTCTTTCTCTTCCCTCAATATGCTCCTGTTTTACAAATTCCAGCCTTTCCTTTCAGACCTTGCTGCAACTTGGGGGCATATCTGGGGAGGGTATCACATACAAGGCAACATTACAGAGAAGGTCCTCTCCCAGTTTACACCCATTTCATCTTGGAAGGCATGGGGTCACAAAGAGGGGCTCCTAAAGCAGATTTTAATGTTTGGGCAGGTTTTTATGAAAGAAGGCTCTCCTCCAGGTCCTTTGTTATCTTTTCCCAACTTCTGAAGTGAAAGTATAGATTGTAGGCTTATTTGAGAAGGAGATCTGTAATTATTTGCTTAGAAATCCCAGTCTAGTTTATTATGTTAATTTTTCTTACATTGGCCACCCAGTTTGAGACAAAAATCTGTGTGACCTAAAATCTTAGATATGAGATTTTAAGTAGGTTAAGACTAATATTTAAATATTAGTCTTATTTCAATGATGCCTTGTTTAAGTACAAAACTCACTTCTGGGTGATAGCATAGAATAAGTCCACAAGCGTAGAGTATTGTTGTTGTGACTGTGATTATCAAAAAGTCCTTTCAGCAGCTGTGTATTGTCAGATTCAGAGCTTATGTGCAACTCATTTTAATTAGTTGGCTTTGTGACTAGTACCTTTTCTAAGGAATAAACTAGAATGGTATTACTGTTTTGCCTGTAATTCCCAGGACTATAATTCAATACAGTCAGCTCTCCATATTTGTGGATTCAGTATTCAACCAACCATGGCTTGAAAATATTTTTTTTAAAAAAAGAAAAAATGTAAAAAAAATTTTAAAAAAGAAACAAAAAGCCAACTTTGATTTTACCATTTTGTATAAGAGACACTATTTTACTACCATTGTGCATTGTGCACAAAGGGACATGAGCATCCCTGAATGTTGGTATTCACAGGGAGTCCTAGAGTGAATACTTAGTGGATACCAAGGGCCTACTGTCCTCTTCAGTAGAACCTAACAAGATTTCAATGTCTGTTATCCATTGCTGGGTGTGTTCTGACTCAGGCCTTTTCCGCACCTTATCTTGTTCCGGCGCTGGCATGCGGGGATCGCGCGAGCAGCCTCTGCCAAAAGGCTCTCCCTTCCCTGCTGCTTCAACTCTGCACGAGCTACCTGCTTGCGCGAGAGCCCCGCCTCGACCTTCCCAGGCTGCACTGGGGCAGGAAGTGCAACCAGCCCAGTTCTGGAGGCTCCTCACGCCAGGTAAGTGTGTGCGGGGCCCGGGAGCAATGCGCAATTGCGCACCATTTTCAGCTTCAAGCCGAAAATGAAAAAGTGTGTGATTGGCCCCTGCTGGCCCCTGGAGCGTCACACAATTGTGAGTGCGTCGTGCAAATCGTTCCTTGCAATCGCGCAACGCTCCAGGCCCTCTTTTGCATGGCAAATGCTGTGCGAAAAGGGCCTCAGTCTGAGCAATGAGAGGCAAGGAGGAAGGATCACGTGGGTGGCTGTCTTGTCTTGCGCCGTTGTGGGGCCTCATGCAGTTAACAAGAAGCAAAGGAGGACGACAGCCACTGAGAAGGTGGGGAGACATGTTGAAATCATTCATTACACTAGAGACTTGGGTTAACTGGAAATTAAAAGCACACACACAAACAAACTTTTAAGAAGTTAGCCAGCCTTTTTTGCCTTCCACCATCCTGCCCTAATGAGAGAGGCTGCTGCTGCTGCCAGGCAGAAAAGGGGGTGGGGGTCATTGTAGGCGCTTGGTGAAGGTGGGAGAGAGAGAACCATGCCTTGCCAAACAGGCTGCTTAAAGCAGCACCCTGAATCAAATCATAAGGATCCTAAAAATGCAACTGAAAAATGCATATTTTAGAAAGATGGAAATTCCTTCTTCACTTTGATTTTATGAGGGGGTTGTAGTCCAAGGCATCTGGATGGGAAGATAGCTCTTGTAAAAAAGTGCTTTGTAATGTCTTTGGGATTTTTATCAGAATTTCCAAGATGCAATATCTGAATTGGCTATGTGAGTGAACTAGAGAGCATTTTCCTGTGTTTCCTATATTTTTCAAAGGTACAGTAGTAAAGGTACAGTAACTTGTTAGTAATGAGTCACTTCATAAGGTACTTTTCTGGATTGTAACAGGTAATTGTGCTGTTATGTGGTCTGAGTAATGAATAAAATAACTTAAAAGTACTTAAAAAGTACCATTCCACTCTCTTGTCAGATTCTACTAACTTCTCTCAGGATTTTCAGTGTCCCTTTTCTACTTTTTGTTTGCTGTTTTTATTCTATTGATGATAAAGTTACCATTTTGGCTGAACACTTGTTCAAATGCACGAGCAGCCAAGCCTCATTGAAGCCCAAGAGACTGCTGTGCAACTATCAGCAGGACTGGTCCGTTTATGTGCAACAACCTGATAAACTCAATTAGAGAAGATTACTTCTTATCTGAGGAAATATGGCCTAAGGCCTACCGCTCTCCTAAGATGGTGCCACTCAAAGACTACACAGAAATGAACAAGGGAGTCTACTTTCCTTTTAGATTAACATCGTACAGTCACACTGAAAAATCCATCACTGAAAAGCCACTTCACTTTTGTTTGCTGTTTTGCATGCATAAAGGGGAGCTGCTTGACTGATGGTCCTGCTGATCAATAACATACTCAATCTTCCACTGACAGCCAAAGCGCAGAGTGGTAGGGGAAAATCCTGACATAGCAAATAAATAACCTTGTACTTGAAGAAAATTTTATAGAGTTGGAGCAGCCTCTTAAACAAAAAGTAATTATTTTACTGAACTTCAGGAATTAAGACTGATCCAAAGTCTACTAAAGTCAAAGAAAGGACATCTTGTGTTGCAAGACTGTTCTTTCAAATATTGGTAAGCTGGATGTCCCTGTATTATGATGTTTGAAAGAAAATAATGCACATTGCTCCTGGAGATAGGTGTGATTTTTAAAAAAAAAAAATGCAGGAGAAAATGAAAGTTACCATTTCGTACATTTAGGGAGAGGATTTGGAGTGCTTAGTCTTTTAGTCTGGTTTTATACATTTGCTTATTCATTTGTGTGGTTGAATTAAACTTATTAGCTCTTTCCCCTCCCAACTTTACAACTGTACAGTGGGCAGATACAGTATGACCCTCTCAGTTCTGTGAGCTGGTGCACATGCTGAATGGGCAGTACAGATGTCTGGGAAATTTGCTTGGTTCAGTTTCAATAATTGCTTACCACAATTTGTAAATGACTTGATAAATTTGACAGAAACAACTTGACATTTTAAAAAACCATAACGAGGAGAAAGCCAAACTGGCAGATTTGTCTATCCCTAGCTTCCTTTATTTCCTTTATTTTTTTTTAATAGATTTTTGTCAGTGGGTTGTATAATCTTGGAAGACTCCGTTTTTGAAATGAGAAGCTCTTGCGCATTTTTGCTGCCTGGTACATGGGTGTATGTTCTCCCTCCTCCACTCTGTCCTTTGTGGGTTAAATCAGTAGGGAAGCTGCCATCCATTCTTCATATAATAGGCATTTGTGTCCTACATTTTTATCTGAACCTTTTTCTAAGGAACAGGATCCTTTATTCTTATAGCAGCCTCTGAGGCAAGTGAGGCTGAGAGAAGTTGGTGGGCATTGGGTCACTTGCTTTGTGGCTGAAGCTGAAGATATTAACCTGGATTGTCCCAGTCTGTGCCCAACACTCTTAGATTTCTCAGTCCTTTTCACTTGGTTACCTACGGTGACGTTTCTTGCCACCCAGCCTGACATGTCTTGTGAACAGGTCTGCATGGCCCGGGAGATTTCTGGATCAAGCCAGGGCTCACACACACACACACACACACACACAGGCCTGCTTCTATCCTCCCCCCACTGGGAATTGCAGCACCCATTTCCCTGTTGTCCCCCTTTGGCCTCCTCCTACCAGATTGATCTCCCTCCCCTGCTTTCCTTAAACTCTGGCAGACTTTTAATCCTAAAATAAAGTGGTACTCTTGGTACTAATGTTGTAATGGTAGCATGTATAATCCCTTATGTAGAATGACACTCTGTGAGACAACTTTTATAAAAACAGAAAGTTACATTTTATTGAAACACTGTCACCATAACCTGTTTGTAACTAAATTTTTATAATACAGCACACTCCTTTTCTCTCTCTTTCTCTCTCACTATGCTCAGCTCATTTACTGTCAATTATTTACTCTGTTTCTCAGCTCTCTAACACAGCTTTTTTCTCTTTGTGCCTCACTGGACTCTTCTTCCCACTAATTCTCTTCTGTGTCAATTAAATTTCCATTTCTTCTCCCCCTTGGTTCGCCCCTCCCTTAAGCTCCCCAGGGTTCCATTTTACCAACCAACCATTTTAAACCACTCCTGGTCACTATGGAGGCTTGGTTACATGCCCCTCCCTTCAGATTTTGTCACACCCACCTATTTCTCTCCTTCAGTTCCAGCCCTTCAGTGCTCAAACATGCCATTATTTCCCCCAGTCTCTCTTGCCTACTGCTTCCAGTTTTAACCCTCCCCTTTATCTCCAGTTGCTTCAAGCATGCTGCTTATTCCCATCAAAAGATAGCAATATAGCAGTTACATTTCTATACTGCTTATTTATGTGAAGCACTCCCTAAGTGGTTTACAATGTGTTTAGCTAATTGCCCCCAACAAGCTGGGTACTCATTTTACCGACCTAAAGAAGATGGAAGGCTGAGTCAACCTGGAGTCCTGCAGGATTGAACTCACAACATTGTGGCTGCAGTACCTGCATTTAGCCACTGCACCACCAGGGCTCTGTATGATGTAAGATGTTCCCAATGACGATAGGATGGCACCATAAATCACTTTTCCATTAAGAATATTAGAAGTGGCATAAAAATATATTTCCCAGGAAGCTAGAATGTGCACCCTCTGTGCCTAAAGGAAGAGTAGATCTTTGAGAAGGGTCTCTCTTGAAAGGCAAAGAGAGAATGAGTTATAGACCTTGGAGGGTTTGGTATGTATGTCTACTTATGATTGCATGTAACGAGACCAGAGATGTTGGAATTGGCCTCAAACCAGTATAACATAATTACAGTGGGGGGGGGGAATCATGGAAGAAGTACTGTACACCCATACAGTTAATTGCATGACTGGCCTAGTCCAAAGAGTTTTGCAAAAGCAATGCAGGCAGACTGCAGATTCTGCTGGAACATTCAAAATTGATGCTGTTCCTTTGGCAAGAGCCAGTGTCACTCAATTCAAGTCAAGACTTGCATGCAAAGCCATGAAGTAGCAGAGAGCCTCATTGGACATCATTCATCTACCTGCCATTACTAAAGACTTTCAGTTGTTTAGCAGTCCCAGGTAACTGATGTGTTTTCTGCAGTGGTTTGCATAGTATAGCAGGTAAGATTTGCTCTGCCTGTTCAAATAGGATGGTTTTGGAGCTCTGCTGCAGCCAGAACCAACCCAAGACATTTTGCTACCTGAAGCAGAGCAGCAGTGCATACCTCCTCTTCCAAATCAGAGTCCCCAAAGCAATCCATATTATTTTGGCATATGAGATAGGAAATCATGCAAGTTCTTTTTCCATCTCCATGGCAGTGCACATGGTTTAATAATAAGTAACATAACTTAAAATTTTCATCCCTTTTATGACATATAAAATCTGCTGCATGAGGTGGCTGTCTTATGTCTAATGACTGCAGTTACATATTTCTACAAGCATGTGAGGGAATTAAAACATGGACAGTGTCTTAGGCTGTCAGTTTTGAAAAAAGCCCTTCTCAACAGTAGATATCAACAGTGTACTTGCAAGTTCAGACATACTTTAGATTGAGCAGGCACTTATCCTGCTATCCTGTCAGATGTATATGAGATAAATAGCATAGGTCCACTGTGGTGTATGTGCAGGAAATAGGGTGCTCAGCAAGGAGTATTTCTTCACCTGTCTCATTTTGATTTCATAGCCCTGTGGTTTTGAGGACATCTACTACAAATCCAGATTTAAAGCTTAAAACAAATGTCTAGCTTCCTTGTTCATTTTACAAGATCTTTTGCATCCAACCAATGGAAAGAAAAGGGGGAGACCCCCTTAGTATCACAGGACTTACCCCCAACCCCTCTTTGTTTCTTAGCCAAAAAAACAAAAACAAAAGAATTCCTTTTGTTCCACTTAGAATGTCAATCCTACTTTGGTTGCATCAGAGTCTGCTTCCTTGCATGGTGGAGTGCAAATTCATGTCAGTCATGTGCTTTATGCACCATTTTTTCAAGAATGTTTTCCCCAGGTGGCAAATACAGAGATGCCAAGACTGAAGGAAGCATATGTCCCTGGGAACTGGATTCTCAGTTTGCCTGTTTGATAGCATAGCTGATCCCTTTGTTTTCCTTCTGTAGTTTAGGATTGTGTCTGAAGGAGCATTTCTGTTTCTTTCATTATTTTAAATGACCTTCAGATCGCTGGCATCATCATCCTGAATATTTGCTCTAACCTATTTATCTAATTCCATTACAGTCGTAACAGACTGTTGGCACAATTGTTGGTGTGTCTGCCTGAACTTCACATTTGCTGGCACAGCATAATTTAGGATTCAGCTGTTAGTGTTTTTTCCATGTGAGGTTTCCTTTTAGTATGTTTACCTTGATGCTTGTTGACCTGATAAGGATTTTATAAATATAGAGTACCCACAGCATTGCTAGGTCATTGCCTCCTTTCTGATACAGTTGCACTGTGTCAGCCAGTTACTTAGCACAGACCATGATAATCTGACTTTCCTGTTCAGTGGAAAAGCTCATAAGCGGACGAAAATAGATAGTTTCTCACTTCTTCTCCTATGCATTGGACAGGAAAAAAAAAACTGAAGGTGAAACCCGCTTATAGATTTTGGTGCAGTATCTTTTAAAAATCCAATTTCCAAAAAATGAAAAATGGAAGTACAAATGTTTTGTGCTTTTTATTCTTATGTTTGCTTTCATCCGCCAGCTCTCAGAAAGGTTAAGGCATAGTGCAAATCAACTACAGACTATGGATGTTTCTGCAAGTAACTGGATAGCTGGAGGATTTCCATAATGCTTTTAGGAGAGAATGTGTGGAAACATAGACGGTTATTGTGGCAATAATCCTACACCCATCATACTGCTGAGAGTAGGCTTCCTCCTGAAAATAACCCTCTTTAGGCATTATTTCAAGTGTCTTTACACAAGAGAAGCACTGTCTCCTTTTCCATCTACATTTCCATCACTCTCTATTGAGGCTGTCCATGAAGTTTTCTAGAGTTCCAAACCAAGTGAGGAATCTGCTTCAAACGATCCCCTTTACATTTTGAGGAAGATGGAACAGAGGAAGGGAAGCAAGGACAGTGTGCTCTCCCTCTTCGTCTATTGTATAAAACACACTTTAAATCATGGGATGGTAACTATGGAAGACTAGAGGGATGCATTAGAGGACCTCTCCTCCCAATTCCACCTGCATCTTAAAAAAAAAAATTGCTTTTTTCCCCCTCTGAAATGTCTCCAAACTACCTATAGGAAGAAGACTTTTCTGCATGATGATACTTTCACATGTCATCCTGGCACAATCCCAGCAGCACTTCTGCCAGGATGGGAGCATGTTCCCAATGTTTCTCTCTGCTCACAACCAGCTGCCTGCATAAGGGAGTGCGAAGAAGATGCTCCATCCTTCCAGACTGCAGCCGTCCTTCTTCCCATGCTGCAGTAGGGGAGGAAGCGCATAGATCACGCTTCTGGCCCTTCTGTATGACTGGCTGCAATGGAAGGCTCACACAATCAGAGATCATTGATGGAGTTTCTCTGTCAATGAAATACCCTGCAATCACACCAGCTGGCGATACGAGAAGAGTGGGAGTGCAATGACATCATGTGGAAGCATCATCATGGTCCCACTTCTCTTGTATCCCCATGCCAGGATGCCATCATCATGTGGAAAGGGCCACAGAGACATATTTCGGAGCCTTCCTTTACCCTTAGAGGGCATTTTAAAGAAAAAAAATAGAATATTTTTGCAAAATTTCTTTTTTACTACTGGGGCTCCAGGGAGATTCCAAATGTGGTGGAAATGGCAACCAACAGATCCTAGAGATCATTTTGGGGTATTTGGGAGCAAAAATCTTTTTGATACCTAGGGGCCTGGAGCCCACAGAAGTGGCTATGGGGCTTGCATGTCCCCCATAGGCCATAGTCTGCCCACCTCTGCTGGTCAAGGTTAATGTATTTGCTTGACTGGCTTTTTCTGCAGATCCTGACATTGGAACCTAGTGTTTGCTGAGTAATAAATCCATTGTTTCACGGAGCTAAGACAGAATTTCTCAAGAGGATAAAAAAACATGAGAAAGTTTCTGAGATTTTTCCTTTTATCATTTTACTTTGCATAATTTTCTGTGAATATTCCCCATTCTTCCCTGCACCTTCTGACAATGCTCTAAAATAATACTAGGTCCAGGCAGTATGCAGAAGGCAAAATGGCAGCCACACTGCCAACACAGCGTCTGCTACACTGACAGCAAAAGGGTATGGGAAAGAGAATGAAGCTGTGATACTGCCACTGGTAATGATAATGGTGAGTCTAGAAATCTATTGGAGAATTTTAACATATTAACATATTCCTCAAATTAATATGTTAATTAATTAATGTTAATATTAACATATTCCTCAAATTTCTCTACCCACAAATAAGCTGGAGATGTTTGAGCACATTTCTAGTTTTTCTCCTGTGTATGCTCATCTATACCATATCTTTCATGACTCTTCAGCCCGATTAAATTTTACGTGCCCCTCAGGCTAAAAGTGACAGATGCCTTCAGAGATGAGACATAACATTCTCTTAGAGTTGGGAGTCGTTGTTACAATTGCAGATTGTTTGTTTGTTTTAGGAATGACGTTTGTTTTGTTTTAGGTTTTTTTTTTTTACCAAATCATCCTTTTGATTTAGGATATAAAATTAACTATTTTTTTGTAAATACCACATCGTCAGGTTTGAACTGCATTTGTTGTAAAAGGTACAAGTCCTCGTGAAATAAAGTAGATGCCTTGCAAAGGTGCGGTCAGTACGTCTCAAAACTTTGTTCGTAGCACTTGCTTGCCATGATGTATTTAAGTCATAGAATCATAGAATCATAGAAATGTAGAGTTGGAAGAGACCACACGGGCCATCCAGTCCAACCCCCTGCCATGCAGGAACGCCCTCAAAGCACTCCCGACAGATGGCCATCTAGCCTCTGTTTAAAGTCTTTTACTCCAAGTCTCAAGTCAAGTCTCAAGTCTCTGCCTTCCAGTCTCATGTCAAGTCCTTGAAGATACTTTCAAGTCAAGTCTCAAGTCTGGGAGCCAACTTTATCCTCAACCTATAATCCAGAATTTCTGGACAGAGTCAAATAAAATCAGTTTTAACAATTTAAGTAGACTTGGCACTCCACATTTGTGATTTAGCCATCTGCAGCTTCAGAAGTGGGGAACAGGAGCCTTCTTACTCCCCCTTCCCAAAGCTGGAGGCTTTTGTTCCAATGGACATAAAAGAGTATGCAGCTTTGGAAGTGGAGAATGGAATCCTTCTTATTCCCCCTTACTGAAGCCTCAAAAGGTTTAGAAGAATCCTTCCTCCTCAAGCCTGTTGCCTAATACATTTGTTGTTCCCCTCTGAGAAATGCACCCTGCATCCTGAGGGCGAGTCTTGTCTTCTGCTCTCAGGGAAAGTTTTAGAAGGCTGCTCTGATATGCAGAAAGGAGAGGCTGCTGAGCAGACCTCAAGCCTGCCTCAAGCCCATTGCCTAACTCATTTGCTGTTCCCAAATGCACCCACACTTTGGGCTTGAGACAGATTGCCATGTGACCAGTAGGCAAAAAGAGATGGAAGCCTTGTTCAAAGTTGTAAGGTTTCTAGATGAATGTGTTATGTTACTGAACCAAGGGCAGGAAGTCAGTCGCTAAAATATACAAGTCTCGAGTTGAGTCGAATCAGTGCATCATTTATTGCCGAGTCAAGTCTGAGTTGAGTGACTGGAGCAATTTACGTCCGACTTCAGTCCGAGTCAGTCGATCTGAGTCTACATCACTGCTTACTTGTGACTTAAACGTATAGTTTGTTGTTCATTAGTACCTGAAAGTCTAGTTTGATCTGTTGATACTTATGAATATGTGAGTGAGGAACAGTGAGGATGAACCTTTAGAGCACAGATGGGAAAATCTGTGGGCCTCCAGATGCTGTTTGATTCCAGCTCCTATCAGTCCTAGCCAACATAGCCAATGGCAAGGAATTCTGCAAATTGTGCTCTGGGAACATCTGGAAGGCCACAGGTTCCTCATCCCTCTGTAGAAGTTGTTAAACTAATGAATTCCCACTATGGCTTGCATGCTGGCATTTGGAAAGACACTATTCATTTAAAAATGAGAACTTTACATCAATTTTAGCTCTGGATTTCTGTTCCAAGCTGAATACACAAAAAACCCATGATGATGATATAACACTTGTATTATTATATTGTTATATTAATAAAGTTTTTTTAAAAAAAAATAAGAAGACTATGCTGGTGGCTAGAATTTCTAGTAGCATTCTCTGTGCTCCCAATTATATTTACACATAGAAAAAATTCTGTGCTGAACAGCTCAAAAGTTTGCTTTTGTTTATACATAAGAGTTCAGGATTTGTTTGGTTGTTTATTTATTTAGAGTATTTATACCCCACTCTTAAGCCACAAAGGCTCTCAGAGAGGCTTACAAACTGTTAATTTGACAGTTCCCTCCTCTCAGGCTTACAATCTAAATAATTTGTTATGTTTCACTATGAACATGGCAAAGCACTTTTCAAAGTCTTTAAGGCCTTTAAAGCCTTTAGACCAGTGGTTCTCAACCTGTGGGTCCCCAGATGTTTGTGAACTTCAGCTCCCAGAAGCCCTGAGCATTGACCATAGTGGCTGGGCCTTCTGGGAGCTGAAGTCCACGAACATCTGGGGACCCACAGGTTGAGAACCACTGCTTTAGACCAAGGGTGGAATTACACAGCTGGTCTGCAACTTTCAACAATCTTTGGCTTTGTGAGCAAGAAGGCTCTTGGGACCTGCAGTCCCAACAACATCTGATGGGCCACATCATTCCTAAATCTGTTTGGGACTAACTCCAAGGTTTTGTTTTAATGTAAACTAGTGGCAGCTGGTCCTTTCAAATAGAGCATTGCCTCTTCCCTTCCCTTCCCTCCCCTTTTCCCCATTGGTGGCTCAGTATTTTAGCTCAAGCTTTAAAGGAGGTATCCAAGAGGGTTAATGCATTTTGCAAATAGTATTCAACACCTTGGACACCTCCTTTAACATCTGGACTAAAACCCAGAGTGGATTTACCATCATACTAAGATGGCAGCCACCACTGTTGCTCCTGCCTCCCTCCTCATCTGTCTACTGTTTTCCTTTCTGTTAATGATGGGTTAAATCGATGATGGAGGAGTTCAAAAGGATGGTTAATGCCAAATTCCTCAGAACCTTCATGCAGAGAGTCGATGGAGAAAGCCTGCTGAAGCAACATAAGATGTTAATTTTCAGTTCTTATAGATGTTAAAAGTTATGGAGTTGTGCTACAGTGTTACTGCAAAAGGGAATGAAGGTGACAAGCCCAAAATGGACTCTGCCTACTAAGAGCTGTGCTTCTCCTGCCCTTCCAATTCTGATGGGCAGCAGCCAATGTTGATCATGGAATCATAGGGCTGGAAGAGACCACAAGGGCCATCAAGTCCAATCCTCTGCTATAGAGTGGTATACAATCAAAGCACTGTCCAGTCTCTGTTTAAAAATGTCCAAAGAAAAAGACTCCACCACACTCCAAGGCAGCATAGTCCGCTGTTGAACTGCTCTTACTGCAGGAAGTTCTTCCTAATGTTTAGGTAGAATCTCTTTTCCTGAAGTTTGAAGCCATTGCTCCATGTCCTAGTCTCTGGAGCAGTAGAAAACAAACTTGCTCTGTCCTTCATATGACATCCCTTCAAATATGTAAACATGGCTATCATGTCACTTCTTAACCTTCTCTTCTCCAAGCTAAACATACCCAGTTCCCTAAGCTGCTCATAGGGCATGTTTTCCAGGCCTTTTACCATTTTGGTTTCCCATGTTCCAGCTTGTCAATATCCTTCAATTGTGGTACCCAGGACTAGACACTATACAGTGCGGGATCTGACCATGGCAGAGTAAAGTGGAATTATTATTTCCCTTGACCTAGACACTATACTTCTATTGATGCAGGTCTAGAATCACATTGGATTTTTGTTTGTTTGTTTGTTTAGCTACCACACCACACTGTTAATTCATGTTCATGTTGTTGTCTACTAAGACTCCTAGATCTCTTTCACATGGTCGAGTGAGATGTCACCCATCTTGTATCTGTGCATTTCATTTCTTTCTGTCCAAATGTAGTACCTTACATTTCTCTCTATTGAAATGTGTTTTGTTAGTTTTGGCCTAACTCTGTAATCTATTAAGGTCATTTTGAATTCTCATCCTGTCCTCTGGAGTATTAGCAAAACCTCCTAATTTGGTGTCATCTGCAAATTTGAGAAGAATACCCTCTATTCCCTCAATCCAAGTGATTGATAAAGATGTTGAATAGCACTGGGCCCAGAACAGAATCTTGTGGCACTCCACTAGTCACTTCTCTCCACGATGAAGAGGAGCCATTAGTGAGTACCCTTTGGGTTCAGTCAGTCCACCAATTACAAATCCACCTAACTGTAGCATTGTCTAGCCCATATTTTACTAGCTTGTTTGTAAGAATATCATGGGGGTACCTTGTAAAAGGACTTACTGAAATCAAGATACGCTACATCCACAGTATTCCCTTCATCTACCGAGCTTGCAACTGTCAAAAAGTTGTCTTTGAGAAACCCTTGTTGACTTTTAGTACTTATAGACTGTCAGTTTAATTATCTCCTCTAGAACCTTCCATAGTTTTGTTTGGGTCCTCTTTTTTCTCTCCCTTTTGATGATAGGGGCAACATTTGTTCTCCTCTCGTCTGCTGGGACTTCTTCCATTCTCCAGGAATTCTCAAAGATTATTGCCAGTGGTTCTGAGATTGCTTCTGCCAGTTCTTTTAATGCCATTGGATGTGGTTGATCTGGAGACTTGTATTGATTTAGAGTAGCCAAGTATTCTTATACTACTTCTTTACCTATTCTGTGCTAAATTTCCCCCACTGTACCATTTACCCCATTTGTCTCAGGTCAAATACTGTTTTCCTTAGAGGAAGAGACTGAGGAACAGAAGGTATTGAGCAGTTCTGCCTTTTCTCTGTCTCCCATTAGCATTTTTCGATCTTCTTCACATTTCCTTTACCATTTCCTTGGTCTTCTTTTTCATATGGATATAACCAAAAAAGCCCCTCTTTCTTGTTTTTAACCTCTCCAGCAAGCCTGAGCACCATCTGTGCTTTAGCTTTTCTGATTTTGAATTCCTCTTTGGTGATTTCCCTCTTTTTCCCATTTCTTTTCATGTCTCTTTTAAATCTTAGCTCATTGAAAGTTCTTTAGATATCTATCCCAGATTCTTTAGTCACCTCCCATTTTTTTTCTTCATTGGAATTGTTTGAAATGGTGCCTTCAGTATCTCAGTTTTAAGAAACTCCCATCCATCATGAACTCTCTTCTTTTTACTGTTCCTGACCATGGAATTACTCCCAGTATTTCCCCAAGTTTACTGAAATCATCTTTCTTAAAGTCTAGAATGCATGTATGATTATGCCGTTGCTCCTTTGCCCTGTATAACAAAGTCCAGGAGTACATGATAACTCCCACCTGGGGATTCCAATGCTTCCACTCCCATTCACCAGGTTATCATTGTTGGTTAGGATAACATATAAAATAGCTGATCCCCTTGTTGAGTCTTCCACCTTCTGGATAATGAAATTGTCTGCAAAGTAGGTGATGAATTTGTTAGACTTATATTCTTGGGAGAGTTCAACTTTCAACTAGTATCAGGATAGTTGAAATCCCCCATTACTGCTATATCTCTCCTTTTTTAATGTTTGGTGATCTCTTCCAGGAAAGCAGCATCCAAGTCCTCAATCTGGCTTGGGTGTCTATAGTAGACCCCCACAATCACATCGTTGTTGTCTCCCCATTAATTTTTACCCAGATGCTCTCAACCTAGCTTCCAGGATTTAAGTCATGGATCTCTCCCCCTTTCCTGTTTGGCCTATTTCTCTGAAATAGGCTATACCTCTCTATTGCTACCTTCCAATTATGAGACCCATCTTGCCAGGTTTCAGTGGTGCCTGTTATATCATATTTGCTTTGCTGTGTTAAAAATTAAAGTTCATTCCATTTGTTTCCCATTCAGCCTGCATGGGTGCAGAGACATCTAAGACCGTGGGTTATTCCCCCAGCTGCTTTTTTAAGTTTTTTTCCCCCTTCTGCTATTGGGTTCTTATACATTCTCCTACTTCTCTCTATAACAATAAGGCTATTATCTCCAGCACTTGATGAACTCCTGCCCTCAAGAATACTGCCTTCCTCTCCCATATAACTCCTGCTGATCAAGTTTGTGAGACTCTTAGGAAAAACATTTCTGCCAGTCTCATTAACGGGAGCAAGGTTGGCAGTTCACTCTGAGAACAGGAGTATGGTCTTTCTATATTAGCTCTTTTGCTTTCTGTGTAAGACCATGATTTTTTTTTAATCTTCTGGAAGTTATGAATACAATATGGAATACTGCTGAAATACTGAGGATGCTGCTGTGGCCCTGTTTTTATTGCTGTTTTTTTTTTCCTTCTCCCTGTAGCTCAGCAGAATTCACCAAAAATCCATGAAGGCTGGTGGGCTTATAAAGAAGTAGTCCAGGGAAGCTTTGTTCCAGGTAAGCATTATATTTTGAATCTAGTATTCCTCTGGATTACTATTTACTTGTTTATATGGAAGGTGGCATGTACTAGTTGCCCTTCTATTGCAAAGTCATGCTATATATATAAGTGCTGTGCACTGTAGCAAGAATGAGAAGATTGCACAATAATTGGATCAGCACCATATTTGAATCATTTACAATATTTGGAAAGTATCGTGTTTTTTGTAACCAGTCATTTTTAGCTTTTTGGCATACCAGGTCAGGGAAGAGAAAAGAAAGCCTGCTGCTGGCTTTGGCTGTAGTTGTGTGCATCCAACCTTCACCAGAATCAGTTCAACTCTTCCTTTCAAAAGATCATCTCTCCCTTCAGTTCTTTTGTGAATGTTCCACAACTGCATAAATAGAAAGAAATTATTGCAAATAAAAGAACAATGCAGGAGACTATTTAATAAAGGTGGAGGACAGATCGATTTTGACTTTACTTCTACTAAACTACATTGATTATTCCAAGTCAAAGTGTTGCATGGTTTATTACTTGAGCTCTAGCTTTCCTAAGAAGCTATTTGTATTAAGTGTGGATTCTGTTTTCATAAACAAGAGGAGGAGGTCTCACTGGTAATTCTTCTAATTGGATCTCTGAAATGGAATAACCTTGGAAACCTGTGCAGTGTGCCAAATGCTGTAAAGCTGTAAAGGAAAATGCTCAAGCTGTTTGGACATATTTATCTCTATGCTTGATGGTCTTCAGCAAAGTCAGCACCCAGTAACATATGACATGCATGTCTGCAACATAAATTTGAGCTGCTGCCTGATCAGAACATTTGTTATATTGCCCTTGATTTTTAATGGGATGTTTGCTCATGCCAAATGGAAAAGAGTTATTTCTTTCCATTTTGATCATCATGATTGATCATCATTAACTATTTATTCACATCAGTCTTTCATTTGTTTAAATGATAATGGGCTTGAATCAAAGATAGACCAGAGTTGCAAGAAGGCCCACAACTAGCAAGAGTAAACATTGTTTTATCCTGGTATTGATAATTAATTGAAAGGCAACAGAGTGGGATGTGCATTTTGTAATGAAAAGAAATGATCCATGAATTGCCCTACGTACTCACTGCAGACTCTTATTTTTAACACCTGGAAATCCCTGTTTCTTTGTTAATCCAGCTTTTGAAAAAACCTACAGATGCCAAGCGCTGAGCCTGGAACCTTCTACAAGCAAAGAATTTTTTATCCCATAGAGTAATGCTCCCCTTTCCACTGCATAGTATGTGTGCACTGTATAAACCATCCATTTCTCAATAGACCTGAAAGCCACAATTTTAAAATGTCAGTGTCCTATGGGAGCACATTGGAAGGCTCTTTAATTTGACAAAAAATTTAAAAAATCCTAGCAACATTTTTTTCCAAGGGTATAGTGTAAATCACAAATCTTTCTCGTCAGCTTCAGCCTGGAAAGCTCAGCAAACTTAAAGCTGTTCCCTGAATGTCTAGGTGCATAAATAGAATAGAAAGTAGAACATGCTAAAGCGATTCTACATTCATGCTCCAGGTCCTGCAGAGATTTGTCTTTGGTGAATACTTAATAAAATGCAACCATATGCTCCTTTCTGTTTTTGTTATTGCTCCAGAGGCTGACAGGCCATGCAAGCAATGTGTTCAGTGGTTGCCTTTGAGGGGTTTTGCTGTTGTTTATCATTTTCCTTAAACCTATGAAAATATCTCATGGATTTGCAAGAATATATCCAAGGGGGACATTTCTCCTGGTCTCATGTTCATGTCACTGAACAGATTTAAAACTGCATGAATGGAGAAACATTGTGTTTTTGTTAATTATTCATAAATCAACTGATAAACTACATTTAGATGTTTGCCACTGATTTTGTAAAATTTCAAATTATGTGTTATATGCAAAGCTTATTTTATTACTTTGTATGAGTGTGTGCTTTTGTTGTTCTTGCAATTGCTTCTGTTTCTATATTGATATGTTTGTGAGTTGCTTTGCAATATATGTTTTGGGGCAAATTCTCTCCTTCATGTCTGAATTTAGAAACAGATAAATAGAGTCTAAACATCACAGAAACACAGATATCTCTGGCTAGGCCCCTTCTCCTTATGCAATATAGCTAGCTGCGTACATTGCTAAAGTCTGATCCAGTGAAAGTGCTTTGCTTGACCTGGGAATAGCCTGGCCTACTTTGGTGGCATGTATATTGGACAATACGATGTTTGAAATAAAGTATTTCTAACTGCTTTGATTATGAAAGTGCATTTTCTGGCCACTACATTCATGGCAACAGTAGCTACTTTGATTTTTTTTTTTTTTCACAGCATGGACCATGTTATGCTAAATCAGTGGTTCTCAACCTGTGGGTCCCCAGATGTTTGTGGACTTCAGCTCCCAGAAGCCCCAGCCACTATGGTCAATGCTCAGGGCTTCTGGGAGCTGAAGTCTAGAAACATCTGGGGACCCACAAGTTGAGAACCACTGTGCTAAATCATAGATTTAGTGTAGTGTAGGGCTAAGGAACCTCCAATGTGTGGACCAAATACAGACTTCCAGATCCTTCAGTCCAGACCTCTGGAATCTCTGTAACCCTACCTCCTTAACAATTCTCCTCTGGGTAATGGATATAGTCTTCTCCATCCTGTACTGAATGGAGGAAATATTGTCACCATTATGTAAGGTGAGAGCATGGATGCAAATATCTGTCTGTCCCTCACTGCATGCTGAAAAAAGGTAAGAGTCAGATCTGTTACTTTGCCCATGATAACCTTGGATTCCGTCTGCTGCTGAAGTGGGGTCCCTGAATAAATTTCAATTAGGGCAGTACATACCTTGACAAGAAAAAAAGGGTTCTTCACTCTGATGTTCCCTCTTTGACAGGCATGGGCTCAGGCTTTTGCATCCACCCTCCCATTATGAGTCTGATGTGGCTGCAAGGGGGAGACTGGAAGGATCCACTTATGTTTTACTTTAACCACATTTTGTTAGGTTTTGAACTGTGCTTACTAATTGTGGTTCATTTTAACAAGCCAGGATTATTATCCACAGCTTGAAGTTGGCTTGTTTCTGTAAACTGTAGGATGTTCCATTTGAGATATGAAAACAATCTGTGACTACACAAGGAAGGAGATGCTTCCACAACCCTGGATCTTGTGCAAGTAGTATTGAATAGAGATGGAAAGAATATTCAAATGTGGTCACTAATGGTCAGAAAATCCATGTCTTTCTGGTGTTGAGAAATTGAGGTCAGAAGAATCCTAAACTGATGACAAATGTCCTTATTCTGCACTTCATCATTTTACACAGGAAACAGCATTTTCTGCACAGAATATAATATGCACAGAAAGATTATGTTCTTTGCAGATGTATGTGGGTGGGGATTTGTAGTCTCAATATGGTCAGAGTAAGGTTTGATCGTATGATACATGCCAAGAGTTGTTTGAGATGTCAGAAATTTGCAAATAACATGGTTTCTGATTCCATTTAAACCAGCACCATGGTGTAGTGTGGATGCGTCTGAATCCTTATTGTGGTTGATGCAATTGTTCAGAAACACTCATGGAGAGCAAGCAATATTAAAAAGAGAACACAGGAAAGAGAAGATTTCCTTCTCTTTAATAATTTAACTGGTTTTTTCAAGCTCTTTTGCTTCCTAGAAATGTATCAGTTTGTTTTAATCAGACAAGAATCTCAAAATTAACTGTTTCTTTATTTTCACTTCCACTCTTAGTGCATTTTAAAAAAAACTCCAATAAAATAGCATGACAATCAATATGAAAACTGAGTTAAAACATTGTGAAACCATTCTATAGAGGTAAACAAAACATGTGTAAAGAACAAAAAAGCCCACTCTGCCCCAGTGTGGCTAAATAAGTAGATGATGTATGCCCCATTAAAAATCTGTTGGCCCATTAAAAATCTGCTGTCATCCAGGACAGGATAAAAAAGAATAAAGGTGGCCTGGCTGCTAAATGGGAAAAAATAATGAAATCCATAGTTGAGTAATACCTTTCTAACAATGACCAAAAATGCAAAAAAAATAAAAAAATGCATCAGCTTTCAAGTTCTTTAGACCTCACCATCCAGCTAGATGATACAAAAGAGTTGGGGATGTGGGAAGAAACAAGAAGTATAAAAATGAGGCCAGATACCATCATGAGGTTGGCAGCTGAACTCAGGCTGAAGATGGAAATATCAGACTGTATAAATCAAATCCATATGTGTGTATCAGGTTATACTTTGTAATGCATCCTGAGACCCAGAAGCAATGGGTGATACGTGTTTCAGAAGCAGGAAGGCAAGCTGCAACTCATTGCTTTGATCAAACAGACAGATTCTTACTAAGCTTGAACAGTGTTAGTCCAAACACCAATGTATCCAGCAGTGGAGCTTGGAGTATGTGGAGGGAGGCGGGGCTACAGTGCATGGGGGCATGACCACTGCAGGGGAGATGGCCAGGGCACACAGGGGCGTGGCCAGGGGGCGTGGGGGCATGGCTACAGGCCGGAACAACCCAAAAATATTGCTGCCAGGGGTGAACCACCCTCATTGCCCCCCGTCCCTGCATGATTGAATGTATCTTTTTTCTCCCAATGCAAAGAACTTACTGGTAGCATAAAGAACCAGTATTCATTGTACACAGTATTCATTGCAAAACAAAAATTGCTTGCTTACTTGCTTGCTTTTTTTTGTTCTTTAAATTTAGTAGCTTTGGCAGCTGGAATGAAGTTGTATAATAAGAGTTCAGCCATTTTGGGTCCTGAGTGGATATCAGTCTCTTTAATTGATACACTCAGCCCTTTTGCATGCTACAGTATAGGCTCCATGACAATCTGTTCAGTCATATTTCTCCACAGTAGTGCTTATATCTGGAGCTCAGAACTGCATTGCAAGTGATGATGCTACCTTTAACATATTACAATTGAGGATGCCCTTTTTGGTGAGATACAGTAACAGGTGGTCATCATGATTATTATTTTTTTTCTGTGATGAGAAACATTTACTGATTGATTGTAAAATTCTGGGATGGTTTCAAGTTAGGTGGAGTTTTGAACAGTTTTCTATTGAAAAATATTTTTGTTTAAAGACCAGAAAAGCAACATATTACAAAATATTACTCTTTAGGTAATGAGTAATGCATTTCCAAACATAACAGACAATGGTAATGCTGAACATTTTTAAAAATTAATGTTTTAAATTCTGCGTATATTCTTTGAGGTAATCTGAGTATCTAGCATTGCTCTTTTTTCTATGTTTGTGGTGCTGGTGGTGGGGAGATTGTTGACGTTGAATTTTTCACAGATACAATGTTGTATTGCTTTCGTTTCCTGTACTGCATTTCTTCTGGCAAACATGTATAAGTTGTTCAGCCTCTGTATGTTTAACCCCAAGCCGTAAGAAGTCATATAAGGCCTATTGTTTGTAACTTGCCTGCGGCCCTTTCCGCAACTCATCTTTTTGCAGAGCTGGGGTGCGGGGATCGTGCGAGCAGCCTCTTGTGAGAGGCTCTCACATTCCCGTTGCTTTAGCTCTGCAGCTGCTGCCTGCTCATGAGCAGGTAGCACAAGAGCCCCTCCTCTTCCATCCGCAGTGCAGCCTGGGATTTTCCCAAACTGTGCTGGGGCAGGAAGCATGAGCGCTGTGGCTGCAGAGCTCCACATGCATGGCAAGTGCATGCAGGGCCCCAGAGTGATGCGCGATTGTGCACCATTTTTGGCTCAAAGCCAGAAATGAAATAGTGTGCGATCGGCACCTGCCAGGCCCTGGAGCATCGCACGATTGTGAGTGCGTCATGTGGACCACTCCTCACAGTCGCACGATGCTCCAGGAGCCTTTTCACATGGCAAATGCCATGCGAAAAGGGCCTGTGAGTCAGGTTTAAGATTGTTCAAGTCATCACCTAACAAAGTCTGGCCTTCTGGCCTCTTTTTTGTGAAATGCTTGTAGTTGACCTGAAAAGCACTTTTGTGAAGTGTATCAGAATACCTTTGAAAAGTAAATGCTGCTCATTGAGTGTTTGGCAGAAATAATTCTGTTTATTTACAAAGGAGTCCAGGTGATGAAGTGAATAGCAGCAATTTTTTTAGACTTAAGCAACAAGCATGAAAGTGACCCTCACATAAAAATTCCCTGGAAATCAGGATCCAGACCAACCAGTATTTTTAAGCACATGACCAGTTCTACTCTCCACTGTAGAGGAAAAATATAATCTATAAACAATTGCATTTTCTCATTTTTGTACCCCATCTTTTCTCCTAACAAAGGAATACAAGGCTTACATGGTATACCAGTTTTATCCATATAGCAACCCATCTAAGAAACATATTCAGTGGCAGTCATGTTGCCCATGCAGCAAAATACAACAAAATACAAAATCCACAAAAGAGCAGTACCTTTACTGGCCAGCCAAAATGCATAGAATACATCATGAAAGCTTTTGGAGCGTCAGCGGCTTTTTTATTAGGCAAAGATGTTAAAAATCATGCAGTAGAAGAAAAGTGACAATGTTAGAGTTACAGGCCTATATTTTCATCTCATTGAGTGGACCTACGATGAGTTACAGTCTCATCTCAGAAGTTACTGTAACTTACCGTAGGTCCACCCAGTCAGTTTCATTTGTTTTCATGTATGCCTTCAAGTCATTTCTGATATATGGTGAACCTAAATTCAACCTATTATGAAGTTTTCTTGCCAAAATGTGCTGATTGCTATTGTCTTGCTCTGAGTCTGAGAGAGTATAACTTGCCCAGGATTACCCAGTGGCTGAGCAGGGATTTGGGTCACAAGTCAAACATTCAGTACATGACACCACACTCACTCCATAGTGAGTTTCTCACTTAGGCACAAATCCAACATTTTCACCATTATCACTGGCTCTGCATCATAGATATAGATTAGAATTAATCCTTATGTTTCATAAGTATCATGTTTTCTGCTTTCACACAATCACATTCCAAATATAATATTGTCCAGTAACATCTATATATTGGTTCCATCAAGTATTTTTCTTTATCTTTAACTGAGACAGAATTGTATTCTGAAATCTGCATTTTGCAAGCTTTGTGGTACAGCTGTTCTTGAAGGGAAAATGTTCACAGAAATGTACATATTACGGAAAAGTGCAAACAGTATGCATTTATTCTGGGACACTCTACATTAAAATTGCATTATGGCAATATAAATTAATATGAGATATGTATATTATTTAAAAGTGTGCATGAATGTAGCCAAACACACATCCTAGACAGGTAGGTAGGTAGGTAGGTAGGTAGGTAGATGAGGGAGGGAGAGAGAGAGAGAGAGATCTTAGAGTGATTAACAGTACCTATAAATTATCAAAACTTTTCAGCTTGTCCCTTTTTCAATTGCTGAAAACAAAAGTGAGCTGGACCCAAAGTGGCAGTTTAGACCACTCTGTTGCCAACATTCTGGATGACGGTGTTATATATTACCCTCCAGGCTGATACCATGAGAGTTTAAGGTCTTAAATGTGTGATTCCAGAAATCCTCCCCCATATCCAAAGTACTTGAAAGAGATAACATCTCAGTTCCCAACGCAGAGAGGCTGTGGTGTTCCTGGTTAA
This sequence comes from Iguana delicatissima, assembly GCA_948472985.1. Lineage (NCBI taxonomy): Eukaryota > Metazoa > Chordata > Lepidosauria > Squamata > Iguanidae > Iguana > Iguana delicatissima. Next base: position 385,281 of record CAOKZL010001111.1, on the reverse strand, counting down.
GTATTGAGCCACTAGTTGCCTGAGCTTATTGGTCAGGATGGCAGATTTCTGAATTTTGTAGTGTGTTTGCAGGTCTGTGGTTGTTTTCCTCACATACCGAAGATGGCATCCTATAGATCTGAGTCCAATCATATAAATAGGATTACATGATTGGCAGGTGGTGTTTTGTTTAATATAGTAGGTTCTGCCAGTCACTGTGCTCCTAAAAGTGACTGCCTTCTTCAGATATATACAGGTAATGCAATGGTATCAAGGGGTGTGATCCAGGATTGCTGACTGGTATTTTAAGGATTTACCAGCAATCTTCATAGATCAGGTAGCTGGTGAAAAGTTGTAACAGGAAGCTCTAGCACAGTGTTCAGAATTTGCTAACAATTAATAGCTTTTCCTAATTGCCTTATGACTGTTACGAGATGGTAAATGGAAATCTACCGTAAATAGAACAGAGTCTTGGTTGTTTGTTGGCATGTGTCTTTTGGGTGGGGGGAGCATATAAAATGATTGTGCTATCATCATTAATATGAGCAGGACATCCCCTTTGAAGCAGCTTCTGCTTGAATTCATTCATCGTTTATAGTAATCTCCATCAATACAGATGCATCAGATTCTTAGAGCCAAGCTGAAAATAACATTATTTTAACATGCTTGAGGTGGCAGGACCTCCAATCCAAATCACTGGGCATCAGTAGACTTCTTATGAAAATTAGTGAGAATTTTGTAATACAAAATTATGGGGTAAAAAATATCAAGGAAAAGTGTGTGTGGATGTTCAGTTGTGTTGCTAGACATAAACTTGATTATTGCATTAATAAGGGTTGATACATAATACAAACTTTTTAAAGTGTTCTTTTCCAGAATGTAGAGATGTTGTCAGCATGCTGCCCCTATATGGTAGGCTTATCATTGGCCTCTTTAAGGATATAATTTTTTAATTTGCCTCTGTGAAAGTGAAGGGGCCACTGTAATACTTCTAAAGATATGAGACTTCAGTGCTGTGCAATTCCCAATTGTTTAAATCTTAAATGCTGAATGCTGAGGCACTGTAAGCATAGCATAGCACAATTGAGATTAAGAAAAACTGAAATGGAAATAAAGAAGCTTGGTATACTGGTTGAAATATAAGCAAAGATAATGCATACTTATACATGCCAGTCCTCTATGAAAACTACATTTTTGTGTCTGTAGCAAGAAGTGCCCATAAAAAGTGCAACAGCAGAGTGCATGTAAATCTAGCCAAACAAAGGCTGAAAAAGCAATAAACTGAATTGATCTCTATTTTTAACTGGAGATATTGGACACTGAACCTTGAACTCCTATATACGAAACTGATTGTGTTTCAACATGCTTTGCTATTGTCTAAAAAAATGAATTATTATATGATTTAAATGAAGAACAGTACCGCTTTGATAGGTTTTAGTAATTTAGTCTGTCATCATATGTGTCTGTATTGTGATATTTCACTTATTTGTACAAGCTCCTTGTTTTTAAAGTTCATAAACTTGAACTCTGTGAGGAGAAAGCAGGAAAAAATAAAGAAATTAGTCTTTGTGTTCTAAGGTGTGTCTAGATGAAATGCTTCCTACATAACTGGTTGCAGTAGTATGAAAAGCTAGATGTGTATCTTTTTCTGCTACGCCAGCCCTCTTGTGTCAATTTGGAAGATCGTCTATGTACGTTTCGTGCTACTCCACATCAGCCATATAGCACTGTGGAAACCAGAATGTTTTGCAAAATGCCACAGGCCTTAAAATGTCAATAGCTTATTAGCAGGTTATGCAAGCATAGAAAAAGGGGTCCCTTTAGGAGGATAATGCCCATCTCTCTTTCAGAGGGAAACATGCTCCTCAGGTACATGCTCTGTGCTCATGTCTGGGTCAACTGTATCTTTCCACAGGTTTCCTTTTCTGATGCAATAGTAATCTGTCCCATCTTGTACTTAATTTTGGCTTCCTGAATGTCTGTCCATGGTGCTGAAATTGTTCTTTTGCAAGCATAGAAAAGCTGTCACTCCATTTTTCCAATTGTGTTTCTGTATATTGATAAAGAGCATCTAGAAGAAACAATTTACTGTGAAGACATCTTTGCTAGAAAGCAAAGGTTGCTCCCCCAAAACTTTTTTTGTGAATCAGTTCTCCCATGACTGTAGACACATTTGCTATTAAGTAATTTTAGAAATGCAGTCAAAAATGTTGGGCAACATGAATGCCATTTCTTGCACTTTGTTCTCAATTACAAAAGGTATCTCAACTGAGAGCAATCTGCAGATATATTAGCATCGTTATGGTGGTTCCATGCCATGCTAGTCAGCATAATTTATAACACCATAGTTCAGAAAATGTTTTCATCCAAAAGCAAAAATGAGGAATGCCATTTTAACAATTGCCTGATTTGAAATTGATCTTCTCTGGAATTGGGAGGCTGTTGAATAAGACATGTGGCTTTGCCTTCTGTTGCTTGCTTCTTGCATAGACAGACTGATCATGGGGGGCTGCTATATAGATCACTATGCCTTGCTTTGATTCAGCTGTCTTGTCTCAAAGGCCCCAGCAAGCTTTTCTATGCTAATATCCCAAAAAGGAACTTCAATCAGGGCATCTGCCATCATTTGGCATGTGGGATGAGAACTTTATTGGAATTAATTATCTTAGATCAGTGCTTTGCTGCTGTGACACCTCTCCTTGTAACAGGGAGTTTTTCATAAAATGGACGGTGGTAGCAGTAATTACTCCCCTGATGCTGTGATCTGCCATTTTGTAGTGAATTTTGAATTATGTACAGAAGCCAGAACCACAGGGCATGAATGCCACCCAAAGAAAGGAACTCTCAAGAAAACACAAATCAATAGCTTTTGATATAATTTTTATTTTGCTTTCTAACAATTTCTTCAAAGGCTCAAACGTATGATGCCAGTGTCCATGATATGTCATACAAGGGTTCATTTGGTTATGTTATTTACTATCTTCTTCTTCTGAGTGATACAGAATGGGTCTTTAACTGGTTCACAGGAGTATGTGGTATCTTCAAAGACAGATGATTTCTTCTATGCAAGCTATATCTGATGTTAAAATTGCTAGATGTTTACATCCATTTTCCCCCGCGCTTTAGATTTCAGCAGTGTAGTTGGTTTGGGACGTGTGAGTGCATGGGAATGAACTGCAACTGTAAATATGGGTATGCTTTAGAGGAGGTTGCATATGGGTGGTATCTTATTCAGTTCTGTGCAAGAACTGTTATGCTGGTGGAAGTGACCATGTTCTCCTAGAGTGTATTATACAGCAGAAAGGAAAAGCCAAACTTAGGCCCTTTCCACACGGGGGGCGTGAAACGTGGGGAAACAGGGTGGCGCATGCAGAAACGGAGCTTACCTCGATGCAGGTTGCTCCGTCGCCGCGGAGAGCAGCATGCGTTCACCACTCTACACAGCAGCGGTGTCCGGCAGCGCCCGGCGGCACCCAAAATGGCAGCTGGCAGCTTCCAGCAGCTCTCTGCCAATCAGAGAAGCGCACCAGCCGGAAGCCCGCCCCCAGGCAGCTCTGCAAGGACACTATTGCACGCCCCTGCAATTCCACATGGGGCTCTGCAACGGGCTAGCACATGTGTCTTTATAAAACACGCACCGCCACCCCCGCGGCTGCGCGAGGGCGGTTTGAGGTGTGGAACCTCCACATTTCTAACCACTCTAGCGCACTTCACAGTGTGGACAACTGCCGGGTGAGGTCATCCTACCCCGTTTTACCCCATGTTTTTCCCCCATGTGGAAAGGGCCTTAGTCAGACGTGCAATCTAGACTTTAAAAAGTCTGATTTCAGTACACTCAGAGAAATACTGGAAGTAATCGTGTGATCAGGAACACTAAAGATATGGGAGTTCCTTAAAAGTGAGATATTGAAGGTGCAGTTTCAATATTTCCAGTGAGGCAGAAAAAAGGAAGTGTCTAAAGAATCTGGGATGGGTGTCTAAAGAACTTTCAACTGAGCTAAGATTTAAAAGCAAGATGTACAAGAAATGGAAAAGGTTAAATCGCTAAAGAGGAATTCAAACATATAGCTAGAATTCAGAATGAGCTCAGGTTTGCTAGAGAGGTTAAAAACAATAAAAACAGCTTTTTTTATTATTATTATATCTGTACTAAAAGAAATACCAAGGAAATGGTAGGGTCACTATGCGAAGAAGATGGAAAAATGCTAACGAGTGACAGAGAAAAGGCAGAACTACTCAATACATTCCTTGCCTCAGTCTTCTCCCCTAAGGAAACAGTACTTGACCTGGGACAAATGGGATGAATGATGCAGTAGGGGAAATGCAGTACAGTATAGATAAAGAAGTAGTACAAGAATGCATGGCTACTTTAAATGAATTCAAGTCTCCAGTCCCAGATGAACTACATCTAAGGGTATTAAAAGAACTGGTAGAAGTAATCTCAGAACCACTGGCAATAATCTTTGAAAATTCCTGGAAAATGGGAGAAATCCCAGCAGACCAAATATTAGGGTAAGGCAAATATTATCCCAATATTCAAAAAGGGAAAAAAAGGGACCCAAATAACTGCCATCTAGTCACCCTGACATCAATACCAGGAAAGATTCTAGAGCAGATTGTTAAATGGACAATCTGTAAGCACTTAGAAAGGAATGCAGTGATCACTAAAAGTCAACATGGGATTTTCAAAAACAAGTCATGCCAGACTAATCCTATCTCCCCCCTCCCCACCCCGCCACTATTTTTTCATAGAGTTACAAGCTTGGTAGATGGAAGGAATGCTGTGCATATACCATATCTTGTTTTCAGGAAGGCATTTGACAAGGTCCTCCATTATATTCTTGTAAACAAGCTAGTTAAATGTGGGCTAGACAGTGCTACTGTTAGGTAGATTTGTAATTGGTTGATTGACTGAACCCCTGACTCCTCTTCAACCTGGAGAGAAGTGACTGGTGGGGCGCCACAGGTTCTGTCCTGGGCCCAGTGCTATTCAACATCTTAATTAATGATTTGGATGAGAGGATAGGGAGCATTCTTATTAAACTTGCAGATGTTACCAAATTAAGAGGGATAGCCAACACTCCAGAAGACATGATCAAAATTCAAAATAACCCTAAAAGATTAGAAAATTGGGCCAAAACTAACAAATTTTCAACAGGGAAAAATGTAAGATACTACACTTACGCAGAAAAAAAATGAAATGCACAGGTATAAGGTAGGTGACACCTGGCTGGACCACGGGATATGTGAAAAGGATCTAGGAGTCTTTGTAGACCACAAGCTGAACATGATTCAGTAGTATTAGGTGGCAGCTTAAAAAGCCACTGCAATTCTGGGCTGCATCAATAAGAATATAACATCTAGGTTGAGGGAAGTAATAGTACCACTCAATTCTGCATTAATCAGACACCACTGTTACCAATACTGTGTCCAGTTCTGGGCACCTCAGTTCAGAAAGAATGTAGACAAGTCGGAACATGTGCAGAGGAGGGTGACAAAAATGGTACAAGATCTAGAAACCATGCTGTATGGCGAACAGTTTAGGGACCTGGAGATCTTTAGCCTGGAGAAGAGAAGGTTAAGAGGTGACATAATGGCTGTGTTTAAATATTTGAAGGGATGGAGCAAGCCTGTTTTCTGATGCTTCATAGACTAGGACTAGTAGCAATAGCTTCAAACTTCAGGAAAAGAGATTCTACCTAAACATTAAAAAGAACTTCCTGATGGTAAGAGCACTTTGACAGTGGAATGTGGTAGTTTGGGCTCCTTAGGCCCAAATCCCCCACACATACCCATTCTCCCCAAACCCTCCAAAGAAGCCATATTTAGGCCATTCTCAGAATTGGAAGGGGCACAACCAACCAGGAAGCAAGTGGGGGAGACGCAAGGGAGTAATACCCCTCTGCAGTTAGCCATCCTTGGTTGATAGGATAATTATCAGATATTCTAGCCTGAAAACATGCAAAATGTGCAAGGAATGAGGAAAATATGCTAAGAGGACCTAGACTACTATTTGATCCATGCCTTTCATGGCTAAGGATCTCTTAGGTGAGGGGGACTGACTGGGTGCATTTGGAAGTGCTTAAATGACTTCCTGCACAGGCCCCACTAGCTTTCTTGAGAGAAGTAGACATGAGGCTCCTTCTAAGAAACCATCTTTCAATTCCTGTGTGGAACCATTGTATCTTTCTTGTTTTCCCTTTCTTTACACAGGGATCCTTTTATTGACTTTATTGATAGAGTCACTCCATCTTGTAATCAGAGATTGTAACAGAACTACAGTTCATTTACACCGGATAATTTATCAGGGGGTGGGTGGGAGTTATTGCATGAGTGTTTACAAGCCGATATGGTTCTGAAAGGACAGAATTATTTTAACTCTGGGCATCCCACTGAAGTGGTCTGTGTGTGCGTGTTTTAGTCTACCTGTGGGAAAAAGAGCTTAGTATGTGATTAATGGCATGATCTGCACATCAATAAAACAGATGTTTGTCATTATGTGTTAAGGCATTTTTGAGAAACAAAAACAATGCACAAAATAATAGGATTTTTATTGATGTAACTTATAGTTTGCTACAAGCTCTGTGTTCACTTAATTATATTTTATCAAATATAGGATTTAGTGGATCATTACTGCTTGCTCTTGCTCATTTGTGTGTGGAGAGCAAAGCAGTACAATAGATTCACATCCCTTCTCTGAAGCAATGCTCCCATGTTAAGCATTGACAGAACCTGGATGTTATTGATTCTAATTCCTAACAATGTGAAATTATTGGAAACATACCAGTAAGTTCTCATACTGATCTCTCATGTAAGTCCAAGTGTCAAACTTTCCCTTAATCTTAATCATCAGTCATCCAGGCTCACTTACGTTAGATGTTCCTTTGCTTTGTTAGCAGTCTGTCAAGTCAATTCCGACTGTATTGTACTGTGCTCTATGTAGTATAACTTCCATCAGACCATGGTATGTTTAGATAAAATCTGGACCATGGCAGCCCCTGTTGCTGCTGGTGCTGAACCTGTCGTAACACCCTGCACAGACAGACAGGAGTCATTCCCAGCTCCATTTTACCTCCCCCAGGGTGCAATATCTCATGCATGTTTACATCCAATCGTTACCTGGTAGGTCAATGGGGCCAGGACACTGAAGACATTTCATCCAAGAGGACCTCCTCAAACCTGCAATTTTTAAAAAAAATGTTGTATAGGAGTCAAGACATATAGCAGCTCTCCATTATTCATCATGGAGATCTCCTCAGCAAGAGACAGGGACTAGTGATCTTTGTTAATTGTTTTTCTTCTTTTGGCATTTCCCCTTGTCAGTTGTCATTTGTCCTTGTTATCTAGCTATTTTGTTTTTGTTTTTTAAATTTTAATGTTCAGGTCATTTGGACTAAACACAAAGGACATCACAGAACACTGCTCGCCTGCTCTTAGACAGTCTGCTGAACTGTTGAAGTGTTTAGAATTCCCTAAGGGAGCCAGGCTGCTAGGATGTTTAATGTAGTCTTTAAATTGCTTAACTGGGATATAAATTAAAATAAAGTAATAAAATCAATGGTCTCCCTGGAGAGAGTTCTCGCTTCTTGTAATTTTGTGCTTTACAGCGGCACTGGTGGTTGGTGGGGTCTGAGGCAAGAAAGGCTGGAGAGTCTGGCTGTGATGAAGGGCCTAGTCTAAGGACAAGCACAGTCAGATGGACCTCTGTCTGCAGATATCAGGTGGAACTGGCAGCCAACACAAATCAGGATGGACTGGTCTAAATCAACATGACCTGAATCCTTGACTTGAGCCATTTGACTTACCAACAAATACATGTACATAGACAGATAGGCAGGCAGGTAGACAAACAAACAGATGGATGGAGAGCTAGCTAGCTAGACATGATTTTAGTTAGCAATTTAAATATCCCCTTTTCCATTTTGTATATTTTGTGAACAAACATATCAGCTAATTGGTTACCATAAGAAATGAAACATAACTAGTCAACAATGACTAATACAAACCTTTATCCAACTTAGGAACATAATTTAAAAACTTTGGTGAGACAGACATGCCGTTTGCACAGATCTCAACTTACTGCTGTCTGTAAACAGTGCAATGTCACTTTCTTGGAAGTAAATCTCATGGAATAAACATGCAAAGGATTAGCTACAGGTGTTTCGGACTTTTCAGAATCAAGCAGTTACTACTGTATGGGTAAAAATAGTGTTCCTCTTTTATTTGCAAAGCCAATCTTCCTGCATGTTGTTTGGTTAGTAGAGTAATTATAGTTTGAAACAACACTGTGAACATTTATTACTCTACTAACCAAACAGCACAGGTTGTTGAAGAACATACAAATGAGAGTACATGACCCTGCTGTGACCCAGGTTGGAAGCTCATGTATTGAGGTCACTGATGGCTTGCTAGTCTTTGGGTTGAGTAGTAATTGCAAGACATGACTGAGGCTGCAGTTTGATGCCCAGTTACCTGATGTGCCATTAGACTGAGTAGGACTTATTTGTGAGTAGGTATGTATAGGACTGCACAATCAGAGGGTAATTGCAGTTTCTAGATATGCAAGCTGCAAGGGGTTAGGATGAAGCAAAGGTGCTTCTGTGCGAGCAGTGGGGAGGGTACACTTGCCTCTGGAAAACTCAGGTATACCTTCAGAAAATTCTGCCAGCATAGATCAGTGGTCACTAGTGTTGTTTCTTTTGGCCATAGACCAGAGCAAGAGCAGCTCAGATGAAGCCTTGGATGTGCTAGATCAAAATCCCTTTGTTCCCCTAAGAAGCCCACAATTAAGCCCCTTAATTGTGCCACAGAGGTGAAGGGGAAGGGAACTGGAGAGATTTGGAAGTAATGAATTGTCTGCCAATTCACTCACCCTCGCTCCCCAATCTCAGTAAGGATTCTTTTATTACTGTATCATTTGCAGGGCTTTTAACCCCCACAAATCTGATATATTATATGAACCTTTCTTTTTTTAAAAAAAAAATCATTTTAGAAAGAACATGTTTAAATGTATTGTTTGATTTTGATATCACAGCAATCAATTGCATTTCTTATGAATCTCTCTTTCAGCGATATTAATTGTTCCTAAACAGTTGTGCTGGAGTCAGTTGCTAAGTACACAAAACTGCTGTGTCTGTGAAATCCAAACTAAATGTCAAGAGTTTTTACATGTTTGGTAGTTTGAGTGCTTAGATTTAGCACTGTGCAACACTGTGGGAATTTATACATGAAGATGGCAGAACCCAGTTGTTACAGCCCTGTGCACTCCCCCATGTTTGGCATGGTTTTATTGCAATATTATTTAATTGGCACTACATTAATTGGTGTTGATATAAATAAATAAATAAAACCTAAAGTGACTGGAAGGTCAAGCCAAAAAGAGGCAGATTACTGACTGTAAACATGAAATAGCAAGACATGTCAACCACACCTCCTCCTAGGCAAATACCGAAGTCATTGTCAGGCTGATCGCGTCTAGAGACAATAGGCATATGCTAAACAGACAGACCTCTCCGAGGAGAAAGGAGAAATCCCCACCAAATTGTGATTGTTTTAACCCTGATCCCTCACACCTGGATGTTTCCCTGCTTTGTCTTGCCAACCTCTCCACAAGTACAGGGCTATTACAACAGCCATTAACCTTTTGTCACCTAAACACTAAAACCATTAAGTCTGTCTGGACTTCATTGTTTGTGTTGCAACTCCCACTGTCCGCTTGGCTGGGAGAGTGATTCACACCCATACCTGCAGGATATTTTGGGGGTATAAGAAGCCCCAATTTTGAGCAGTTCAGCACAGTCTCTCAACTTCCTGAATGCCATGCTGTCCTTTTGATTCCCTAAAGAAAACTGTCCTGAGGTGCCTACATAAGCCACATCACTGCTTTCCTCGCTACTCTCTGGACTGATAAATATTGCCTCAAACCTGAATGTCCCCTATCCACACTTTCTTCTCCCTTTACTTTCAACTAGCTCTTGCGTGAGTGTGTAAGTATTTGGATCTTTTGCATGCTTGTGTGAATTTCTTTCAATAAAAACACATTTCATTTTACATTTCGAATCTCTAGCTGGTTCTTTCCTGCAAAGACCCTGTAAACATAGGTGGTAGATCTCGTTAAGTTACCTCCCTCTTGCAGGGCTCCAAATTTGGAGCTAATTAATTCCCCTCTGTCACATAGAGGTACTGGCATTGTGGGTGGACTCCTGAGCCACCCACATTTTGGGATAACACAGTATATCTGATGAATAATAGAGATTTCTTTGGTTTCAGTCCTTGAGAAGGCCTAGTGTTTTGCACCAAAGTTTGGAGACCTGATAAAAAAAACTAGTAGTAGAGGATGAAGGGGTGCAAATTATTTGTGTGATATTTTGGTAGTTTTCTGGTTGCTCTATCTATTTTTGAAGTCAAAGGTAGCATTGTATAATTAGCTATGGCAAACCTATGGTTATATGGATTTGTGATTGTATCAGATTAAAGCACAAAAAATAAAATTTGCTAAACCAAATGGTTATTTCCTGATTTTTCTCCTCTTCCAGCAATCAAAGAAAAAAGAACAATTCTGCAGTAAACTCAAGCAACATTATAGAAAATAACAATTTACTTCAAGACCTTCTGTTCAGCTGATTAATTGAAAGTTTCAATTGGTTCAGCTGCTCAGGTGTTTTATGAACATTTATAGGAATCAAAGTAAAAAGCTATCAGACCACAAAACTTAGATCAGAGAAGGGGGAGGTTCCATTATTGTTGGCCACTGGCTGTTAGTCTGTGGAGTGGGAATATATCTCTCTTACTAAGTGTATGAATGTATGAAGAGAATGTATGAGGGAGAGACAGACAGACAGACAGACAGATACAATTTTACAGTCCCTTAGGTTTATGATAAGTTTTTGGATTTTTTTCTAGCCTAGTCTTTAGGCTCCAAGCAGTTACTAACCAATCATTTTAATAGGCACATTGGTAACATACCTTTTTCTTCATAGTTAAAATATATCAAAAAATCCTCTCAAAATGGTAATTCCTTTTCCTTCCTTCCTTCCTTCCTTCCCTCCCCGTAAGTTGTATATAGTTTCTGGAAAATGACCAAAGTTATGCTTTGACAGATTGTCAAGGTGTGTGTGTGTGTAGTGGTTGCCATGAACATTGTGCATGGAACACTTTTAAAATTACAACAGCAGCAGCTGAGCAATACAATCAGTTGGTGAGTGTCATGGAGCGAAGGTGATGCTTCTAAATATTATACCCAGTAGTCAATAGAGAGGCTGCCACCTTCCTTTTTAGGCTATTTTCCTGTAATATTTGTTACATTATCCATTATTGTTATTTCTTTTTTAAATGAAATTTCTGAGAGTTTTGAATCTGAATTATACTTTGACTGGATAAGATATACAGTGGGCTCTCCTTACCTACGGTCTCTGGATGTGTGAGTTTGAGCATCCATGACGACATCACATCCTATATCTAAAATGACACCGACACATACATGGATATGCTGGAACATCTATGTACACATTGCAGCCGTTGAATATAATGGGATGAGAGTATTCATGAATGTCATTATTCATGGGCGTTCCAGAACAGAACCCCCTGGACCATGGACCACAGGTGGTTTCAACCAACCTTTTCTCAAAAAGCTCTATTTCTATCCATTTATACTATGTGAGGGAGGCTAGGCTGAGAGATAGTGGCTTGCCTAGGGTTACTTATTGAAAATCACAGTCTAACAACATCTGGTTTATTATGGATGTTACCACTTCTGTACTGCACTGTTTTTCTAGAAATATACTCCTGAAAGGTCCTTTATACTTCCTAAGTCAATATTGTGTGTTTATTGGTAATGGTAATTCTCTGGTTCACACGGTGGAAAGATGATGCAGAAAATATCTTCTGCCTTTGGTCAAAATTTAGTGTCATAGCTTACTATGGGGGAGCAAAAAGGGAGGGGAAGAAGGATATATTATTCTTCATAAGAAAGCATAACTCAGTTACTTTTTATGATTCGAGAAGATGGGAAAACTGCATTGTGGATGATAAAGGCTGTTTCTCCATCAAGATGTAAAAATAAATCAACATGAGGAGTTATGACTTATTTATGTTCCGTAGGAAGAACCCTCAAGACATGCATCTCATTGTTCTGGCAAAAGACAGCTTCTTTATTTATGTTTGGATTTTTTTAATGTTTGTTTTTTTTTCCTTGAGCAACTATTGTGATTTTTTTTAACCTTGAAAGCATGTAGATTTATGGCAAAGCAGTTACTAGAAAAAAGCCACTGGAAAATGCTGTGCACATGAATGTTTCTGTTTGGAAGTTGGGTTCTCTGTAGGCAGGGCAGCTAGATTCTTTTTTGTTCTGGGAAATGCAATGAATGAGTCATGAAGCTGAAAATGTGTATGAGCACTGAATGTGTATTAGCAGAGAAGAGAATTGGATAGGCCATGCTCACACTGAGCTCTGTATGTGCACTGGAGATCTGTGGAATGAAGCCAGCAAATGTGAGCAACATGGTATTGAAAATAGCAATATCACAAAAGTACTAATCTTTGTGAGTATAAGACACGATCTAATATTATGCAGTTTGAATGTACCCATAGAATTCTTTTTCACACCCATGATTATTTTATTTCCTGTGGTATCTCCTTTATTCTATAGCCAGTCCTAGATTATTCATTCTAACCCTTACTTGTCTGACTTTTGTTGAACTCTTAAAAATGGTCCATTCCCTGTTTCTATGTCATTGTTGTTGCTGCTGCCATCACCATGGTTGTTGTCATCAACATCCTACCTTTCTTCCAAGAAGCACAAAGTTATCCTAGTTTTGGGTTTAGCTGTATAATGTAGATACTAGTTAGTCTCCACTAGAATAGACATGTTGAGTGGTGAGTTTAAATATAGGTAGATACTACAAATGTAGCTAAATCAATGGGTCTTTCTTTCTTTCTTTCTTTCCTTCTTATTGATTAACCTGCCTTTCTCACAACATGAGAGCCACAGTAATTTTTTTTAAAAAAGACTCTTTAGAATAACCTACGGGATCTAGACCAGTAAGTGTCCCAAGATCACCCAGTGAGTGTCATGGCTAAGGTTATACAGTGCTTACCACACTTTTTGCTAAGTTTTATTTTCCTATTTCAAGTAAGCTATTCAGGGCTTACTGGTGCAGGATTTACAATACTTAACATTCCTGCTTTTCAGATAAAACAGAGTTACAAGGAATGTAGTTCTATGGGCTATATTTATATGGTATTTAAATTAAAGTATATAGGGAGAAAACTATGAGCTGAGTAAATATACCTAGGATTAGGTTATTAGATAGCCTTTTACTAAAATATAATTCTGGTACTGTGCTTTAGATACATTATTAACTAAGTTGTCGGAGGACTCACATAAATTAAAATAGCAATATCAGAAGTGGCCCTGAGAGTATTAACTTTTTGTTGCTGTTGAATTTTTAAAAAGATAGCGTACATTAATTGAATAAATAAAGAGTTGGCATCAGTTTAGAAAAGAATGCATTTGATTGTTTTAGTTCCCATGACATTGTAATAAACCAATAAAATTAGATCTTGCTTTGGCCTATCTTGCCCTTCCAGAATGTCCCATGCATATGTGGGAGAACATGAACATTCTTACTTTGATTTCCCTGAGTAATAAATGGATTCCAAATTTCATAAAAATATCAGGGCTGTCTTCATTTACTGAGCCAGTTTTTCCCCATTTTTCAGAGCTAATCCACACAGTTTATTCCTCCATTCCTCGTTTGCAATGTTCTGACCTTCTAGACGCATCTGACAGTGATGCCAATAAAGAGCTTCATGTCTCGATTTATATGTGCTGTAAGTCTTTATCTTGCTTTGGGATTACAGTGGCCTAAAATATTTGTCAAGAGTTTGGGGCAGGATTTCAATCAAGCTAAGGATATTGAAGAAGGATTAGGAAAATTGTTTCTTCACATTTACCATGGAACTGATCCATACCAGGAGCCAGGCACTGGTGAGGTTTCAGTTTTTGGTGGTATTTTTTAGTTCTTCGGCCATAATCTTTTTGACTTTGGTGGTCTTTCTGATTGAAATCACAGTGGGCCTTTTGGATATAATGCTTAACAAAGATTTTAGCATTATATGCACGAGTCTGCGTGAACTTTCCCCTCCACTTCAGTTTGCTCCACAGGCATGGCTGTGAGAATATCAGAAACTTTTATTCCTCATTCTCTGTTATGTCTAAATTTGAGTTAACTGACTAGTTCTAACTCTAGTTAGTTCAAATAAACAGGAATTAGAGCATTTGTTTTGTGTTTCTGGCTTATACATTAGAGTTTAAATTGCTAGAATTTCTCAGGCTCAGATGAGATGGGGAGCTTTGGTTAATTTAGTAGCAAAAATTCAGAATCTCTTCACAACCACACTAAACAAAAAAGAGAGGAGATTGAATGTGGCAACCCAAGGACTTTGAAGACTTCTGCAAATAATGCTGCATCAAAAACTATATTTGAGCTAAGCACCAAATTGACTCCAGACAAGCATATTAGGGAAGCTGCCACCTCACTACTGGCATATGACCCCAGTCCCCCTTCTCTTTTATATAAAAGCCACCTACCATGCTGCAGGCTTTTGAAAATCCTTTTGTCATGCCAAAGTATTTTTAAAAGTGCAACTGCAACAGGGAAGGAGTGATTGGTAAGGTGGGCTTCCAAGGTTTGGTAGAATTTTACTTCTTCTCCCCAGTAGCATCCCTTATTCCCAAGATGTAGTTATATTTTTTAGAAAATCTGCTTTGCAGTCAGTTAACAATTCTAAAAGAGGGAGAGAAAGAAGAATATGTAATCTCCCATCACTTGCTGATTGGAAAGAAGAGATTTTGGTTTCTGGGACTGGGTTGGGAGAAAAACAAGGGTTCAAATGGTGACACATTACAGGCTCTACATGGCCCACAAAGCAGAGGCTCTCCTTTCCTGCCTTAAAACTCAGTTTAACACTGTGTCTGAAAGGACCCATTTAATAGCAATGTCGGATGGAGAGGGAGTTAATTTCTTGAGCTCAGGCTCAGTGTACATGGTATCTACTGGAAGAGGGCAATTTGATATCCTCCAGAAGTTTTGGACTACAACTCTCATGTTCCATGTCAGCAACACTGGCTGGAGTTTATAAGGAATGTTATTCAAAACTTATATTGGTCACCACCACGTCCCCTGCTATACACTAATAGACACTATGGTATCCCAATGACCTTTTTTAAAAGACAGGAAATCTCCACCTTCAAGGATGGTTAATTGAAGCAAAGAAGTGTTAGGTTCAGGAAAACATTAGGTGGTACTTCTAGTGTTCCATTTCAGATTAACAGTCAGTATCTTCTACCACATAGAGCCAGTGGTGTAATTGTTTGAATGCTGCATAGATCAGTAGGAGACCAGGGTTTGAATCCCCATTCAGGCATCGAAACCCACTGAGTGACCTTGTGTAAATCACACTCTCTCAGCCTCAGAAGACAAAGGCAATTCCTCTTTGACCAAATTCTGCCAAGAAAAAACTGTAATAAATTTGCCTTAGGGTTACTATAAGTCAGAAATGACTTGAAGGAACACAACAATACAACAACCCCAGGGTTTCTAATACATTTCCCCAGCATATTGGAGAAAGAGCAGTAAGAAATCAGCTGTTTCTTGAACACTCACTCATGCTAGATATGATTTTTCCTATTTTTCAAGAGCTGGCAGGCAAGTATGCAACACACAGTTTGGGCCTCAGAATACAACCCTTCATTCAGGCTTACAGCTCAGATAACTAGAGCATTTAACAGCATTTTGAGGTAATGATTTCATGACTTAATATAGCAGTCACATTCTGTTGAAATGTCAGCTTGAAATTGTTGTTAAACACCAGAACATTGAAGTACATGTTCTTCAGTTCTTGGTGTGTCTCATCATGGTGGTGTGACAAGCAGGCAGACAGTTTTGTAAACTGTTCCTCTGTGTTAGTTTCAGACACGTGAACAATTTGCAGGTACAGTCTTATGATCCAGAATCATAGCATAGCAAGACATGCATAGAGTGGGAAATAATAGCAATGCACTGAGTTGTTTTTGTTGGTGTTATCAATCTGGAACCACAGAAGTAAGACATTTACCGTGAGGTTAGGCTACAATTATGAGTTTGAGGTACATGTGAAATAGAATCCAAAGCAAAGCTCAAAATTCCTGAAGATCAGAACCAAAATGTTCATGTAATCTCCCTTAGGAATTAGATTCTTGCAAGTCTTGATGTCTGTGCTCTAAAGAAATATTTAATAAGTTTTTGCCAAAAGGGGAGAGATCAAAGAGTACTGTTCACTGTTGCTCTCTAATGGCAGACTGGTTCATAAGTCATAAATGATAAAGCTTAATAATTCCTTTTATTAATTGAAGACAGTTTCTCAAACTATGATTCTGAAATGCTGTGCTTTCCTATTGCAGAAATAAATTGTTTTAACTAAGAAACTGATGGGAATGATATTTAACAATAATAATGAAAGAGGTTGAGTTTTTGTCTATCTCTCTGCCTAGGAGAACCATAGCTCCATGACTGAAATATAGACAATTGAAGCTTGTTATACATACTAAGAGAATTTGGACACCTTGTGTATTTTAATATACCAATTAATTTAAATGTAACAGTGTATAAAGTGTTGGAAGTCAGCAGGACTGTCTTCAGTCACAAGGTGGTAGATGTCACCAACTAACACATATGTTTGCAGTGAATGTAATTGGAAACTGAGATATTGTCCCTCTTTCCTGCTGTGGGAGTAGAGTGGGCAGACCCCATCCTCAAGCTGTTGCAGAGATGCAGAAGATATGCCTATGGGTGCCAGTAACTGGTCTTCACTCACTTACACTCACCTCACTCCAAAACAATGGACACAACACCTCGAGGTCCAGCCGTTGTGGTATCTCTTGGCTTGAAGGCTGCTGTTCTGTTCCTGTGCAGTTTTCTAAAACTATTCACAGCTTAGAACTTATTCTACACAAAATTCATATGTGGTGGTTTTGCACAGAAAGCAGTATTTTCTGCATGAGAAATAATATAAAGATTCTGTTCTGTTCAGGATTCTCCATATGAAGATATCTTGGACTCAACGTGCTTTTGACCACTTAAAAAATATTTTGGAATATGCTTCCTATCCCTAAAGGAAGATAAGAGTTTTTAAGAACTTAAAGAATTTGGAAAATGCATTACATTTGAAAGATTAATTTTTAGGATCTTGTGGTAGAAAGGATTCCTGGAGAAAATATTTAATAAATCAACCCAGTGTTCACTTTGTAGTGGATACTTCAAGGAGTATGGTGTTGGGCCATTTATGCCTCCTTTCTCTATGAACTTATACTCTGGGAAGTAGAGCATCAAAGCATAAACAACACAGAGAGCAGTAGAAAAAGATGCAGAGATTACAGGCAATATGCAATTTGTTACTTAGCTTTTCAAAGTACACAAGTCATCAACTTGAAAGGTTGCCAGGGTCCTTTTGGCAACTTGTTTACATGGTCAAAATCTTCAGAGTCTACCTGAGTGTAGAAAGAAAGCACTGAGCCAGAAGCATGAACTTTGGTACCATTTTTACTGGTGTATGTGGATACTATAATAGCAGTTCTGCACCAGCATGTTAGTGAAGAAAGGTAGCTATGTTAACATCTATATGTGGGAGGGGATATAAAATTGCTATGTATGAACATTAAAGGAGCACCCAAATCTTTAAGCAAAGCTGAACAGACAGACTTCTTTGAAGTGAAGTTTTTTCAAGGATGCCAGTGCTTGCTTAATTTTTATGTTGGGTTGCTGTCAAAAGCACTGGAGCAAAGCTGGTAAAAGTGAGGGAGCAATTGCAACCGTACAACTAAAATGCATAGTTAGTATTCATAAATTTCTTAAAGAAAGGATTAGCATAGTCTGACAAACTATATTATCCCATATGATTAAGGCATCTATTTTAGTTAAGGATGGAAGATATCATTCCCATTGCATTTCTCAGACTGTGCATTTCCATTCCATCCTGGGATTGTATCAGGTTGTGAGGGGCTTTTGCTTACTTTTCATACATGGGAATTTATGGCTCGTTTGGGAACTACTGGGTGCTTGAGTATTCTTTTTTGTACAATTATAAAGACTACATTTTTGTATGCATTTTTCAAATGTCTGCTTTCGTAGTGATGTACATTTTTAAAAACATATACTTTTTTTCTTTTCTTTTTTAGTATTTTCCTCTCTGAAAGGCATTGAAAGCCACAAAAATCTACCACCAGGGCAAAATGTGCACCATTCTGCTGTGTGGACATTGTTTAAACAAGGACTTGATGTGCCATGCAGAGTGTTTGTCCAATTATATATAATTAGGGAGTTTACTTGTTGGTGACAAGTGGCCATAAGTAATGAGTAAAATGTGTATTTGGAGAGAATAGGCATTTGTTTTTTGGGGGGAAATGGGTAATTCATTCATGCCATTTTAACATTTTTTTTTAATTAAGATATTTTGAACTGTCATGAGTACTGGCGGAGAGAACCACAAGCCATATGCCAGATATGTAGTGCGTGGGCTTGACATTTCCACACACTTCTAATAATAACCCTACTTCTTGTATGTTTGCAGAAAGGAGTTACAGCATTCTGGAGCTGTCTAAGTGTTTGGAGAGAGACCATCAAAAACAGGAAATTACTACGTATTTCTATGTCCAAGCTATGTTTCAGTGAAATTTGTCTTACATGGACTTCCTTGATTAGCTGGACTTATTCCATTAGTTCTGTGAGGTAGTTTCTAACTCAGAGATCAGAAGTAATTTCCATAGAAATTCATCTATCAAATGCTAATGGAGAACCTGCTTGTTTTCCAGCCCTTAAATCAGGGTTGGCAATTGCAGAGGCGACAGAGCCCATTTTATATGTCATTGCAGCTCTTTCCCTAGCAGGCCAAACTGGTCCATCTACAAGACTGGAAGTGACATCATATCCTTTTTCATTTTCAGTTGATTTGGGAGTTCTTTCAGTTTTGGGGGAATGTGCAGGGGGAGTTGAGGTTGTGTGAGCAAACCTGCTGCTTCGTCTAGTATTTTTGAACTGTGGTTGATTTTTGAATGGGATAGGTGTCTGAGAGTTTTCAGAGCTTGCAAATTTGGGCAGAGAGTGCCACATGCTGCCTGTAGGCCATTTTAGGACTCACATTCTCTTTTTCCTAAATATCTGTGCTGCAGGGTTCAATTCCAGAACACACAATTAGTGGCAGTGAGATATCGGCGCCTGCAGACTCTCTTTATTTAGTGTTCATACAAGGAGTATGATTATGTGGCTTCACTTTAGCCTATGCTCACAGAAATGATATTGCTACCATTCCTAGATTTTAAATCTGAGAGGGTAGGAGAGGTTCCAGAAAAAAACTCAGGCAGGCAGGAAAATGGGAGGTCTAGAAAACATTCATGGCAAGTAACAATTGCAGTGGGAAGGACTACCAGAAGAGACAGAGGAAATTCAAGGGAGAAATGCAGCTAACCAGGAAGATTCTGGAATATACACATAGCTGATCATTCCAGAGTAAAGCAAACAAGATCAGTTGGGCTCTAATAATTTCTGCTTCTATGTGAACGCATCAGGATGTGGCTAGGGAGCAATATCTTGGCCAGAATCAGCTGGAACAACTTCAAATACATATACATATTTTACAGTTGGGGAAATAAAACTTAAAAACAGTGTTCACTTGAGGCCAATCTATGAATAATTTTCTGGGCAGCCAGCAATTTAGAGCCATATCTATTAGTTGCTGTCACACAATCTATGTATATGACGCTTCACAAAGAACAACTTGTCCTTGCTTCAGGAGCAGTGCAATCTAAAATTAAAACTGGAGAGCAACAGAGAAAGGGGGTAGATGGACGTAGGAGTAAGCAGGGAAAGAAAATCTATTATACTATGACTTGTACTTTTGTTTGGTTGCTATCCTATCACCAAGAGTCCCTAAAACTTTCTGGAAATGGCAAGATTTGAGGAAGGACTTAAAGGAAATAAATGAGGTTCGGGGTGCTGAAAGGCCGCTCCAGATATAAGAAGCAGTAAGGGAACCTTGGCAGAATCATTTCTGGGAGTAGGAGACATTTGAACATCTAACTGTGATGGAGATGTAGAGAAGAATTGACAAGAAAGGGAGTAACATGACAAACACGTGGAGACATGGGGGCAAGCGTGGTCATTTGAAGGAGAGGGCAAGAAATTTGTGCAAGATCCAGGATGAGATATTGAGGCAAGGAAAAAGTTTAAGAGTCACAATGAGAGGTGTCAATAAGGTTCCACCCCAGGTCCAACCCTAGCACTGTACTGAGGGAGCTGCGCTTAGCCCGGCTGCAGGTGCACTGGCTCCAGTTTTAATCAGAAAGTAAAGGGTGTCCTTTTTCCATTAATAATTTATTCCCAATTCTATATGAGAAACTTTACAGCTGTTGACACAGGATCCAGAGAATGCTACGTGATTAGCATAATTTGGAATTTACATAACTATCCCTTCTCAGAACCTCCGAAAACATACCTCATTAAGTCAAAACAAGTTATTAAGGCAACACTGGTACAACTTCTCTCTGGACACTGTCAGTGGAGCATACACTGTTGACTAAAACATGGGTAGAGTTAGTTGAGACAACAGGCAAGTTTTAAAACCCGTTTTCTTGCATTTCCATGAGTGTATATGTTTGTGGCAATTAATATCAACTCTCAGAAATAAAAAAAAACTCTTCATTTTCAATATAAAATAATTATGGAACAATCAAATAATTCACAATATAGAGCACTTTTAAACAAAGTACTCAGCTCCAGTGCAAATAAAAGCCAGACCATTATTCTGAAACAGAAATTTCTGTATTAATTTTGCAAATGTTTTTGCATTACTAAAAGTGAAATATGTGTTCAGGGTGTTTACCTGCCGAAGGAGGCACACACTGGTTTGCATTTTGTATTTTGTTTGTTAGTTAGTTTTTGATGTTTTGTTTTGTTTTTTGTTTTTGTTTTTGACAATGCCATGATATTCCAAGAGTTTGCATGTTAGTTTGCATCGTAACATCAATACTCATTATTCTTCATTTAGAACAACAGAATTATAGAGTTGGAAGGAATTGTAATTCCCCTTCCCGTGCAGGCATATACTTCTAAAACACTCCTGAGAGATGGTCTCTGTTTAAAAACCTCTGAAGAAGGAGACTCTACCACACTTAGAGGCAGTGTATTCACTGTTGACCAGCTCTTACTATCAGGAAGTTCTTCCTAATGCTTAGGTAGAAACTTTTTTTCCTTGTAATTTGGATCTATTGGGTTGTTTTCTAGTCTTTCAAGCAGCAGGAAACAAGCTCACTTCATCTTCTACATGGAATCCCTTCAGATATTTAAAATAGCTGAGATATCACTTCTCAGTTAGGGATGGAAAAATATTTGAAAATTTGAAAAATTATTGAAAACTGTGTTTTTCTAGTATTGAGAAACCCAAAGAAGAAGAATCTGGAATGTTGAGAATCCTTGCAGCTTAGGACCTTTTCTGTACAAAATTTGCATGGGATTGTTTTGTATAGAAACCAGCATTTTCTGCATAGGAAAAACCTTTTTCTCTTCAGAAAATTATATTTCTTCATGAAAAGATTATTTTCTCTTTATTAAAAGCTGTTTCTTATGTAGAAAAAGCTGTAGTTGGGACCTTCTGTGCAAAATGTGCATGTGGTTGATTTGCACTGAAAACAGATTTTTCTGCAGAGGAAACAACTCTTATTTATTCATTTATTGAATTTATTTCCCACCCCTTTACACCTGATTGATTTGCACTGAAGACAGCTTTTTCTGCACAGAAAACAATAGTTCTACATGGCAAGATTTTCTTCTCACAAAAGGCTACTTTATGTAAAAAAAAGAGAGAGAGAGAGAGAGAGTTGTTTTCCATGGAAAATAACCACATATAAATTTTGCATAGTCTAAGTCCTGAATTTTTGACATCTTTTTAGCAGTAGGAAGAAAATTGCTAAAATTATTTGTTGCATCCTTTGAGAGGAAAATTAAGGACAAATTACATCTCTGTTTTTGGTATTCTCCAAGCTAAACATATCTGGTTCCCTCAGCCATTCTTGGTAGGTCTTTTTACTATTTTGGTTGCCCTGCTCACATTGCAGCCAGCATTTCAATGTCCTTCTTAAATGTTTATGCCCAGAACTGGACACTGTGTTCCAAGTAAGGTATGATAAAAGCTGAACAGAGTGGTACTGTTACTTCCCTCAGTTTGAAAATTGCACTCCTGTTGACACTGTCTAGAATTGCATTGGCCTTTTGAGAAATCTGTGCTGGCTGTTAGTAATTGCAACATTCTTGTCTCAGTGTTCAGAGACTGATTGTTTAATTATCTGTTCTGGAATCTTTCTTTTTTTATTGACATCAAGCTGACTGGTTGGTAGTTTCTCAGGTCCACTCCCCTCTACTCTCTTGAGAATGAAGACAACATTTGCCCTCCTCCACTCTGCTGGCACCTCTCCTACAAGAATTTTCACAGCTTACTGACACTGTCTCTGAGATTACATCTGCTAGTTCTTTTGTGACCTTTGAATGCAGTTCATCAAGTACTCTTGTACTAACACTTTAACTCTTCTGGGCTGCAATTTCTTTACCATCTATGTAAAACAACACTGACCTCTCTCTATTGTATTTTTTTAAATAGAAACATATATATTAAAATCTCTTTTCATTTTCAAAGACTAACTATAGCAATAAAAAATCTGTTGAGGAAGGGTTACAGAGAAGTGCTTTAAACTGCATGGCCCCGTACAGGAATATGAAAACTTGGCTAGAGTTAAAACAGACAAAGAAAAAAAATGCTACTTACAATAAATATGCAAAAGAAAGAAGAAGAAACATTGAGAGAGATCTCAGGCTTCCAATTGTCAAAAAAAGTAAAATATCTAGGAATTATAGTCACAAAAAAGCCCTCAGAACTATATGATAATAATTATCAAAAGATATGGAACCAGATAAAAAATGACTTTTTGATATGGAACAAATTCAATTTATCCTTATTTGGTAGAATCATTACGATAAAAATGTCTGTACTACCTAGATTAATGTATTTGTTCCAAAATCTCCCTGTGATCATGAATGAAAAATCTTTTGGACAATGGAAAAGAGAGATATCAAAATTCATCTGGTCCGGGGAAAAACCTCAAATTAAAATGAAGATACTGGAAGATTCCAAAGATCGTGGAGGATTTGGTCTGCCCTCTTTAAAACTATATTTTCAAGCATGTATCTTGATATGGATAAAGGATTAGATCTCACCTGAAAGTTCACTATTATTACAATTGGAAGGTTTCAATAACTGGTTCGGTTGGCATGGTTATTTAAATTATAATAAAACTTCAGTAAACAGAGACTTCAAATAATCATTGTATTTGAAATCCATTAATAAGAGTATGGAAGAAAGTTCATCACAAATTTTATATGAAATTACCAGTGCGGACCTCCCCTCAAGAAGCCTTTAAAATAAGCCCGACAAAAAGTGGCCAGTTGCTTAAATATTCAGATCTCATTAAATGGGAAGGAAATATCCCTAAACTGAAAACAGCAGAGGAATTAAAACAACAGGGAGACGAAATGAACTGGTTCCCATACAGACAAATCAGAGAAAGATTTAATATGGATAAAAATCTATTAGGTTTCAAAACCAGTAAAAATGAGCTGGACAAGATCTTAACAGACAATCAATTTAAAGCAATCTCCAAAATATATAAATTCCTTCTTGAACAAGATTTAGAACAAGAAACAATTAAAGAGACAACAATAAAATGGGCACAGAACATAGGACACCAGATAGAAATCGAAAAATGGATGAAAACATGGAAGGAAGATATAAAATTCACTCCCAGTATGAACTTGAGAGAAAATTATACACACAGGTGGTGTATAACATCATTGTTTGGTATGAAAAAGCGTTGATAGATAAAGATTTCAGATCACATTTTTTAAGGAAAGCTTTATTGACGGTATGGCAAAAATATAAAAGGAAATTGTATTTAAAAATTCCACTTTGGGTCTCGGTGCATGAGGCCTTCTATAGGAGGGAGATCCCTAGGAGTGATTATTGGATAACATATAAAGATACATTGCATATACATAAGGGAATTATTACATTTAAATCTAAAGAAGAACTTTCTGTGCAGGGATGGTCTATGCACTGGCTTTTATTTATGCAGTTAGTGGATAGATTTAGAAAGTACAGAACAGAGGGATTTGAGATTCATGAAAGGGAATTTGATAAAATTTTAAAATCCAATGTTAAACATAAAACTAGTTTATTATATAGTATTTTGTTAGAATTGGAAAATGAAACAGAAGTAATTAAACACACAATGGTAAAATGGGCCCTGGATTTGAACAGTGTAATTACCATTGAGCAGTGGGAAAAGTCATGGGCAGATACTTGGCAATTGATAAAACCCGCTAGTTTGAGAGAGAATTATTGTAAGATGCTGCATAGGTGGTATGTTACCCCTGTCCAGATTGCTAAGATGCAGAAATCTTCAAATGATATCTGTTGGAAGTGTGAACAGAAAGGTTCATTTTTTCATATATGGTGGAATTGTGATAGTGCAAAAAACTTTTGGGTTGGGATACATGAGAAAGTGCAAGAGACCTTAAAAATAAAATTTCATTTATCCCCAAAAATTTATTTGCTTAATATTTTGGAAGAGTTACAGATAAATAAATCAAAAAAGAAAATTGCTCTTTATATGATTACAGTAGCTAGATTATGTTATGCACAAACGTGGAAACAGAAGCATCCCCCAAGTTATGAAGAGTGGTTTTTAAAATTATTAGATATAGTGGAGGCGGATATTACAATTGAGTTTTTGAGGGGTAGAAGGAAAAGAGAAATTTTAGATGACTGGAAATTATTGTACCCGATGTGTGAAGAATTTGTAGGGAAAAAGGGAATAGTTTTTTTTGGAATAGTTTTGGTAAGAGTGGTATTTAGAGGGTAATTTTTTGAATAGATGTTTGGATTAAATTTGGTGTCCTAAAATGAGGAATAATTAAGTGATATGAGTTTGTTTTACATTACGAAATAATAGGAAGGTGTGCGTTAAAGAAGCTATTTATTTGGTATAGTTAAGGTTAAATGGTCGGTATTAATTTAATTTTGGATTATTTTACTTTTTGTATAACTTCTCATATATGGATTAGTAACTATATATATTTATATGTTGGTATATTATTGCATATAAATAGTATATTTGTAATCCGTAAATGTTAATTTTGTAATTTTGTAATTGTAAACTGACTGTTTTTTTTTTATGTATACATATAATTTATTTAATTATTAGAAGGTATTAATAGATAAGGAAGCATATGTTTTTGGTTTCAGCAGAGGAGGGGGTGGAGGATAGAAGGGGTAAAAAGGGATTGAGGGGGTAAAGGGAGGGGGAGGTTGGGGCAATTTTTTAGTAGAGGTTAGGGTATAGACACTGGGTGGATCACATATATACTGTTTAGTTGTTATTGTTGAAGTACGTTTTACGTATGTATCATGTAAGTATGTTTTAACTAAGAAGCTATTAGTTTGTATATAGGTTAGTACGTGCATTTGTAATACGTATTCAGTATGTATGTGTGTATGTATGTAATAGTTAATGCACAATAAAATTATTTAAAAAAAAAGAAAAGAAAATGAAAAAGATATTGCATATGGGAAGTGGAAAGTGCTGAATAATGAAACAGGAACATATTACCACATGTGGTGGACATGTAAGTGAACATGTTCTGGCGAAAGGTACATAATTATATTCAAGAAATATTAGAGATAAAATTTGAAATATCACCTGAACTATATTTACTGAATATGATTGGTGACTGTAAAGAACTAAAGAAGCATTAAAATATCTTGTTATATATGATCACGGCAGCAAGACTGTGTGTTGCACAACATTGGAATGGTGAACTAATTCCATCCATGGAGGAATGGAAAGTTAAGATCATTGATATGATGAAAACAGATAAATTAGCATGTTTGTTAAAGGATAAGACAACTCAACAGACTGAAAGAGAATGGAAACCGATATTAGATTGGATAAAGAAAAAATAGATAGATCAAAGACGATGTAAAAAATCAAAATAATGGTATATAGTAAAACAAAACTATTTTCAGTAATGATTACTAATAAGTATAGTGAATAGAAAAGAATATTTCTGGGAAAGGGATATGGAAAATACTAAGATTAAGGTGTAACTTTGGGAAAGCACATCTAAAATGGAATGTTGGGGGGAAAGAGCAGAGGAAGAATGGGAATATGTATACAAAAAATGGAAGAAATTGAAATTTTAGTTGATGTAAATTTAATAATAATAAAAAAATAAACTGTATGGCCCTTTATTTTAAGATATTGATTGATCAGGTGGCAAACTGAGAATCTTGAAGACTAGTCTAATGAAGTAAGTTTAGAGATTGAAAAAAAAGATTCTGAAAACTAAGAAGCCATTCAATTTTGGGGGAAAAGAAACCAAAGGTTTTCAGAAAAATGGGGGAAATGCTATTTTAGTATGCTTTACCAATTCGGAATCACTTTGTTACTTTAGGAACATAAAATATATTGGGTCTAAAATGGATTGGCATAAAATTGTAATGCCTACAATATTTCATGTATAATTTGTTCAGGCAATAATTACAAATTGCATTTTTTTTAAAAAAAAAAAGTGTTACAAATGGACCTAAATTGTTCTGAGCAGTAAAGAACACCAGAACTATAAGGAACCTCTTTTGTTTTGCCAATTTATGAAGACCAGTGAAAGAAACAATAAAAAGGGAAGAAACCACTTGCACTAACAGTTTTGATTCTTTTAGTCATCCATAATGTCCAGCGGACATAAAATACTCGTTCACAAAAAAAGACTGGAGAAAAGGAAACCAAGACCAGGAAATGCAATGATCTGATCCTGAACATATTTACATAAAAATCTTCCTGTTACATAGCTTTTAGAAATAATTTTGGGGGGAGGAGAGTAAATATCAGAACAATTTATCATTCTAAAAGGAAGTATTTTATAATTTTTGTATTTTCTTTTTCATGAAGAAAAAATCTGGGAAAAATGGGGAGAAAATTTTTTAAAAATCCAATTTTTTCCCCTGGCCTTTCACATCTCTAGGTAAATGCAGATAATCGCATCTGAGAGGTTCATATAACCTTCCTGTCCTGAGAAGGCATCTGACATTATCAAGGGACTCTGATACCTGCTGACTTTCCTAGATGTGGGCAACTTATGATCGATGGAGACCCTGTAGTCCTCTCTCTGGGCTACCACAGACTGATTGGCTTCATTCCTGCTAGCCAACCAGCCCAGCTGTCTATCAGCTTCCAGGACAGTCATTTACTTACCCTGAGGTCTGAGTGCTTGACACTAAGGCTCCTCTAATTCTCCAGTCCCTGCTGTGATTTACTTTCAAAACGCGGGAGTCTCTGTTCATTTCTCTTTTCCTCATCTGCATTACTTTTTAAAGGATCTCCCACTGTGTTTAATAACTAAGACAGACTAGACTAGATTTTTTAAAAGGTTTTTTTTTAAAAAAAATCTCTATTAATATGGGATGTAAATTTAGCTGGCAATCTACTGTGGATCCAACACTCTCTGAAATCAGTAATATTCCCATTTACTGCACCCTCCATTTCATCTCTTCTGTTAGAATTTTTAAATAGACTTTGCCGTTTATGTGCATTTGACTGTTGAAGCTGCCCTACTTAGTATCTTTTCAATGCAGTTCTTTATTCTTTTGTCATTCCTTCTTTTTCATATCAAGCACTAATGTAGCTGAGTTGGGTGGGGGATGGAAACCTAATTAAATTATCATTGCTGTTTGGTTCAGCAATTGAGCTCCACGGCATGCATCAGAACACCTGACAAAAAGCTCTCTGGATTTTGCCCTGGAGGTTTTTCATTGCTAAAATATGAGCGTGTTTATTTCACTGAGTGTTTGAAGATATCTCAAAAGAAATGTGCCAATCAGATTATTGATTTGCCATGTGAATAGTACAGCACTCCTTCGTGAGCCATAGGTTTGTAGCTCAGGGTCAAATATGAAGGTATGTTTACTGTGTTTTTAGAACCAGAGCTCTCTGAAGTGGTGAAAGAAACTTGTTTAACATGTGTATTTTTTTCTCACCTGTGAAGCTTGCATTTAGCGTGTTTTGTTTTGTAATTGGCTAATGAAAGGAAAACACAAGCTAAATTTGCACATCTGATTGCTGTGGCTTGCTTCTCTGAGTAAATCTCAGTGTTTAGGGTGAAGGACTGGGCTGTTCCTTGGGAATGTGGAGATTTCTTGACATCTAATTTGGGTGTCTGGGAGAATTGCAATTTTGTCCGGTTGAATTGCCCACAATCAAGGTAACAGATGTTTGAACTTCTGCATAAGGATCTAGAACCCAGAAAAATTATGTGTCTTAGTAATTTGGTCACATTTTCTGAACATCTAAGTCATGTCAGGGCCACAAAGCCCCCACCGTTTTCGTTTTCCAGGATGGAAAACCTAAATAAGCAGAAAACTGGCCAACCTCAACCTACCTCCAGAGGAGGTTGGGCTTTGCTGTCTTACAATCATTGCCCATTTAACACCTTTTGGCACAGAAATTAAAGAGCTCATTTTCATGTGGAGGCTCCCCTAAGGAGATCTGCGCTGCAAATTTGGATACTGTAGGATTGTAATACAATATAGCAGATAATACAATGAGATTTTGGTTGAGAGTTGTTTAGTTTCTTGTGTGATTTTTGCTGTGTAAAACACACAGCAAAGGGGAACTGGTACCATGGCTTTCCATCACAAAACATGGAGGAAATAGATTTTTATCATGTTTGCGTGAAACAGATTTTTAAATAAAATAGATTTTTATCATGTTTTATTATTTGGATTCTATATTTTCTCATTAGCAAGTTCTTCTGAATATTAAAATAGCTTATGTGGAATAGTTTGCCTAAATATTGTTGTTCTTCTTTCTTTTGTATGCACTGCTTGTGAGGAAAGGAGTTTGTGCCCTTTTCTTCATTAAGCTTGCCAATAAAGGCGTTTAAAACCAATTATAAGGATGCTACATAAATTCTAGATAAATTCACAGAAAATAGGACCATGAGTTCAGTTTGACAGCCTGCCAGTGGAAATAAAGTATGATATATTTTTAGAGCATGTGTTAATTACAGCCTAATTCAGTGTAATGCTGACCATCTTTCAGCTTCATTGAATTTGGTGATACTTGTTGCCAGTCTAGTATGTTGAAGTATTAAATTCTGTCTCACGTGCTGGGCTATTGACCAACTGGAATGAATAAAATACCCTGTTATTAAAATATTCCTGTCTCTAGAAACAACTGGCAAGTATTTTAAGTGGCTTACAGAGGTTCCAGGCTGAATCCCACATGCATTTTTCCCATACCAGGCATCTGGTTTAAGACCTACCTGGATGTGATAAAATGGAAAAAAACATTTTCCCATCTTAACAGTTGGCTCATCCAAGTTGCTGTCACCTGCTGTCTTTTCTCGCTTCACCTTGATTTATCTCCCTCTACTTTAGAAAAGTGCTGCAAAAATACTACAAAATACAGAAGAATGCAGTAGTCTCAAAATATTACATATTAAAGTATATTTAGTCTGAATCTTTGTTTCTGGATCTGAAAACACAACTTAAGTCTCCCCATATGATTGAGCTCCAGTAACATGGGCTGTTATAATAGCGATTATACAGGGATGTTGGGCAACGAATTTCTCCTGGAACATTTTACATCAGAGCAGCAGCATCTGGCATCTGGGCCCAAATCAAAATAGGCCTGTTTTTGCCCTTCAACCACAACCTTTCCACAAAACAAGTCATAATGAGACAGGCCCACATATCCGTACCCTTCAACATTTCATAGATAAAAACTGGGCCATGTGGGTCCAAGCAACATCAGTCGGAGTGTGGTCAAGATGGCAGATATTATTAATGAAGAACATTCAAGCCAAGAGAGGCTGCAGCAGCTTGCTTTTGCCTGAAACTACAGGGAAGGACAAGGTTCTGGCCTTCTCTTAGCATTTCTGGAAATGAGAAGAGGCCCCCTTTGTAATGCTGCAAAATTAAAATGAAATCTTTTGGCATGTCTAGGCAACATTCTTCATAATATCATTCTCAGCTCATTCCAAATCAAGCCTCAGTTGTGGTGGGGTGGGGTTCATCCTTTCCAGTGGGCAGATTTTTTAGATTTGAAAATAACTAGCTACAAATAACAAACCATTTGGAATTAATTCCTTTCCCTAACACTGAGATATAAATCTATTGCATTAAGATTGTACCTTAACATGGGATGTCACTCTTTTTGCTGTGTATCTATTATGGTTTTCGTTATTTTTATAATTATGGGAGTGCAGCAGCATCAAATAGCAGAGGAGGAATATTACAAGGTCCAGATAATGGTTCATGCTGTCATCCCATGCTTTGTTATGTGTTCTAAGGTGATGGCAAAGCATGCAGAAGGAGAGTATATTTTGCACCAGCATGTTGTAAGAACCGGTTTTTAACATTATTGAAGGTTTGTATTTTAGTTACTTTTGCAGAACAAGATAGTAAAGAACTTCTTTAAAGCTGTCAACTGCAAATACCTACTTTTCAGGGCCTTGGATAATTAATTACATTTTAAAAGTAACTTTGTAAGCTCTATGAACTATTATACCTTAGCCTCTATATAGAGGGTAATGATAGCCATCTGATTCGTATGTTATTTACTAAGAAGATGAAAGTGGTAAAACCCGTGACACGTTTATAATGCCACATAAAAGTTAAAGGACAGAGTAGAAGGAAAGAAGCAAGGTTTGTGCAATACAGCAAACAAAAGGGTTGTTAAACCCCATATTCTTGTTGTGATGCTGTATGGATTGCAGCTGTGAAAGATGGTTAGATTAACAATTACAAGATTAGTTTAACAGTTGATTCCTGTCCAAAAAAAAAAAATCTGGATTACGCAAAAATAATTAAAGGCAGAAATCAAATATTTCTGAGTCCCATTTAATTTGATTTCCCAATTTTCTCCTAGGATATAATTTTCGGGATTCAGCCTTTGCAGATCCACATTTTCCTTTGCATCACATTTGCATTATTGTGTTCATTGAAGCTAATTTGAGGTGGTTGACTGAATATTTGTAGACACAGCTGATACATCACTACCATGCAAAACTAATTGCCCATTCTCATGTCTGTCTATCTGCATTTAAAAATAATTCAGAACCAAGGGATTAACAAAACATAAAAGGATAGGGGTATTAGATGCTTTTACCATGAATCAGATCATTGTTCAGACTGTTGGTCCTTGTACACTGACTAGCGGAGTCTTTCAAGGGTTTCAGGCAAGAATCTTTCCCAGTCTTGCCTAACTATGGTGAAGACTTAACCTAGTACCTCCTGTGTGCAAATCATGTTATCTACCGCTGTGATACTGGCCATCCCCTAATGGGCTTCCAATCCATAAATAGACATATAAAAGAGAAGAAGAAAGACAGATAGTTACCACACTTTCCATCCCCACTCTGTGGGGTGTGCTGTTTTCATAATTACAGCTGGAAAACATGTTTGAAACTGCACTGGTTGGAAGCATGTGGTCAGGATGACCTCAGACATGGTCAAGTCATAAGTTTAGAGATGATTAGGCAGGAAAACCTGATGCTAATTATTTGTGGTAATCTTTTCAACACCTCCAGGTCCGTGCATACCCAAACAGAATGGAAAGCAAAACTGCCCAAGCGAAGCAATCAAGGACCCTACTGTAGTCCTATCCTATGGAAATCCTCCCTAGACTCCCTGCCCAATCAGACATTAAGAAATTGTCATGACTCCCATCAATGTTTTGTCAATTAGGGTTGAGACAATCAGTCCATTCTGGACTTCTTTGTCAACACTATGAGAAAGCAATTACTGCTTTGTCCACATACCCTCCTCCAGGGTAAGAAATAACCCCAGGAAACTGTAGTACATTGGGTGTATTACACTGCATATGGTACCCGAAACTCCCATTCCTCCATGCTACTCTCAAACGCGCTATCTGAGCCTCTCAACTTCAACCTACTGCTTCAGGACTGGTAACTATCACCCTTTCCACCCAATCTTCATCTATCCAGCCTTTTCTGTCTCACTTTCCAGTAGCCTTGTATGGTTCTTAAGAGTGTCTGTCTTAAGAGTGTGTTTGTTAAATCCAAATAAAATATTCTGTTTAACTTTTAACTAGAGTCCTCTCTACAGTTAGTACTGATATATATAGGTGAAAAGATCCTGCCATTACCCTCCTCTCACAGGCCTCCTTTGAGCTATATAATTCCCCAAATTCTAAGGAGATGCAGGCATTCTGGGTGGACCTCAGAGTCTCCCTGCTTACAGTTACAGGGTATAGAGGAAGGAGCAAACAGGGAAAGTATACATGGTTATTTTATGTGAAATTTGGTTTTCTAGCACACTACACATATTATAACACTAGTTATTGTCCCAGCTTCATGAAGGGTCTCATCCCCCTTTTATTATATATCTCTTTTCTGGTTCTCAGCCAGATCATACATTCCAACAACTCCCTATCCTATTTGTATGATTACTTACTCAGCTTGAATCTAGGCAATTTCATTTCTCCTACATTTGTCCCCTAATGGCCATTATTAAAGTAGAATTTGTCACCTCATCACCATGCCCACAGGTTTGATGCTTCTATTATTATTCACGCACACACACACAATCCATTCATGGGTATAAATATCTCTTTATAAGCACTTCATTCCATGCATCTGAGAAGCAGACCCACTTTCCTTAAGCTTATGCTAAAAATGTTTTTCAGGTATTCTTAAAGTTGTTACTAGATCCCTTCGTGTATTGGTTTAGGGTAGAGTATTGGGACTCAAGGTTTCTGCCCAAACCTTGACAGAAAAGGTTGTATATATTCAGGAGCTGGGTCAGGAGCCTAAGTATATTATCTTTCGGGCATTCATGTTGTGTATTTTGTGCAGGATATTTTTAATTGCCTAACATCATATGGATAATGATGGTTCTAAAAGGGCCAATGAGAACCAGTATGCAATAAAATTGTCTGATGGTGGTTTGAGTGTGCGGCCAGCAACGCAGGACAGATGGTTAAAAAAATAAAGGACGTGGTTGATGGAAAAGGTCTCTGTGACATTCAGAGTTAAAAGACAACAGTAGCCATTAATACACCAGACCTAATTCTGTAGCAAGGAGTAAAATATTATTTAATCAGCAGTACTTCATACATAATTCAATTAACTGCTTTCACTCATCAGTATTAATGAGACCTAGAGCTTGGATTAATGTGCAAGAGCTTCATAAAAGAACTCTCAGCCTCCCAGAATTCTGCCAAAAACTTAATAAAGTGCTGCCAATCAAATTCTTGTCTACATCCGGTGCTTTTGCACACTGATACCACAAATCATCCTATGCTCTCATCATTGTTTGCTAATTCTCTAATTACGCTGTTCTCTGCATTAAAAACTAATTAGTGCACAGTGTTCAAGGTGCATCATGCCAGAAGTTCCTCCAAATAGAAGACTCCAGATCTTTCTAGCAAGATAAGTCATTGTCCTGAAGCATGAGGGAGGAAAGCCCCCTTTCTTTTTAGTTTGCTAGTCTCACTCACTACCTGAATGTTGACTTTCAAAAAGTAGATGATCATGAAACAAATTCCAAACAGTATCAGGGTCCTATCAGCCCAGTCCAAATTCCATTGGTTTTCTGCCACACATAACTATGGATTGAGACATAGAACTAGTTATTAAACTGTACACTATTGCCTACACACATGTCTGTTCTGTCACGGGTTATGCTGGCACTGAAAAGTTTCTCCCTATAGTGCATTGCTGCATTATCTGCAGCTTGGGAGGGTGTGTTCACCCTGCCTCTTTTAAGCCTTTTAAGACCTTTATGGGCCAAGATATTGACTGGGAGCCAGTGAAACAGTTGTGACAGCAGGATGCAAGAATGCAAGAATCCCCATGGCTGTAACTACCAATAGTGTCAGTAGATTCCAGCAACCTTCTGTTCTTGAGGCCTCTGGTTATATAGTCTTAACCACCTGGCCAGCTGTGTCCTAATTAATGAGCCCTTCCCATATGAGCATTGCCAGAGGCTTGGGCTTTCCTTTTACCTGCTGCACTGACTGCTGTAAGTAGTACCTTTTCATGTCTCTGGGGCGTGGCTGCTGGGAAGGGACCTGTCTGGGTCCTGGGAGTCTGGATCCTGGGGCAAGGGCATGACACAAGGCAAAGAGAAAGGCAAAGAGAAAGCTAGGACCCTGGAAATGTTGCAGTTGTAGCACCAAATCAATTTAATATTTAATATTGCCAATTGGAGTAAAGTGGAGATACACACACAGACCCCACAAAACTGGAGAACTTGCACCCTAGTTTCCTGCCTGGAGATGATCCACAAGAGCTGGTTGTTTAGGGCCAGGTACTGAGATGTGGCAACCATGGAAGGCAATAATGTAATATTAATCATTATGCCACTTATGCAGTTGGTATTTCTAGCTGCTCTAATTCGGTTTCTAATTGTCTTTGGAAAGACTCCCATGTAGAGAACATTACAGTAATCTAACCTGCTGGTTAACATATAATGGCTCACTGAGAGTATCAGAGGAAGCTACTTAGGCAAATGGAAAGGGATGATTGTGAAACAGTTCAAAAATGTCCTCCTGTTTTCATGATTTCTGCACTGCCTTTCAGTTTTAGCCAAGACACATCTGGATTGGATTGTCTCAGTGCTGCTTTTTTCTTAATAAATTCTTCTGAAAGTCTGCTAGGAAATGGATATATATGGGAAAGTAAAAATCTGTTCCAGCCAGTCCCATGAAATTTTCAGTGAATGAAAGAAACAATGACTGTATAGTAATAACTTCTTGCAACATAGCCTCCTCCTGTAGTGTGAAAAGAAAATCCCTTGGGAACAGCCTCTGCTGTCATCATAGCTCAATAACCGTGCAGATTGAAAGTACCTCTACATGTCAGATGTTGAGGAAAGTAACGTTAAACTACAGCAGCAGTGCTTCACATTGTGGAATAAAGTGGCCCTTTCATTTTACTGAAAGAATCTCTCTGAAAATGCTCAGATTATGAATAAATTACAAACATTCTTTTAGTTGCATGGGT
The DNA here is from genome assembly GCA_948472985.1 of Iguana delicatissima. Classification (NCBI taxonomy): domain Eukaryota; kingdom Metazoa; phylum Chordata; class Lepidosauria; order Squamata; family Iguanidae; genus Iguana; species Iguana delicatissima. The sequence continues at coordinate 350,140 of CAOKZL010001111.1, read as the reverse complement.
GTGTGCACATGTGTGTGTGTATAGGCAAACAACCTGATCTCTATGCAACATTGTCTACTGTTCCCAGGTGTAAATGCTTTTGGTAGGATGGCTACTACTCCATGCTGTCTGGTAGGCTTCTGCTGGGAAATGCACACTAAGGAGACAACCTAACAAGTTTTTCTCAACAAACTGTACCCAGTTACTCATTTCAGTTATTTTTGTGCCATTCTGAATCACAGTTATTTAATTCCATTTCCATTATCTGAAGAGACTGTCCTTTTGAAGTAAATGGGAATGTACACTTGAAATCATCATTCCCAAATACATATTTAATTCAGTGAAAGAACAGCATTAGGGTACATCGTCACTGAAACACAGAAGATAGCATTTTTAGTGAATGAGATAGCTGGAAGTCTAGATGAGTTCAGGCACTGGTTTTTCAGGTACTGGAGGTGAAGTATGATATTTTAATATGTAACCTCAGTTGTGTTTTATGAGGAAGACTGGATTCTGAAAGTCTCCCATTTCCATTCCACTGCAGCCAGTGTTCCTTATCAGAATGAAACAAGTTCATGATGTAGTGCACCTCAAAATAAAACTGATGGGGAATCTGTTGCCTGCCAGATGTTAGACTGCAGTTTCCATCACCCCTAGGCAGCAGAGTGATGAGAAATGATGAGATGTACAGTCCAACAATATCTGGAAGCCCACATGTTCTCTATCTCTGACATTAGAAGAGAAAAAGCTTTTTGGCAAGCAAGGCATTTTAGTCACTTTTGCATCAATATAGAATGCAACTGACATTTATGTGAAAAACAGCATACGGTGGACCTTCCACTTTCACAAGGGCTTGGGGTTTAGAATCCTCATGAAAGTGGAAAAACCATGAATAACTCTCCCCCCCCCATGCTCCCTCTCCCATTCCCTTGCCTTTTGTGCACCAAGGCCAGAGGCAACAGAATGGGAGGGGGAGCTCCGGAGGGGGAGCAGGAAGCCATGAAGAAGCTTTCCCCCTGCCCCCAACATTTCCTTGCCTATTGCCTTGGTGTAAGTTCCCAGTGCAGAGGCAATAGGACCAGAGGCCATCCTTCTCTGCGCCCAGCAAAATGCAAGGGAATGGGAGGAGGGGAATAGAAACATAGAAACATAGAAATGTAGAGTTGGAAGAGACCACACGGGCCATCCAGTCCAACCCCCTGCCATGCAGGAACACCCTCAAAGCATTCCTGACAGATGGCCATCTCGCCTCTGCTTAAAAACCTCCAAGGAAGGAGACTCCACTACACTCCGAGGCAGCATATTCCACTGCCGGACAGCCCTGACTGTCAGGAAGTTCTTCCTGAGGTTCAGGTGGAATCTCCTTTCCTGCAACTTGAATCCATTGCTCCTTGTCCTGGTCTCTGGAGAAGCAGAAAACAAGCCCTCTCCTTCCTCTACATGGCATCCCTTCAAATATTTAAACATGGCTATCATGTCCCCTCTTAACCTTTTCTTCTGCAGACTAAGCATCCCCAGCTCTCTAAGTCTATCCTCATAGGGCATGTCTTCCAGGCCTGTCACCATTTTGGTCGCCCTTCTCTGGGCTTGCTCCAGCTTGACCATGTCCTTCTTGAATTGGGGTGCCCAGAACTGGACACAGTATTCAAGATGAGGTCTAATCAAAGCAGAGTAGAGTGGTACCAGTACCTCCCTCGATCTAGACACCATACTCCTGCTGATGCAGCCGAGAATTGCATTGGCTTTCTTGGCTGCCGCATCACACTGCTGACTCATGTTCAGCTTGTGGTCTATGAAGACTCCTAGATCCCTTTCACATGTACTGCTATCCAGCCATGTGTCCCCCATCCTATATTTCTGTATTCCATTTTTTCTACCTAAGTGTAGGACCTTACACTTCTCTCTGTTGAATTTCATTTTGTTAGCCTTGGCCTAGCTCTCCAATCTCTCCAGGTCATTTTGAATTTTGATCCTGTCCTCTGGCGTTACTAGGAGTGGGAGGACAGTAATCCTGGAAGTGGGGTTGCTGGAGGCTATATGCCTGGTTTGGTCTCCCACCTCTCAGTGATTTTGGAACTGTCTCCTGTGTCCATTCAAAGTTTATCTAAACACTCAAGCAGCCAAAGAAAGAGAGTGGGTCATGCAGGGAATGGCTGTGTGTGACTCCTGTGCTACACAGTGTCTTCTACACTGGAAGAAAGAGGGCAGCCATGCACCTCTTCTTTGTTACCTTTGCATTGCATCTGTCTTCCAGTTAACTGTGGGCAGCCTTTCAGCCTCACAATAATCTATATGGTAGGTTGTGTTGAGACATAGGTACTTGCCCCAAGGCAACTAAACAGACTAGAGATATGAGTCCAGTTCTCATATCAAATCCCCAACTCTGATTACAGTGATGATTAAGGGACACAAAGTTGTCCACAGCACTGCTGTGGCTGAAGAAGCCTAAACTTTCTAGGAGTTACATGTGAGCATTGGAGCATCCATGAAGGTTTGGATCAATTACCAGCATGTTGTGAAATAATCCATGAACAACTTTTCCTGTTGTCATTGGATACTGTTGAATGATGGCTGCTTTTGGATCTATCAGTTTGCTTTGCACGGGGAATGTCCTCTCTCAGAAGCTCAGGTACTAACTTTCAGCTAGGGACAGGACGCAAAGAGACACTTCAACCAGCAAAGCCAATAACAAATGATTCACCGCTCTTATTTCAGTGCCCCCTCATGTGCCTGAACAACCCGCTTGAGGGAGCTAGAAAGACCTCTGAAGCAGGTGTTCAGCGCTGTGGAAGGCTGGAGTGGGAGAGGAAGCAGGCCCTGATACGAGCATTGGCTTTGGACATGTATGTTCATTTCTGTGTTTCTCTTTCCTGACATTTATAATTAATTAGAAGTGAATAGATGGAAGACAAATATATAGTAAGCTGCTCTGAAGGCTATCATTCTGATAGAAAAGAACTGTCCAATTCACTTTTGAGTTATTTATGGTTCACATGCATTTACAAATTCAACAAAGAGCAGTGCTTTCCAGCATTTCCCAGAATTTCTAGGTTAGATGGCTTTCAGAAAGACCTGTGATGACACAAAAGACTGATCAACAAAATCAGAATGTACAGTCTGGAAATATTAGCATGACATATTTAATTTAACATCTCTGGAGAAAGCCAAAAATGGAGCTGTCACCACAAAGTAATGGAAGATGAGAGCATGGAAGAAGGAAAATAACCAGAAGTTTTGACTACGCTGCTCATTGTGCCTTTTAAAAATGTGCTGATGAAAATGTGCTGATGATACAGGAAGTTTATCTGCAAGTATGTTCAAATTACAAACAATCTAGATATATTTAGTTATAAAAACTGGACAAAATAGATTTTCCAGCTGAGTAACAAAATAGAACATAATGCACAGAAAGACATTAAGCACAGAAATATAGATCTTTTTAAAAAGTGTAGCAGAAAGCATATGTATAGGATCATGTTAGCCTCTAGGAAGAGGAGGAGAAAAGATACAACACTGGGTAACAGGAGAAGAGAAAAGAAAGAATTTTTTCACACTGAAGAATTAATACCAACCACACCTATTTCTGTGCTTTTTGTAGAGTTTAGAGAGCAAAATGAACTTGTCCATATGTGCTACCCGGGGAACACTTTAGTATTCGTTGGCAGGAAGTACAGCAAGTACCAAACATGGTTTGTTTATTCTCTGTTTTTACTATATGTGACATTTCTTTTTTAGCGTGTGGTAAGTGCCTCATTCTAACCCTCTATTGCAGCTGGTGTCTGCCATGTCAGTGGAGTGATGAATCCACTCCAGGTTTTAGTCCAAATATTAAAGGAACTAGCCAAGGTGCTGAACTCCACAATAGGTTCAGCACCTTGGATAGTTCCTTAAAGTTTGGACTAATATCCAGAGTGGATTCACTGTCACACTGTCCTGGAAGCTACCAACCACCACCACTCCTAACCACTGAGGTACATTTTGAAGAAGCAAATTGCATCTCTGTGAATAACATCTTGTACCCAAAAGGAATGGGGTTTCAATTTATTGTACATCACATGGTAAGTAAAGATCATTCTGATGGCTGCTTTGTCTGTAGGAAAATGTCCAGCCATATTGAAACTCCTGTAAAAATTATAGTGAACCCGAGTCCACTGTTTCCTTTAGTTAGCAAAATAAGCTGGTGATGGTGATGGTGATGGTGATGGTGATGTGCCAACCTGGCTGTAGTGCTTTGGTGGTATGGTGGCTTGATTTAACTCAAATTGGTTTATATTACATTTAAAAGTATCTGATTCAAACATTTCTTGAATTGTAATGCATACTTGATAATTATAGTACCTGTGTAGTACCTATATCACCTCAGAGAATAAAAATAAACTTCTGGTCATACAGCCCCAATGCACTTTATCTTGCAGAATTTGGATGTGTTTAGCAACAGGACAGCATTGGTTACATTAAAATACGTAGTGCTCCCTCCATTTGCCTTCAAGAACACTAAGTGAAGCTTAAGCACCCAGAACTTTTCATAACAGTTTCTATTTTCTGGGTGGAACAGTGTCATTGTCTATTCATAATTTGCATGTTCTACCCACATTTTGATCTGAAAAGCCAGATATATTTATTTCTAGTTTGTTTTGCACATCAAGGAACAGGCTGTAACTCCATGGCTGGATACAACATTAAACCATAGTTTAGTGTTACTTGTATGATTTTACTTCTCTGGTCCCTTTGTTTCCTCCATAATAGCTGGGAGGATAAGATCAGAAGCATCTTTGTCTATTTTCAGTCAACCGCATTTTATTGTTTTATATGAACCGGGAACTGTGGCTAGTTTTTCCTGTGATTTATCCAAACAAGCCAGGATCAGAAAGCACAGCTTGATCTTTGCTTATGCAGGCAAGCATAGTTTTAACTAAGCATAGTTATAATTAATCATAGTTTGTCCTTGTTCAGAGGAAAGAAAAAAACTATGGCTAGTAGAAAAAAGAAACAGATGATCCTGATTTCTTGCCCATGGCTGCAGCAGATGAGGAAATGGGGAAGAGCACAAATACAGTGCATGTTCATATAGTGCAAGCATTGTACTTTATTCAACCTTTGGGTCACAGACTGCTTTTCTGTGCATATAAGTAAGCACAAACTACAGAGGCAATTCTATGTTAGGTCTGCAGACTCTATGGTGATTTCCTGTTGCAAAGGTTATACTCATCATGTTTTATCTAAATAGCTAGATGGATAACACTCAGGAGAAGTCAGTTGTTGTGATGCATGTTGGCATCAAGACACAGGAAAATGTGATCGTGAGGTCTTGGCAGCCAAATTTAGGTTGTTAGGAAACTAGGACTGGTTGAAAGCCAGAATTCTAAGGCAGTTCTCTCTCATTTTCTTTCTGTTTCATGCAGGGTCAACTAGATATGTGAAATTGAGGAGTCTTAGTGCATGGATGAGATGATGGCATAGTGGAAGAAGGGCTTTAGATTTCTTAGGCACTGGGGAATATTCCAGGGAACAAGGCAGGCCTAGGCAAAAAGGAGAGGCTCCTACTTGAGACAGGATGGGGCAAAATCCCTGGTGGACAACACCAAAAGGTGACAGAGCAGTTTTTTAGAAACACCCAAATAAAGCCAACAGGAGCTGGGAAACATCTAATGCAGATTTGGTCATCCCCCCCAAGATAAAATGAAAATGTTTCCGCTTCTTCAGATGAGAACAAGATGGAATAAGCAGTAAAATATGATAGCCACTCAAGAAGTTTAAGGATCTAAGTGGAAAATTCATGTGTGAGTGGCATCTATATAGATGTTTCCATGCTAATAACAGAACCCTATAAGCAAAAGTCTAGGGGATGAAGTATTTGGTTTTAGTAGATTTAGTGAGATTAAAACCCTCAGGGAATAGAAAGAACCCGTAGCATACTATTATTTCTAGATACAACTTCTACAGAACCAATAGGGAAGGCCACCATCTCAGGACACAGAAGAGAGCCTTCTCAGGGGTTGCTCTGACTCACTGGAATTCCCTTCCATGGGAAGCAAGGCTGGCCCCCTCCCTGCTCTCTTTTCACTGGCAGGCAAAAACTTGTTTGTTTAAATAGGCTTTTAATGTATAATTGTCTGCAGGGAGCATTCTTGGAGGGGTGCTTTATTTATTATGACTTTTGTATGCCTTTTAGTGATTTTATAGTGTTTTCATGTGATGATTTTTAATGGTTCTTATACATTTATTTCTAAGTTTTAGTTGATTCTTTTTCTGAGTTGCCTTGGGTCCCACTCCAGGGGGAAGGCAGCATATTAATGAAATAATCCATATTATGAAATAACTACTCCCATTGCTTGAGATACCATATCTGGCCATAATGGCAGATGTCTTAGCTACATCCCATTTGAACTACTATAGTATACTCTACACGAGACTATCATTGAAGAGTGTTTGGAAACTTCAGCTAGTATAAAGAGATGTACAAGAGTGTTAACTGGGGCAGATTATAAGGACCATACAGCTGTTCTACTACAAGTAACTCCATTGATTGCTAGTTTATTTCCAGGTACAATTCAAAGTACTGTTTATGTTATATAAAGCCCTATATGATTCTGGTCCAGGCAATGTGTTAGCCTGGCTGGACCTTGTGATCTTCAAGGAATGCAAGATAGGGCCTTCTTGATGCCTGTGCCTAGACTCTCGATTCTCGAAGCCAGAATTGCCCACTCTCTGCTGTCCTCCCTGTGGCAGGCCAAGGCTTTTTTCTTCCAACAAGGTTTTAAAACCAGAAAGTTAATAAAGAACGGACTTAGGGTGCTGTTTTGTTTTAAACTGAATGGCTTTTAATTGCTTTTTATCTTTTTAATTGCATTTTATCTTTTAAAGGGTGGGTTTAAATCATTGTAATATTGTGAATAACTTAATTCCATTTCAGTATTCACTTTTTCTATGTTTCCAACTGTATTGCTCTTGTTTTAAGTTGCAAGCTGCCTCGAATCCCAGTTTTGGGAGAAAGGCAAGATATAAACATCATCCTCATTACTACCATCATCATGGAATGCATTGTTTTAAATAACCAACAAATTTAAAAGGGGCTGTTGCTTTCTTATGGCAACCCAGTCTTAGGGTTGGCAAAATTTATTCATAGGAACTTTGCCATTGTGAAATTTATATGGCAGAAAGGATTTTTAATGGAGTTGGTTTTTTAAAAAATCTTGTTTACTGGGTCACACCTGTGTTTTATATTGGTTAATCTTCTGTTTTTAACTGAATTGTTGTTTAATTGGCTTTTAACTTTTATGTAATTTTTTAAACTGTTTGTAAGGTGCCTTAAATGTTGGTAAGGTGCCTTGGATCCTCTACAAAAAGAGCGGTGGAGTATACATAAAATAAAATGAAATGAAATGGCTTCATTTTAGGCTGACTGTGAATGACTTACTCAGTGGGCTTCTACGACTGAGCAGGGATCTGAGCTCTGGGACCCATTCAGACCCTACAATTATAGTGCTGTGATTCCACTTTAACTGCCATGGCAACATCTTATGGAATGCTGTGGTTGGCAGCTTAGAGTGGGGCATATAGAACTCTCAGCCATAGAATCCTAGTGCCTCACTAAACTATAAGCCCCAAGATTCCATAGGATGGGATATAGCGCGCACACACACATGCACACACACACACACACACATACACACACATATATATACTCTACTCCCTGCAGATGATGATTCCTCCACAAAATCTGTATGAATGACAATGTGTGTGCATGTGCCTTCAAGTCATCTGTTGACTTATGGCAACCCCATTACTTTCATAGGATTTTTTTAGACAAGGATTTTCTTATGCAAGGAACACTCAGAGATGGTTTTACCAGTTTACTCCTCCGAAATACAGCCTACAGCAGCTGGTAGTCATTGACAGTCTCCTATCCAAGCACCAACCAGAGCTGATCCTGCTTGGCTTCCAAGATCAGATGGGATCTGCTGCCTTTAGGGTATTTAGACAGTGAGCGACAATATCACGAACCAAAAATAGGGATGTGCTATTGTTCCTCCATCTAAAATGTGTATGTCACCAATGGGATTCCAGTCTTTCCTGTTTGGATTTTCAAAAGGCTTTTGATAAACTTCCGTATCATAGATTGCTGAGCAAACAGTCATAAGTACTTCTACATTAAACTGTGGATCTTACTGCAGCAAGAGGTACTGATGAGTGTTAAATTGGATAGCTTTAAAAGGGGACTGGCTAAACTCATGGAAGAGAGGCCCTTCAATGGTGACTAGTCAGGAGAGCTGTATATCAGAGGCAATATGCCTCTACGTAATTTACTGAGGAGATGTGGATAAAATAAAGAAGGCAAGTACAGTGATCTCCAGCTCGTGGGCTTCCCATAGGCAACTGGCCATATGTAGATAGAATGTTGGGCTAAGAGACGTTTACTCTGGTCCCACATGTCTCTGCTTATTCTCCTATTAATTAAAAGAAGTGTGTTAAATTGTAGCTAATGCAAACTTGAGACAAAACAGAAGACTTTAACTGAAATCTGTTTTCGAAGAAGGGATACTGAAGTGAGTGAATATTGTGAACAGAACTCAACTTAAGGCAACTGCTTTTGGCCTACCAAGCTGTATAACTATGTAGGAAAGAATGCCACTTAGTTAGTTTTTGATTGAAAACTAAGTATTATGCCTAGTCCAGTTTTTGGTCTCAACATGAAGTGCAATATTTTTCTTATACTGTGCATTAATGAAATGGAAACAGCATACTTCAGGTCCAAGTTACAGAGATTATACACCTTGCCACCTGCCCCAGTTAGTTCTGTGCCTGGCAAGGCATCTGTGTAATTCCAGTCCCTATGGCCTTTTTTTTTTTTTAATTGCTTGCAAGGGTGAAACAGAACAGGAACTGAAAAAAGGACAAAGGAAGTCATCATTAAAAATGATGACATCTTCATTATTCTGTTTGTTGCATTAATTAAAATTCAGACAAAGAAAATACAAATAAGGAGAGTGTAAGTAATATTTCATGAATTTCCAGCAACATCTACATATTTTAGTCTGGTGCTGTATATTTTGTCATGGTACAATAACTGTTAGGCTGTTTATTCTGAGCAGGCTTTTACAAAACATCTCTGGGAAAGGTGAGAGATGAGGTTTAAACTGCAAGGAACTGTTGAAAAGTCTGTAAGCCATTTATTGTTAGTAGTTTCCTGGTATGTTAACACCAAAAATGGCTGGATTTGCTGCCATGATATGCTATTCCAATTACATTCTGCCACCTAAATGGGAACAAAGGAACCAAAACATTATCTTTTTGAAAGTGGGATGCAATGCTGCAGATTATTTTTTTTAGCATTTGCTGATGTTGCTTTTCACATTACTATTTTCATTTTCACTCAGTATCTCCCAAAAGGCCTTCCCCTCTAAAGGAAGTTGTGTTTTAGAAAGATTTAGGGTTGTTCATGAACTCTGAAAATATTCCTTAATGCGCTGAATTACTTTGGTCCTCAGTGCTTAAGAGAGATGTGCCAATAGTGTACCCACTGACCAAACCCTAGCTGTGGTGGGAGACGCAGGGGGGGCTTTGTTCTTATTAACTGCCATCAAAATTACTTTGACTTAGAGAGACCCTGGGGACAGAGACCCCCCCCCCTTACCCTGTCATCAACAGCCCTGCTCAGGTCTTCAGACTCAGGGCCGTGGCTTCCTTGACTGAGTCTATCCATCTCTAATAAGGTCTTCCTCTTCTATTGCATTCTACGTTACCAATCATTATTGTGAGTCATTTTTTCTCATGATATGGCAAAAGTATGTCAGCCTCAGTTTAGTAATCATGGCTTCTAGGGAAAGTTCAGGCTTGATTTGCTCTAGGACCCATTTATCGGTCTTTTTAGCAGTCCAGGGTATCCATAGGACTCTTCTCCAGCACCACCTTTCAAAGGAGTTGATTTCCTTCCTGTCAGCTTTCTTCACTGCCTGCTTTTACAACCATATACATATAGAAACTGGGAATATGATGGCACGAACAATCTTAACTTTAGTATTCTTTATATATCAGGATCTTGTCTAGTTCCGTAACAGCTGCCCTTCCAATTCCAGTCTTTTTCTGATTTCTTGACTGCAGTCTCCATTCTGATTAATGGTGCTGCCACTGTTCTCAGATCAGTCCTCAAGAGTTCTGAAGATTTTAAAAATTTCCTGCTAGCTTCTCTTCCCTTTTCCCCTGACATAAGGCCTTGGGGACAAGCTCATAGATAAAAAGCATTGAGGAAGAAATGATGAAGGCTTCTCACACAACCAAGAAGCCTTGGGGCAGGGGTAATATGTTTAGTGGAACATTCCAGAAAGGAAAAGCTGATTAATCTGGATTCTTGTGCACAAATTCCTGTACATTGCCTCCAGCCAGTCAGATGAAGTCCAGAAAAAAGAGACTGTTGTCCACTTGTTGTGAGCTTTTGCCATTCTTACTTTCTCACCATTACAACTATAGCTGAGAGCTAGAAATGAAGTTCTGTAGGAAATGGGGCTTCCATTTCATAATATAGCTGAATATTATATTTCTATAGTGAACCACATAATTATAAACTTCAGTGCCATTACTAGACAAAATGCCTAGGGAACTGAGACATTGGGTGTTATGTCTCTCTCAGAACACAATTTAGTGATCAAAACTCAAGCTATCAGATTTAAATGGGAAAGAAGAACATTCTGTTTCATGACCTGGAGAGCATAATTTAAAAAACTAGGGGATACCAATGGCTAGTAAAAATAGGCAAAGGATTTCTATGCTGTTCTAACCTGGTGAATCATTTTTCTGGGTTAAAAATGAGGTATGAAGAAAGCTGGCTTCTTTTAAAAAGAATAAGCATACAGGCTGAGGAGAATGTAGCCATTGAGCATGGCTTATATTACTAAACTACTCCAGGCATTTTCTCTGAAGTTAAATAAAAACTGATTTTAAGAAACAAGTGTGGTGTTGCATTCACAGCCCACAGCTTAAGCACAAACAATTTTCCATGGTGCTTTCATGGACAAACTAAAGACTGAATTGTTTTGATTGCTGAATTGCCTTTCTTAAAGCCAGACACAAAGTCATTCCGTGTATTGTTGATAGCTCAAGAAAGAACTTTTGATCCTCCCCCTCCCCTTAAAAGCTTTGTATTCACTCTGCTGAGTCATAAAAGTTCATTCCATTTTGTGTATATTGGAGTGGGGGAAATCCTCTTTCTATAGAGCAGAAAGGGGGGGGAATAAGACTCTGATTGAAAGGTTGGTATTGCTTTTTCTTTATTTAGTCAACTTGAAGACTGCCAAATCCAATTGAAAAGAAAACACTTGAGATATTGTGAAGAGGAATTTGTAGCATTAATATGATTACTGACTTAGCTTTGGTAGCTTTGCATTAGCAGAAGTTTAAACAGAAGAGAGGACACTAAAGAGAGCTAATCTTTATTTAATAAATCTTCCACAAACTATCTCTAGAAAACTGTGTATGCAGTATTAAGGCAATTGCTATGTATTTTGAATATGCTCTTAGTTCACAGTTAACCATAATGTACTAAATCTGTTTTCACCCAAGACAAAGTGGAAAGAGAAATAACATCTAGACCAGTACTCTTGGTGTTGATGTGACAATGTTTTAAATGTCTTCTTTTAGTTCTGATTAGAATTGTATAAGGGATATGTATGTCTGAAGGTAGAAGAAACAAATGCACATTGCTGTGATTATTCTGAGTGTCATAGATCTTCACAAACACTGAGGATAATAAATTGCTCTATTAAAATTTGTAGTAATGATATCATTCTTCTCAGTCGAGCTTAAAGGCCCAGGCCAGCATGCGCAATATGGAATGGGCTTCATATGCATGCAGTATTAGATAGTTCTGTATTTCGAACTGGATAGTCTTGTAAGATCAACCAGTATTTCCCACAGATCCTGGCTGGAAATATAAACCCCTGTATGCACAGATGATATACACTTCTTTTGCTACTTCTGAGGGTGCTAGATATGTCTTTGTGTTTCCTGCTGGGTTGTTTCCTTTTAAATGGTAGGAATTGACATTTCTTTTGAGGGATAGGACTGCTAATTCAGAAGACACAGCAAAGGTAATGTCAGGAACCCACAATGGAAGAGAATCCCGGCATAGTTGTCCTATGCAAGCATCTCTTTCACTCTGTCAAAGAAACTGCGGCAGCATTGGTTTTGGAACAACAATTGTGAGGTCTTTCCCTCATGTACCAGGGATTCTGCCATGACCTGAGTGGGGTCATAGAATGCTCTGCTGAAATACAGGAGTTTCCACATTGTGGAAATATAAAAGGGGAAAGACTTTTCAGTCCCTGTGATACTTCTCATTGGCTGATTGGTGGGGTATGTATAGCAATTTGGTAAAGATGGAAAAACAAGTTTGATGGTTTTGAGTTTGTAGCTAAAATGATCTGTTTTGTACCTCCCAAGACTTGGTGCAAGACCATCTGCCTTGCTTCAGAAGCCTTCATATGCATGAAATCATATATGCATTTTTAAAACCTGAGTGGCTAAAATGCATTCATGTGAAAAATATGTGTCAGCATAGTTTAGTCAATGGGGAAATATGTACAAACATGTGTACATTTTAAAAAGAGTGTAAATAAAGTGTGCACATAACAGAAAATGCATAATGGAAAATGTGTATGAATTTCCATGGGGTAGAAAAGTGTTGCAACATGAAATGAACAAAGGTTGGGACAGGTATCCAGGTGACATTTGAATAAATACAAAGAAATGAAGCCTCAAGTGGAATCCTGTTGTTACAACTATTAAACAGTAGTGGCAAGCAGAGTGGCTGTGAAACAGTAGAGAAATAAGCTGCTCAGAACCACCAGATTTTGGGCTGCACTCCCTTGGTTTGTCCCGACTATAGTAGATCCATTGGATAGATTGTTGAATGGTGAGTCATCATGTAGGTAAATTCCATTATCCACTTGGTTTACGTTAAATGAGACTAAAAACAGAATTCAGGCTTGTTTCTACCTTCCCTCACTATTGCAGAACACTGATAAAGCCTGACTCTAAGCATAATCCATCCACAGGATTTGGGGCAGAGTTCCCAGCCCCTATCCTTAGTGATTGGGATGGGCTGTGATCATTTGCACATGAACATACTTTTGTTTTTATATTGCCTGTTGGATTTATCTTTGAAAGAGGAAGGAAATAAAGCATTTTGTGACTATGCTTTTAAGCAGAGGTTATTGAGATCTGTATTACATAGTGTCTTTGAAGGAGCTGGGTATGCAATTGTACAGTTCAGCCTGTTGGCTTCCAGTTAGAACTAACAGACCAATGTTATATATGCTTTCTGGTTTTTACATAACCATAAGTCCCATTGTATTCAGTAGGGCTTAATTTAAGGTATAACTACATAGAGCTAATAGTGAAATAAGTTTTTATTTCATTCATTTCATTATTTTAAATGTCATACCATAATGACGTTTTTGTGTCCAGTGCTTGAGGGATGAATGACACCTTCATAAAAAGGCACAGAAGAGTCTTGGAATATATAAATGAATCCTTGGAATGATCTGACAGGTTTGGAGAGGGAATAAGATGGTCTCAATTGCACTTCAGCCATCACCATTCATGAGGCAGGCAATTCGTGATTCCAAGATTGCTGTATCTACATGAGGCATAATCTACATAAAGCATTTTTACAACAATGCAAGAACATAAACACAATAGTACACACCAATTCTTGTCTGTTAGGACAGGAGAAACTTGTATACATCAACTATGTACACAGGCAGCCAGTGTGTTGAGTCACTAGGACTGTAATCTTCCTGGGCAGTAGCAATTTGTATTCAACTCAATGGGGGCAGCAGGGGAGGAGGAGGGACAGACTTTTGGCCTTCTCAGTGGGCTTAGCCTCTCCTAGCTTGTCTGTTCTTCCATATTAACAGCTTTTGCCCTTTTGACCACACACCCTGATGTTACTTGGCCACTTTTCATGTGTGAAGTATTGGCACATATGCTATTATTCACTTGGTTCTTGATAAACATAGCTAAGCTCAGGGTGAAGAAGAAGCAAATCACAATTCTTTGGCCTCATTTTGACATTTTGCCTGTTTGCCACAATTTCTGTTTGCTCCACCAAGGGAATGCTGGTAGAAGTTGCAGAGCTGCTTTGGCTGTGGTTCCAGGGGATGCTAGGGCAAAGAGAAACAACAACTGTTAACCAAATCCTGGTATCATTTTTACCAACTCTGTCATCCACTGTAATTTTATTTTCATGTCTTTACAAGCCACCTGCACACAGTCCTTATCAAACAGGAACAAAAGTTGTTCAGCTCTGAATAGACCAGGATTAACTTCAATTAAAACAATTACTCTAATGTTTGCAAAGAGCTTTGTACATGAAAAGTGCTGTAAAAGTGCCAGAGTGGTGTTATATTTATTAGACATCAGCTTGATTCTGGCACCGTGCAGCTATCAGCCTTACTATAAAATGCTCTGTTGATAGTGTGTATGTGTTTATTTTATAATTGAGATCAATGGAGTAATTGAGATCAATGGAAAGCTTTTCTGGGGGACTTGCAGGTTGTAATAAACCTAATCCTTTGTAATTGCTGAAGCTACATATCTGTACAGTGGATGCTTGGGATCACATTGTTATGTTTTGCTTGGATCACAGCCCACTGTTTCACTGAGGGTCTTGTTACTTGGTGGTTTGAGCATGGCCACTGTGTAATCCCAAACCAACCCTGGCTCCTCCATAGGAAAATCATTGCTTCTGCTTCTGTGAGAAGGCACAGTGATGCAGCTGAAGTTTTTAGCTCCTTCCATATGCCTTTGGCTTGGCATATTATCTAAGCAGCATAAGAAGGGGCTGTGCTACATAGATTTCCAAATCATCAATGTAACACTGAGAGGACACAGTGGCAAAATGATAACTTACCAGTCATTCCATTTCACCTTTGAGTAAAGGCCTATTCAGGCATTCTCTAACACCAAATTGTATGATAAATAAGTTTTAAAATACAAGGAGGAAAGCACATTGCTCTTACCTCCTCTCTTCTCATATGCATAGTGGTAGCATGCATAAAGATCCTGTGCTATACAGGCCCCTTCAAATTATATGGAGAACTCCTGGGAAAGCACAGCATGTGGTATTGGGTTCAGACTGTTTTCTGATAATCCTATAGTTTTAAAGATAGTGTGAAAGAAAGAACAGTCAATGCACAATGAAACCAAAGGATGAACAAACAGTTTTCCTTTTTAGTAATCTGAGAATGAGGCTTCCCAGCCTGGATAGTTCCTAGTTCTAATTTATGACTTGCAAAAGCAGGTTTAAAGTTCTGCATATCCTGGAGAATATGATACACCTGCAGGCTTTAATAGGTCACAGAATTCAGCCTTTCTTGGTCTGTAGTTTGGGTTAGCTTTGTGTACAACAAAAATAGAAGGTAGATAAGGATAATGAGGATGATCATATAGTGTCATTGATGTAGTTTACAAGATTAGTATCTAAATAGTAGATTATCAGATCATTTTCAGTAAATCATCAACTCATTCATGGTTTTTATTCTAGTGACAACGAAGGGCCCTTTTTTCTTTTTCTTTTTTTTTGTCTGAAAAGAGTTGAAAATTTTAAACACTGTATAGCTAGGGGATAGGACTAGATCTGTATGTTTGAAAGTTTTCAACTCAGGTACTGAAAACAAATTCTTGGATTGAGGATAGGCTTGGAGGCATCTTATTTTGTAGTCCTTTGCCCATCTTCTTGAGCTACTCTTGTCCACCTGGATTTGGCTGGTGGGCCTTAGGGTTTCAGTGAAAACAAACTCAATCTCACAAGCCATCTGCACATCCCTGGTGTGGAATGTGGATTACTTTCATACAGAATACATGCACCACAGAGCCTTAACCCTTTTTTTTTCTTTTAAGTGAAAAAGAAGAGGGAGAGAAGAAAAGCACTAACCAGACATATAATTATGAGTCTTTACACTATATACACTTGTAAGTTGCTACAGACAAGTGCAGAATCCACTATCTCTGGCAGGAAAGGGGGATGTGGGGAAATGTAGAAGATAATTATAATATTGGGGAGATTGCAGTGTACAGCAGTGTCTTCTCCCCTGCTTGAATCTCCTTTCAGCAGCCACTTATATTTCTGTTTCCTATTATTTTCCAAGAGTTAGCTACACAGCAAGAATTCCAAGACCAGCCACCTGGTCTGGGAATGTCCTGTAGCTATCTAGATGAGCAGCCTACCAAAAGTGAAGATTAGCCATACGGCTGTGGGAAAGGTTATTACCCTTGTTAGAGCCATGTGTACTCTCTACAGGCTTGAGGGTATATAAGTTTCCTGACAACCATAGAGTAAACTGAGGACGGTGCTTCAGAGGACTTTCCAATTGCTGTGTTCTGAGAAGTTTTCAATGGCAGAAGGGATATAAGTTAAGGTTAAGATTTGTGATTTATCAATAATGTCTTAAGTTTTAACCCTGGCCCTTTTTGCAACTTATCTCTTCTCGGAGCCATCACATTGCGATCCAGAGAAAGCCTCTCCCAGGAGGGGAGCGCTTCTGTCACACTCCCTCACCACACTGGCTGCTTGCTGGATGGGAGGAGGCACGATAGCTCCATTTCTCCCTTCCACAGTACAGCCCAGCAGTTTCCCAGGCTGCACTGGGGGAGGAAGCACAGCCATTGCACTTCTTGCCATTCTGCCTGACAGGTAAGTGTGGGAAGGAGGCAGGAATACTGCACAATCACGTGTCATTGACAGAAGAAACCTGTCAATGTTTTAATCCACGATTTCAAATTGGTGGCCACGGGATTGCCACAGGATCACGATGATGTCATGCAGAACTGTTGTCATGATCCCTTGGCAATCTTGTGGTCATTGTGGGTTGAGGGTGGTGTGTGAAAAGGGCCCATGTCTCCTTGTAAGAACAATTGCCTGTTGGAAAAATATCAGAGGGGGGCAGATAGGTGATAAGTTTTTACCTATTGTCACTTTTATATTCCAAACTCAGTAGAACAGGTTAGGTTGAGTGACTTTCTTGACATCACATCCTTCCTGCCTATCTTGATGTGTTTGTTTTTCATGGAGACATAATTGTATGAGTGTAACCATTTACTATTCTGGCCATGATGACTGGGAGGGGGGACATTTGAAATAATCTCTATTCACTTCTCTTCCTGATCTGCTTGATCTGCTTTTTTGTTCTCTTCAGACACCAATCACCTTTCTTGCTTTGAACTGTTTAAAATTTGCGTTGTATCATATAACAAATAAACAAATATTAATTTGAGCAGAAGTGTGCAGATATACTTCTTTGAGCACCATGCATTCAAAATTCTGATCACAAAACAGTTCACTGCAGCAGCAGAATATAACCTGTTTTAAGCAAGTGCAGCCTTTAGGATATAGATGTTCTCAGATCAATCTTACTGCAGAGAAGGAGCTTGAATTTACTCGAATGATGTGACCAAGAATATCTCTTTTTACTGTCTAAGCCTGAGATTGAGCATCAATTCCTAGTCACTCAAGAGACCTGTGGTGACATGTGTGCAGCCTATTAGCAAAGAAACCTCACTTTCTCCTTCCACAATAGATTAATGTTGAAATCTGATTTCCCTATGTTCTGCAGTACTTTCCCTGCTCCATTTGAACTAAGTCATTTCACTCTTTTCTTCCTAATCCTTTTTGATCCCAAAGGGGAACAATTTTATTATTGGTGCCTATAGGAAGGCAGTTGAGTGATGTCACCATGGGGTAGAATAATTCTGAAAATAAGATGTATTCTGCTCTGTTTGAAGGTCACAGGTAATAAACTCCCAGAGCCCTCTTCCTGGTGAAGCTTGCCTGCTAAAAAGGAAATATACATTATATTTTACAAGTCCCTCCCTGAAGATATTGGTGCTCATTCTCTATTGGTTATGGCAGAGTCTCCAAGTGAAGGAAAAGGACCATTGTAAGACTTTGTGAGCTGCAAACCAGCACTACAGTAATACAATGAGGCAGAAGACTTCTGTTGTTGTACTCCTAAGCTGTTTAGTATTACACTTAGGGGAGGTGTACAAATAGCTTTATGTGTTGTAGAGAAAAACATCTACTTCTCTTTTGTTATGTAGAATATGTTTACTTGGAAGATAATTGAGGACCATGTTAACATAGAATCATATGCTAGGATCCAGGGAACTATTGCTTACAATGAACAAAATGCAGGCGGAATGACTAAATAAAAAGGGGGGCTTTCTTTGAGATATTGTTCAACCCAGGGATTCTGATTTACTGAGCTCCTTTTAAGCAGCAAATATAAACCAGAGTTTCTTTTTCATTTATGTAACTTGACTTGTTTGGAAGCAATGGGTCAGGAACTCTGGTTTGGATGGCATGTTAAACAAATCAGCAAACCCTGTTTCTTCTGGACTTTTGTTACTGTTTTTGATACTGAGCAACAAGAAAAACGTGTGTGCGGGGCTGCTTCCCTGCCTGCCAGCATTTTTCTCAGGAGTGCTCAGCTGTTCTGCCACCTGAGGATTGCAGAAGGGCACACTAGATTGTGTTCCCTTCTAATTATGAAAGTTCTGGAAGGGCAGAGTGAAAAATCAAGAAAAACAAAAAATTGAGGTCCCCTGACCTAGTGGGAAAGCAGGGAAAATATGAGTATGTTATCTTTGTTGACAGGGATCTCAAGAACACAGTACAACAGATACAACTTGGTTTAGATTCATGAGCCACTGATGTCTGTACACCACTAAAACATAATTAACAACAACAACAACAAAACAGTGTTCAAACCCTCAACTGGGTGATGTGCAAATCACATTCTGTCAGTCTCAGAGGAAGAAGGAGCAACCCCCTCTGAATAACTCTTGCTAAGAAAATCTTAGGATGAAGTTCTCTTAAGCTGGGGGCAATTTGAGAGCACGTAACTGTCCTATCTCAGTCCAGGCACAGCTGATAAATCAAACAAAATAAACTGAATATCTCCCAGCTTGTTACTTACTTCCAGGCAGTAAGCAAGAAGTCATAAATAAAGTCCAACATAAATAAAGTCCGGCAGGATTTCATGGCAAGGGAGTGTCCAAGGTCAATCCAAGCATTTGTCAAGGCATCCAGCAAGGTAGCATGTCAGATAAGCTCTGACAATTCCTGGAGGGGAAGGATGTCAGCTAAATAGAGCCAGAGCCTATCTGTGCCTTGATTGATTGTTGCTAGTTATAAATTCCGAGAAAGCGACACTGGCTCTCTCTTTGCTGTGTGAAGCTGGGTCTAGGTAAGTGTTCTTCTGTATCTGAAGAGACAGGACTCTCTCTTGGAGCTGGCACCGCCCTCTGGTCTGTTTCTGGCACTGTGCCCTCTCTCTGTACAGCAGGTCCTGGGATGCCCCCAGTTTCAGTCTCTGGCGTGCCCTCTGCTTCAGACTCTGACCATGCTCTGGAAGCAGGGCACGACAGTAACAACAACAAAAGAGGTGAAGAATATTTGCAAAATTTCTTGTTCTCATCGAGAATAAAAATATGTCAAAGTTATATGTCAAGAACAAGAACATGTCATGAAAAAAAAATCTCCACCTTCAACAAGAGTTTTTGCCTGCAGTACAAAAACAAGACGAAGACTGTTTCCCCCCAGTGTTTCTGTAAATTTTGTCAAAATGTCTCTGCATAAAACTGCGATCTTCTCCCTTTGTAAAGCTAAGCATCCAGTCACAACAAGCACAGAAGGATTAGCTGAATGAGGGAAAAGGTGAAAGCAAAACATCCAGTGCATTTAATTTTTAAAAGTTCACATAACAAAGCTTTAATTTTTTTATTGGCATAATTTTATGCAGCTCTGTAATTGTACAGTGTTCCATTTGCACCAAAATCACTCTTATAAATGCAAACAATCTGCCTAAAGAGGTCATGAAATACCTTGCTATCTTGAAGGCATGGAAAAAAATCGTGGTTTCACATTATCATAAGTGAGAATGAGACAATCAAGAATTTACATCTCTTGCAAGTGTTGTGTTGTGTTATGATAGAAGTGGGGCCCTGATGCGAGGAGATCTTTCAACAGGTGATGAACCTAAAAGCTGTGTTTTAAATGGAATGGTAAATTCTGACTTACTGTTAACAAGTTCCGGGCACACCTTTTTATTTTTATCAGATTCAACAGGAAATAAGAGAAAAGAATCCTCAGAGCTGAGCAAAATTAGAGATCTGCTAAATTTGAAAAGTTATAGTTAATTGCAGTACTAAAGGCCACTGGTTTCATTGCTTCAGCAAGTGCTAATTCATAGGCTACAGTCTACTTGGATTCTAAGATGCCACACAGCATGTGAGCTCATGCTTCTTAAACCAAAGTATTAAGTCCTGTTGTGACAAATACACTTTTCTTCAGTAAGGACTTGAATGCACTCAGATTTACTCAAGCTTAACCAGATCTATGAGTTAAATAAAATAGCCATGGTAACACAAGTACTGTAGTGAAATCTGAGGCGACAGAGTACTTGCATATTTTCTCATCTTCAGCAGGAAAAGAGAATCTCAACACACCGAGAGACCCAGTCAAGGAAATGGTGACCTTCCATAAAATTGTTTGCATTTCAAGTTTGGCGGGGGGATCATTTGGGAGACTTCAAGCAAAAAGAAAGATGTGTTTATTGAAAGAAAGATCAATCAATAATTTTATTATGGTTGTAGCCCAGCATGATAAAGAAAGATCATTTTACTCCAAACAGTATCTTTTGCCCCTAAAAGTCTTATTTGGAGTCCAAATTAGTCTTTTCAGAGAAAAGTCCCAAAACAAAGAAAAACCGTTTTAAAATGTGCCAAAAAGTGAATAATTTCACTCCAAAGTGGGGAAAAAATGAAATTATTCATTCCTGCTTTAAATGACTTAATTAAATAAGGAAAGGTTAACATACCTAGTGGAATCTTCAGGATTCCCTCATCTGCTAGTATAGGGATTTTTGTCCCTCAGAGTCACTTTTTATTTTAAAGTTGATATGGAAGTAGACCTGTAGTGCAGTCCTTGTAGAAAAGTGTCATTGGCGCAAGAGTAAACGTTTCCGAATTACAGCTACTTGCCTTTTGAAGCTTTTTTTTTTTTCAGATGAAAATGATCAGGACAGAAATACCCCTGCAAATAGTACCCAGAAGGATACCACTGGGTATTTTCTTTTGTACCAACCAGTATAAGCACTATGACCTTAAAAAAAGGAAAAAAACATGATGCAAAGACACTGAAATGAATTATTTTGGTAGTTGGTAGATAGGTATAAACCTTGGCTTGTCATTGGCATTATCAGTGACAAGTTTTGGGTTTTTTCCCCATTTTGGTATAGAAATGTCCAGTGATATAAGTATCTCTTACAATTTCATGTATAAATGTGCTTTATGGCTCTATTTTCTGTATTTGAGTGGGGGTTTTTTTTCATGGAAATATTAATGTTCTTTGTGTTTTGGGCTGTTTTGCTACCCTTCAGTATACTGGCATTCAGGGTCAGGTAGGGAAATGGCCCACTAGTACAAAGATATTTTTTATGCCATAGGATGAAGTAAATGTTTTTGTTCAGTTACTTGTGACAGCAACAGGAATTCTACAGCTTCCCCAGTCCCAGCCCACCTGGAAAATCCAGCAAATATCTTTGTATCCTGTATAGAGGCCCTCAACATTCTGATTTCTTTCTGTAGGGCAGCAGAATCCACCACATGGACCTTGTGTGCCAGGAACTGAATTCACACACACAAATAGTACAGTGCATAAACACTATTTATTTGGAGTGAGATACTTCATATAAGACTTAAGTGAGAGAACTAAAGTTCAAAAGCAATAGCGAGTGCTTAAGATTCCCATCCTTCCCCCTACCTCTTTCAAGAAACCTTGAAGCAGTGAGAGTCTAGCAAAGCTTATCAGTGCATTCCTAGCTTTTGTTTACTTAACGGTCTCTGGTTCCTAGTCTTTGGTTGCAAGCAAGCTGTTACCTTATGCTGAACTACACATCCCGTTACCATAATATGGAGGGCATCCCACCATCCTGCCCATCCTGGAAAAAAAAATGCTAGGAAACAATATGCAGTGCTTGAAGTGCAGAAATGAAAGAGGGTTAGTATTGAGTAGTACCAACAGTAAATTTCAAACAGTAAAAGATAATATTAGTAGTTATGCAGGTAAAAGTGTGGACAATGATTTATGTATTGGTGTAGAGGTATTGTTGAGACCAGCGTCATTTGGTGAAGAAGTCTGCAAAGGGGCCAGCTTGAGCAAGCTGCAATGAAAAACAGGGTGCATAAGTTTATAGGTTGCAGGCAAAGAAAGTTCAAAACTGACATCATTAATAAAATCTTTCTGTTGAATATGTTGCATGGGATAGAGAAGACACTAACAGCAAAGTATTGGAGACTAATACTTTATATGGTTACAGCGGCTAGAATTGTCTATTCCAGATATTGGAAGAATAGTGCAACTCCCGAAATAGAAGGATGGCTATTTAAAATTATGGAATTTTCAACATTAGACAGTCCTACTCAAGCATTAAGGGGAAACTTACAAGAGAAAAAAGACAGAGAATGGTCTCCAATTAAAAAAATTTCAAACAAAAATTGGGTATTGATATTTCATGATATTTCATGAACGCTGTGATAAACTAACTCTGGTAGATAAACGAGACAAGACACGCAATGAGCAAAAAATGTTATTCCTTTTGTTACTTTGTTTTCTTACTTTTTTTGTTATAGAAGTAGGCAGACCATCAGTAAAAAGAAAGAAGGAGAGGAAACATTTGAGATATCAAATATCAACCGTGCAAGAGTCTGTTGGAGTAGGAAATGCAGTCAGAATATAATGAGGGGACATTATTAGAAGAACTTTTAAAGAAGGGTTAAATGTGCAACAAAATGTATTATGTTTAATTATATTAAGTATATGTATGATATTTTATGATGAAATCATTTTTCAAGTGGATCAATGATCATACAGACCCCCCATTCATATTATACCAATAGTGTAAGAATATTGCTGATTTTAATGTAATTTTACACAATGTGAGATATATAATTATTTCATGTCTATATAATGTACAAATATTTCAACTGAATTTTTTTTAATAAAAAATATGTTTTAAAAAAAACCTAACATCATTAATGGCCCGTTTGACTGGGAAAGGACCAATGTATTTAGGGGAGATTTCTGGAGGGCTCATCAAAGGTTAGGTGTTTTGTGGAGAGGTAGACAAGGTCCCCTGGTTTGTAGTTAGGGTTGGATTGCCTTTTCCTATCTGCAAAGTGTTTATGGGAGGCTTTAGAAGTTTCAAGGGCGGAACGGCCTGCTTTTCAGTTCTCTGAGATTTTGTGAGCCCAAGTGTTGACAGATGGGGAAACATTGGTGGTGTCCATGTTGGGAAGTGGGGAAAAACACTTTGGTTCAGTGCTGTAAACCACTTCAAAAGAAGTTTTGCTCATTGAAGAGTAGAGGGCAGAGTTGTAGGCAAATTCAGCAAATGGTAGGAGAGACACCCAGTTGTTCTGGTTGGAATTGGCAAAGCAGCAAAGGTATTCTTCCAGAGTTTGATTGATGCATTCAGTTTGTCCATCCCTCTGGGGATGATGGCTGCTGCTGAGTTTCTTGGTAACTCCGATGGACTTAAGAAGCGCAGTCCAGAACTTGGATGTGAAGATAGGTTCTCTATCGGAGATTATGATGGACAGCAGGCCATGGAGCTTCCAGATGTTGGTGATGAAAAGGTCCGCAAGTTTTTCAGCTGTGGGGACCTTTTTAAGAGAAATGAAGTGAGATTGCTTGGAGAAGTGGTCTGTCACAACCCAAATGACATGGCAGCCTCTACACTTGGGGAGACCTACGATAAAGTCCCAAGAAATAATATCCCAAGGGGATGAGGGTACCGGAAGGGGTTGGAGAAGTGCATGTGGTTTTGATGTAGAAGGTTTGCAGATGTTGCAGACATGACAGATTTTTTATGTAGTTCTGAACACATTTGGTGGGGCCCAGCCAACGGAATAGTTTTCTAATGACATGGAGCATCTTAAGAAAGCCAAAGTGGCCAGCAGGTTTGGAGTCATGATACCTTCTCAATACTTCTGTTCTGCAACTTGAAGGTACATACAATTTAGATCCTATGAAAGCCAAGTCTTTAGTCCATGTAACTGCATTGGGGTGGCTTTGCAGCCAGTCATCAGAAGTGTAAGCAGTTTTTATGACTTGCTGGAAAGCAGAATTGAGCATAGAAGAAACAGAGTGACGGGCGCATTCCTATGCGCGATTGTGACTTGTAGTCCAAGGGTGTCGGGGGTAAAAAGAGGTCGTTCTTTAGGGAGTGAGGTGTGGGTAAGCGATTCGTGGCAGGGTAGTTTGGATAGAGGATGGGCTAAAGTATTTGTCTTTCCTGGTTTAAAAATAATCTTGAATTTAAAGCATTGAAAAAAATGGGCCCATCGTGCTTGCTTAGGGGTTAATTTTCTGGCTGTTTTCAGAGTCTCTAGGTTGCGATGATCAGTCCAAACTTGAAAAGGCACTCTTGAGCATTCCAAGAAATGTCTCCAAGTGGTGAGGGCAAAGCGGATGGCCATGGCTTCTTTTTCCCACATTGGCTAGTTATGTTGGGGTTCGGAGAATTTTTTAGAGATGAAGGTGCATGTTTTTAGATGTCCATCGTTGTCATACCGGAGGAGTACTGCTCCCATAGCGAAGTCAGAGGCATTGGTTTGTATTATAAATTCCTTCTCAGTATCAGGGAACAATAGAAGCAGTTCTGAGGTGAATTTGTGCTTGAGTGCGTCGAAGGCAGCTTGGCATTTATTCAACCAAGCAATCATTTTGGGGGGTTTTCCATTGGAATCAGGAGGTTTCTTTAAAAGATCAGTTAGCAGGAGGGCAACTGTGGCAAAACCTTCGATGAAGTTGCGGTAGAAGTTGGCAATGCCAAGGAGTTGTTGCAGCTGTTTTCTCGTTCTAGGGACTGGCCAGTTTAAAATTGTATCAATCTTGGAGGGGTCCATGTTTAGAGTATTGTTGCAAACTCGATACCCTAGATAGTCAAAAGTTTGAGTGTGAAACTCACATTTAGAGAGTTTCACAACAAGTTCATTGTCTATGAATCTTTGTAAAACAGTGCAAACAAGTTTGATGCGTTCTGGCAGTGTTTCGGAGTAGATTAAAATGTCGTCTGGATAAACCACAACACCATTATAAAGGAATTCTTCCAAGACCAAGTTAAGAAACATTTGGAAAGCAGTGGGACCAGCTTGTGATCCAGAAGGAAAGACTGTCCATTGGTAATTCCCCAGGGGAGTCGAGAAGTTAGTGAGCCATTCACTGTCAGGGTCCATTCGTATTTGGTGGAAAGCCTCTTTGAGATCTAATTTGGTAAAGAATTTGCCCTTGATCAGTTGGCCCAGGATGTCAACCGTGAGTGGGATAGGGTACACATTAGGCAGTACTGCTTGATTTATTAAGTTGTAATTCACAATGAGTCTGGACTCTCCTCCATCCCATTTTTGTCGGAAGAAGATTGGGCTAGCCATTGGGGCAGAGGAAGGCTTGATAAAGCCGCGTTGCAAATTCTTGTTCAGGAATTTTTTAGAGCTTCCAGCTCTTGTTTGTTAATGGGGTAAATTTTTGGCTTGGGAATCTTGGCACCATCTATCAGTCTTAATTTACAATCAAAGTCTCTATGTGGTGGGAGTTTATCTGCTTCACGGTCTTCAAATGATTTCTGCAGGTCCCAGTATTCTTGTGGGATTTTCTGCAGGTCCTTGGGGCTCAGTTTAAGTGCCGTGTTAGGTGCTGACATTTGTTGTCCTGGTATTTTTTTTGTGTTGGTAGTATGTTTTAGTAAGCCCCGGGTCCAGTCAATTTGGGGGTTGTGTCGTTTTAGCAAATCATACCCGAGAACTACACTGAATCCAATTTTATCTGGTACTAGGAATTTCAGTCGCCCTCGGATGCTCCCTACCTGAATAAGTATGGGTCTGGTCCTTTCCCAAATGGGGCCTTCCACCAAAGGCGATCCATCCATTTGCGATAATTTGACAGCCTTCTTAAGGGGTACAAATGCTACTGCAAGTTCTTTGGCCACTACGGGGTTCAGTAAGCTAGTGGAACAGCTTAAATCAACTAGGGCCTGGTACATTCTTAACTTCCCATCTGTTCCTTGTAAAGTCACTGTAACATATACATGACGAGTTTTAGCTGTACTTACATTCGCAGATTGTGTCAGGACCCTGGAACTCCAGGACACAAGCTCTGAGTCTGAGCCAGAGGCCCTGGAGCCTGCTGCACCAGCACAGCCCACCCCAGAGGCTGCCCCAGACACAGAGCCCTTGGCCCCAGTAGTCCCAGCAGCAGAGCCAGGGACTGCCTCAGCAATTTGTTTCATAAAGATCAAGTAGACAGAACATATTGTAAAGAACAAAAATAACTTTCTGGCCTTGCATCGCACATTTTAGTGCAAATATTAAGACACAAATAGTGTTCAATTCAGCAAGTATTGCAGAATGTCATGCCACAGTCCACTTCAAAGAGGGTCATGACATGCAACTGTTAATAAAATGCTGTAGTATATAAAAAGCCACATGTTAAATTCATAAAATATATAGTGGTTTATTTGGATGATTTTAAAGTGATTTCACTGTGGAATTTAGCTCAACTGGGACAAATATCCAGAGAGTCTCCATATCTTCTTTCTAGGTAATGACTTTGGCTTCAGGTAGGAATGCCTCCTAGTATTTTATCAGCTGCTGTTGTGTTTGCACTAATGATTCCAAATGCTTGATTATAATAGTTTTAAAGTCTCTCACACGTTCTTTCTCAAATCTTCCTACTTCTTTGCGTATTGTTTTGGAGATCTGTTCAAAATCCTTCTCTCCTTGCTGAACTTTTGTTTCCCACTCTTTGGCTGTTTCCCAGCCAAGCCAGAAGAGTCAGATAGTCAGATAGTGAGATTCAAGAGCAAGTGCCTACTTACCAGCAGCATCGGGAGCAAAAGAGTGCTCTCAGGAGGTCAGAGCGTTTAAATAGAAAACGCCAGGCAATCAGGGTCCAGCTGAGATAACACCTGGAGGAGTGATCTGCCTATAAAAGCACTCACTCAGCCTTGGGTCTTTGTCGGCTCACAACCGTCCATTTTGGGGGGTGCTTGTCGTGTATCTTGGATCCCTGCCTTGCCTCCTGGAATGCTGCCCGACCTGCTGGAACATCGCCTCCTTTGGATCTTGGACCAGCCCTGGTAACTTCTCTTGCTTGAACAAACTCAGACTGTTCACTGAGAACCTGGCTGTGATGTAACAGCCAGGGAGTCTCCTTGCTGCCAGAAGCTCTTTTATTTACTGCTGCCTTATCTATTCACTTGCTGTTCGCCTGGAAAGCTCTTTGATTTATTGCCTTATCTGCAAGAGACTTGTTAACTGGCTTTTGAGGCTGCTTGCCAGGCCTTGGTGTTGACAGATTGGTCCGGATCCCACTCATCACTGTCCAAGTCAGAGGTAGACAAGGGATAGTCCTCACCATCGCAAGCCCGAACGGGGGTTCCACCGCCCGGGTGTTTGGCCTGTGGCTTCAGGATGTTGGTTTTACAGGATCCAGGCTTGGTAGAAGTGGTCACGGGCTTTTCTCACATGGCTTTCTTTTGGCTCTGGCAATCACTGGCAATGTGGCCCCTCTTCCCACACAAGAAGCATGTCCCTTCGCTTAGTCGTTTTTACCTTTTTTCACTGCTTAGTTAGGTGGACTTTCAGGATCCCAGGGTTCAGCGACCACTTTCTTGAGCTTGTCTTTGTCTGGAGAGTTGGACTTTCCGGATGCTTTCTGCTTCACCGGCCAGTCTGATCCATCCCAGCAGGCTGGCTGGTTTCCTTGCAAAAGGCAACAATCCAGAATAGTGGGGTTTAACCCATCTCGGAAAAATTGCTTGAGTATGTCATCTCTCCATTCCGAGACCTTGGTCGCTAGCTTTCTGAATTCATGGGCATATTCTCTGACAGTTCCCTTTCCTTGGCACAGTTTCCTGAGCTGGTGTCTGGCTTGTTCTTGAATGAAGGGGTCTTCAAACCTTTTCTGAGGCAGTGCGTGAACATCTGGAGATCAACTGTTTCCTCAGTTCATGAGTTGAACAAACTGGCAACTCACTCCGTTGCTTCGCCTTTGAGGTGTTGGCTCAGGTATCTCACTCTGGCAGCATCATCACTGAAGCTGTTTCCATAGTCAGCCATATAGTTGGAAGCCACGTTGAGAAAATAAATCAGGTTTGCCCCATCTCCATCATACGTAGCCTTCATCTCTCGAAAAGGTCTAGGCCCCGCTTGGGGTGCCGGTCCCCCAGGAGATACCGGGGCTTCTACAGGGGCTGCTGCTGCCGGCACTTGCTGCTGGACATGCCCAAGCTACGGTACCAGGATTCTCCAGTCAGCTAGCTGAGCTCTCAACCTGGATATCTCTTCTCGTTGTAGTTCTTCTACTTCTTCTCTGGCTAAAAGCTGCTCCATCAGGTTGGTTTTGCTGATAGAAGCATCCCATCTCAGAGCGTGGTGGTGTTGTCTGTTAGCCGTGTCAGGTCGCTCTCCCCAGGCCCAAGCTTGGCCTGTAATCAGGGTACTGAGGGTCACACTTTGGTTCGTGCATCTGGGGGCTATCTGGGGGCCGGTGTGTTTCTCTTGACTCATTCATCGCCTGGATTTTCGGTAGCTCCACCAACCGCTCCCTTTTCCAGTGGTTCTTCTTCAGATGTTTGATACATGTTGCAGAATTTTGAACTCGAGTCTGCTCACTCTGTCAGGAACTGAACTCACACACAGAAATAGTACAGTGCATAAACACTATTTATTTGGAGTGAGATACATCGTACAAGACTTCAGTGAGAAGACTAAAGTTCAAAAGCAATAGTGCTTAAGATTCCTATCCTTCCCCCTCCCTCTTTCAAGAAACCTTGAAGCAGTGAGAGCCTAGCAGAGCTTATTAGCGCATTCCTAGTTTTTGTTCATCTAATGGTCTCTGGTTCCTAGTCTTTGGTTGCAAGCAAGCTGTTACCTTACACTGGACTACACATCCTATTACTATAATATGGAGGGCATTTCAACATTGTGTGTCCTTTTAGAAAAAGTCAGTGGCTGGTTGGGCATGAAATCCCCCACTCCCCGATGAGTTCTGTTAATCTGACTAAAATTATTTTGAGTTTCCTGAAATCGCCACAGATGTTTTTGCCTGATTAGGAACTCCTGCAAATTTGAAATCAAGAATTCATTTAGATTAAAGGTGCTGGTAGTTCTGTGTGTAGCATCCAAGAAGTCCAACCAACCAGATAACAAGCAATACCTGCTGAAATTCTGTCTTTTATACAACTATTAAAGTTAACAGGAGCCCTGTCCCTTATTTTGATCTGGTAACCCTGCATACACTCACCGGGTCCACCAGTACCAATATAAGAAAGAGCACATTTAAAAAACAAGCAAACAGTGATAATCATTCTCTTAGAGACAGAAACATTTGTAACTGAAAGTTTTGTTTGCATATGTATGTCCTTGATCATGGTAGATAGTGGAATTCAGCTCCTCCATCCACTACAACCTCTTCCCCAAGCCACGTGCTTATCTTTGGCTGGATGCTCCACAAGGACCATTCAGTACCCAGAGGAGGATGGGTTAGAATGAGGGACAGCCAGGCAACAAGCCATCTCCATTTCTATGACCACCCACAAGAAGAAAAAGACATATCCCAGACTTCCCACAGTTCCTTTGGAAGTCCAGAAGAATGACATAATCTTCCTGCAGCCGATTGCAAGAATGTAACCTACTATTGTCTGGCTGTCCCTCATCCTCTCTCTGTCCTCTCCTGTCCACTGAATCGCCATGGGGGGCACCCAGATTTCAGACAGGGAAGCTGAGGATATTGGCAGTGGGCAGAAATGTAACTATGCCTGGCAGAACTTTATCATCCACCAGTGTAATGCAGGATCTTGGCCATGATCTAGGCACAAACATATGTTTTGGGCTTGTTCTCTTAGACTTCCTTCTTTGAGGGATATTTCTGTGAATCACTGGGCAGAGTTGAACTGGAATCCTGTTTCTCATACGTGACAGGGATTTCACTAGTTGACAAGTTACAGCTAGCCTCTATTCCAGTTCCTCTAGTTTTGCTAGATTGGCTGCCCTTTCACCTAGCTTGCCCTGCGCATCCAAGGAAACTGGAGCAGCAGGGGAGGGCAATTTCCAGGTTGCTTCTTAGCAGGCCCTTTCGCTTTAGAAGTACCCAAACTCTTCTCAGATGCATTCTTAAATATGAGAGTAGACTATTCCTAGTCCAACACTCAATAATAAGCTGCATTAAACCTAGTCCAACATTCAAACCAATGCTCAGCTAAGTAAAACAGTACCACAAAAAGCAATGCCCAAGAGAACCAAGCAGGCCCAACAAACTACGTAAGCCCCCTAAGCTACTCACCACCCTAAGCCTATAAAGACCCGTAAGCTTGACACTAGGTCTTGAACCAGGCCCCTAAATCAGTATGAACTAGTCTGCTAACCTGGCCCGAACCAATCACATACCAGGCTTCACCCTAAGCTTCTGACTAATCCCCTTACTAGGCCACATGCTGGGCTACTGTACCCCTTTCAATAGACCGCACACTAAGCTGCTGATCAGTCTAAACAGCCAATGAACAGCACACTTAAAAATAAATCTAAACCTCTCTGCAAGTCGCTCTACATGTGCAAACTAGCACACTCAGAGGCCCATTGGAGCCTAAAGCATTCAATACCCAAAAGGTTATTATCCCCCTGCTAGGCCTTAAGGTCTAACATGGCCCCAACCATGTCTGCTGTAAACAAAGTAGCACCCAGGAAAACTACAAAGAAAATGGTGGCACCATTGTGACTCAAAATAAAGTGACTGTTGACACCAGATGCAATCCATACAAAATGGACAAACAAAAGGGCCACGGCTAAGTCTGTAACCAAAACTGGGGGGCACTCACACTGCTGAGTACCTTAATAAAAATATTGGTGCCCATATGGCAAGGCACCTAATAAAAATGGCAGCACCCTGTTAACTTCTACAAATCCCAGGAAGGGCACACATGGGAAAACAGTCTGCCAAAAATGGCTTCTGGAGGCAAGCAGGTGAGCGATCATATGAAAGTAAGTCTGACAGGGCTGAGATCAGGGCTATAAACTAAGCAATCTGAGGGGGAAAAGCACGAGACGGCTACAAAAATGGAATGCATAGCAAGCTCACCAAAGAAAAAGGGATTGTATCAAGGCAGGGCCTGGGGGCTTCGAATCACCAAATCAGAAAATCACAACCATGAAGACGGCATGCATGCAAATCCTGCTCACCCAACAACACCCAGAAAAAAGCCTAAAAGAGCTAAAATGCTGCTGTCACACTTAGGCCCTTTTCACACAGCATTTCCAATGCGAAAGGGCCCCTTGAGCATTGCATAAATGTGAGGAGCAGTCCACATGATGCACTCACATGTGCGCGATGCTCAAGGGCCAGACACAGACCGCGCACACATTTTTTCATTTTCGACTTGAAGCTGAAAATGCAGCGCAGTCGCGCATCTTTCCAGGGCCCTGCGCTCACTTACCTTGCGTGCGGAGCCTCCTCGGGAGCCAGGCCGGTCGCACTTCCTGTCCAGTGCGGCCTGGAAAGGTCCCAGGCTGCACTGCAAAAGGAAGAGGCGGGGCTCTTGCGCAAGCAGGAAGCTCGTGTGGAGCCGAAGGACCCCAGACACGAGAGCCTCTCTCCAGGGGCTGCTTGCGTGAGCCCCGCACCCCAGCACCGCAAAAGGGTAAGGTGCAAAAAGGGTCCTAGACTCCTAATGGCAAGTAAAACTTGTCCCCATACTAACTCTTATGCTATAAAGAATAATGGGGGTGAAAGAAACACTGCAAGCCCAACACCAAAGGAACCCAAGCCCAATGGGGCAAATCAATCTATTGAAGCCCCCCCCCCAGACTGGGTGGGCTGATGATACCAGAGAAAATAAAAACACCCTTGGACTGAACAAGGAGGGGCTCAAACTGTCAACTGTCAAAATATCAAACCATCAAAGCAATGCTCGCCCGCAAGAGCGAGATAGTAGCAGTAATAACAGAAGTAGTGCTGAACACAAGCATTCATGCTGCCTCTGTTAATTCCCCAATAAACCAAGGCCTTTAGCTCAGCACAGAACATGATGTCCTGGATTGTCACACTGTAACAATACAAAGATGGCACATGAAGGAGTTAGCAGGCTTAAATAACCAACCTCTCTGTCCCTTTCACATGCAACAATCTGGATACATGCACACTTTATATTATTTACTGTTGACACTTACCTGCAACAGTTTTAGACATATTCCATTACTCTGTACCACTGTGCAAATTAGAACTATCAATATGTTCGAGTATTTAAATTTCTTACATGAATCAGAAGCAGATTGGTTGGTTATGGGGGCTGAACCACTTTCTCAATCTTCATTGGCCTTAACTTGCATCAAACTAGTACAGCTTCAGTTGCAGCTGGACCTGAGCCGAACTCAACCTAACAACCAGAACAAGAACATTGTTTTGACTCCCTGATAGGATTATTGTTGGTAACACAGAAAATGGAATTGGAACATTATAGATTCTGGTCTGTTTCTGGACAGACCAAAGCAGCTCATGTTGAAAGTATTTTTCTGTTTGTATGTTTTTGGTCCAAGGAAAAAACTGCACAGAAAAGAGCCAAGTAAATCTGAATCTTCATGCAGAGCCTTTATAGTATTTACTTGAACTTTTATTTTCTGCAGTTGCTAAAGTTAACTTCATACAGGATGAAGTGATGAACTAACATTTCTATATTATTGCTGTCAATTCCCCCTGAGAGGCAAATGGCAAGTCTGCAGAGTCAGGCAATTGATGCATGGCTTGCTGTCAGGATTTCTAAGGCTCTGATGGGGAAATTGAAACAGCATGCATCAACGGGCGAATCTCAGGAGGACTCAACTAACTTTGCCTACAAATTATCTTTGAGAACAAGACAGAAGAATATGTACGCCTCCTCTGCAATTTGGATGGAGACCAAAGGTGGAGTTCCCATATTCAACCACAAAGAGTAATGACCACCTTCTGTCTTTTAATGAAATCCTAAATAGCTTCTGTACTTTGGAAGAAATATTTAAGCGGGTCACCTGGAGTGAGAATTACATGACCCAGTTTATATGATAGATTTGGGGGAACCAAATCCATATTTCAGTGTTAACTGGCCATCTGAGGCTTCCTTTTCTTGATAATTGCCAGCATTGCAGCACTGAACTCCATCCTTGCAATGTGTTGTTTTGTGAACAAGTTCTTATGGAGTGTAGATGCCTTCCATTAAACAGCTCTTAGCAACCTGCCCTATTATGACTGTGCTAATACGAATGTGGGTGAGTGCTTTCCAGCCTTGCCTTGCCATTACTATACCAGTCCTGTCCAGTTTAGCCTCCGCAGTGTGTCCCCTCTTCCCCAGTGGGTAAGGTGACCTAGAATGTATGTGCTTTTTATGGTAAGTAATTGTTGAAAGGTGATTTCTTCACTATCCCTTGAATGTAAAAGTCTTCTGAGGAATTTCATGTACAAAATATATGCTTTGCTGTGTGGGCATTTTCTGTGATGTAAACATTTTAAATATGAGCAGATGTTTTATTCTTATTTTTTTTTAAAAAAAAATAGATATTTTCCATTGATATAAGGCAGTTTGCACACTTTACTTAAGCGTATACACTGATGAATTACAACACCAACACTGGAAAAGCACAGATTTTGGTTAATCTTGATTTTACTGAGTGCCAACAGAGGTCAAAAATGATAAAACAGTTTTTCATTCTGTAGCATTGAGACAGTCAGGAATTTTTTCTTGCAATGACAAGAAACTGACTAATTTTAGTATGAAAGGTGTGTAGCTTGCCCAGAAAACTGTGTAGTTTTCTAGAAGCTCCTCAGTTTCTCCAAAGAACAGTGTGCAGTTTTCCCTGAAAACTGTGCAGCTTCATTACAGACAGGAAAATGTGCAACATTCAAACTGTGGAGTTTGCATAAAAAACTCAAGACTGTTTCGAGGTAGCCACCTGTGTGTTTTGTGAAAGACTGATTTTTTTGTTTGTTTTTACTGGAGAACAGCAATGTTGGACAACAAAAATATTGAACAAGATCCAGCAACGATTTATAAAAAATAGGCACAAGCTTTTGTTTCTGCCCAACTTTTTTGTTGTATAAGATTTTTATTTTGCAGTATTGCTGTTTTCTACATTTAAAAACAGCAATGCTGAACAACAAAATTGTAACACAGAAAACAGCAATATTACACAAAAAAGCCTCATGCTGTTTTTTAAAACAGCAACTTTGCAAAATAAAAATGCTGCACAAATTGTACATCAGCCTTGTACAATTAAGACATGTGTGTCTGCAGCTTCAGTTGGCCTGAATTTATTTTCTTGCTACGTAACATTTGGGTTGCACAATTTCAAACACAATTATTTATTTTTGCATTTCTATACTTTTTCCTCAGTGCACAATGAAAACAAAGTAGTTTTTTTCTTCTCAGAAAGCTGCTCAGACTTCTATGCATATTAAAAACACTATGAATATGGGTTTTGTAGTGCAAAGCTGTGCAGTTTCTCAAACACTTGCATAATTCTCAATAAGTGTGCAGCTTGTGTTGAACCAGCAACACAAAGGTGCTTTTTTCTTCCCATTTAAATTGTTTTAAACAATATCTTTATTGTTAATTTTCAAATACACTAAATTCTACTAATACATGAAAAGAGAAAAGGAAAGGAAAGGAAAGAAGACAAAAAGGAGCTAAAACATAAGAGTTAGGAATTAAAGAATAAAGAAAAAGAAAGAAAGAAATGACCTCCATTTTTCCTTTAAATGGTGTGTGACACTCAAATTGTTTCAACCTTCTCAAAGATAATAACAAGCAATTCTCTTCTTTCAAAAGTTAACATCTCTAGCTTGGATATATCAATATTGTGTCTTAGATATTTATGCGATAAGCAATATTGCATTTTCTAAGCTTGATACTAAAAACTACTTATTGATTTAATTACGTGGTATTAACTTCTCTACTTAAAGCAGTAAATCTTTTACATTTTATATAACATCACTAAGTCCATGTATTTCTATGACTTGTCGTGTTGTGAAATCCTTTTCACAATTTTTATCAAATCCAGTTTTCATTGTCTTATGTCTATAACCATTTCATAACTGAGACTATTTCCGCACTAGCCTGTTATAGAGCTATTATTCCACTTGCAACATCCTATGGAATCCTGGGGTTTGCAGTTTCGGGAGGGGCCAGATGGGAGTTTCGGGAGGAGCCAGACGGGCCCTCCCAAAACTGCAAACCCCAGGATTCCATAGGCTGTTGCAAGTGGAATCAAAGCGCTATAATAGGCTAGTGCGGAAATGGCCCTAGTTTCAACTAACCTGCCCCTTTTTTCACTATTTCGTTGGACGTTGAAGAAAGGACAGGTGATTCTTGCCAGAGGTTTGAACTCACTGCTTTTAGATTTTCTTTTTTAATATGAGAGGTTAGACCAGGGACTTCATGAAAAGTGGTCCTAGAGCCATAGCCACCCAATTCCTGCTTTATTTTCTGGACAGGCAAATGTGGAAACAAGTGGCTCTTACATTATGACAGTGATGTAGGAGATAAAATGCTATCACTCTTTCACAGTCTGGCAGAGTAGAATGGGATGACATGGGAGGAACGCATGCCAAAGCTTCTTCTGTGGCCTCTTTTTTCCTTCATTTATACCCTCATCCCAGTGACTCCCACATTGACTATTCAAGAGTTTTTTAAAAGGCCAGTTATATGGTGCAATTTTGTGCATGTTAAATGTAGAAGTAGATCTTCAGTCCTCTTGTTGTTAACTGTTATCAGGTTGACCTCAACCTATGGCGACCCTATGGGTGAGAGATCTCCAGGCCACTCTATCATCAACTGACCTGTTCAGGTTTTGCAGATTCAGAGAAGTGTCCTCGTTGATTGAGTTTGTCCATCTATAATGTAGTCTTCCTTTTTTCCCTACTGCTTTCTACCTTACGAAGTGTTACTATCTTCTCTAGTGAGTTATGTTTTCTCATGATATGGCCAAAGTATGAAAGCCTCAGTTTAGTCATCTTGGCTTCTAGGGAAAGTTCTAGGGAAAGTTCAGGCTTGCTTTGTTCTAGGACCTGCTCATTTGTCTTTTTAGCAGTCCAAAGTAGCTGCAGAACTCTTCTCCAGCACAGCACAGCATTTCACAGCACGGCATTTCAAATGAGTTGATTTTCTTCCTGTCAGCTTTCTTCACTGCCCTGCCTTCACATCATAGAAATTGGAAATACAATAGCATAGACACTACTAACTTTAGTATTCAATTGTATATCTTTACACTTCAGAATTTTATGTAGTTCCACCATAGCTGCCATTCCAAGTCCTAATCTTCTTCTCATTTCTTGACGGAAGTCTCTATTCTGATTAATGAGTGAGCCAATGTATGGAAAATTTTGAACTATTACAGTGTCTTCATTGCCTACTTTAAGGTTATATAAATAATCTATGGTCATTATTTTTGTTTTCTTAATTTTCAGCTGTGAATCTGCCTTCGCATTTTCTCCCTTGACTTCTTTTAGCAATCATTCCAAGTCTTTGCTGTTTTTTTTTTTTTTTTTTTTGCTAGTGGTATGATGTCATCAGCATATCTTAAACTGCTAATATTCCTTCCTCCAGTTTTCATGCCTCCTTCCTCCGAGTCTAATCATGCTTTACATATGATATGTTCAACATACAATTTAAACAGACAGAGTGATAAAATGCAGCCTTGCCTGACCTGCTTGCCAACTGGAAACCATTCTATTTCTCCATATTCTGTCCTAAGAGTAACCTTTTGTCCTGTATGTACCTACATTTTAAAAACTCTCATTGAGCAGCTGCATCCTGGTTTGAAGTACAGGGATTCCAAGAGTATCTAAGGTTTGCCATTTCCTGTTGATCATACAGATCAGCAGATGGACTCATGGTCACTCCAGGCCCTGGTACTGGTCAATACTCATGGAGGAAGATCCCACCTGTCTTAAGAATGTCTGTAACCTCCTGATCTTGGATTCCCATGTTCTGATCTCCACTGCGTGACTGGTGGCCTTGTTTGGGCAAGCTTCCTTTAAAAATTGGCTACTTCATAACAGCTCACTGCTCTGTCTGAAAGCTTGTGTGTTGCTGCAATGTTACATTTATTTATTCCTCTATTTATTTTTACCCAAATGCTTTCACCTAGTCCACTTTGACATGTAATGCTACTCCCCCTCCTTAATAGTTTAAAACAAATTTAAAACGAGACGGGAAGCACATTGTGATTCTCCAAATGTTGTTGGATTGCAACTCTCATCATCCCTCACCATTGGCTATGCTGGCTAAGGCTGATGGGAATTGCCGACCAAACTCTGGAGGGGCTTATGATTCCCACCCTGGTCTAAAACAATCCTGTGTTTTCAAGAGACATTCTGAATAATACACTGGAGGAAGCTGAGATTGCCAGCCTTTATATTGGGATTTAAGCAGGTGGTCAAGACTGTCTTGTTCTGCCACGCATTTTGTGACGTTTAATGTTGTCTTATGTTGCTCTTCGGTTTTAATACTGTTCCCTCATTTTAATGAACTGAAATAGTTCTTTTCTCTTTGCTTCTATGATTATTGCATCTATGAGGATTCTATTATGTTTGCATTTTAGCTAGGGAGTGTGATTTATATATTCATCAAAAAATAAATAAAACAAATGTATATTCTTAGTGGAGGCAGTGGCTAGCATTAGGACGGAGATTTATCTTTCTGATGAGAAACACCTCATACATCCTACATCACAGTTTTGTTTTGTTTTCTTTTGTTCTGTTAGATACCTTCTGGGATCATGAGGACTTTTAGTACTAAGCCACAGCTTGGAAGTGTTTCAAGATGGAGCAGTTTTTCTTCTTGCCACAAACAATAGCACAATTTTTTTATGCCTTTTGCTGCCAAAAAAATAAACAGGAATGAATGTCACAAACCTCAGGATGGAGTTCTTTTGCGGGGGGGGGGGTGATGGAGGGAATGTTCTAGTTTTTCTTTGGCAAACATGCAGTGGATGAAACAGAATAAACCAAGCTTTTGTCAGCATTCTTAGACATAAGGTTGGTCTTTTTTCAAAAAGCAGAATGATCTCTGAGAATAAGGATTACATCACAAAGTTACCTATCTATGGGAATGCTTATTGCTATCCCCTTAGAAGAGAGGTGAGGATCAGGCAGCCCTCCAGTTCTTGTTGAACTGTAAGTCCCAGCAGCCGTAGGCAGCAGAGCTATTGTGTTGAATGTTGGGATTTGCAATTTTAAAAAATCTGGAGCGGTAAACACTTTCTACCCCTGCCTCATGAGCTTTATAACATAATCCTTTGGTTCGTTTACTTTTTCAGCCCCCTGTGATATTACTTCTTGTAATTACAGACTTCCTCTCAGAAATGTACATCACTGTAATTAATGCCAATGACCATATAAAACCAGTGGCAGAATATACAATAAAAAACATAAAGGGTCTTCCAGAATCAAACCTAGGGTCCTTATAACCCATATAATTAGGAAATATGTAATCTTCAAGATGTAGGACTGCAACACAGCAGCCTGAGACAGATTGAAGCCAGTAAGATTGGGAATGGCAGACATTTGTAGTCCCTGATCATGTGAACCACATTGCCCAAGTATGCAAAGTGTGGTGGATGGATGTCAGGGGTAGACATCACTGAGGGGGTCTCCTCTATGGACCATCTGAAGTTGAGGGCTTTGTTCCTTCTCTGAAAAGGAAGGTAGAGATGAAAAGAATACTAAAAAATGTACAAAAATGGTTAAAAAATGTATTTCTTGAATGTCAGAAAAGCCTGATTAGAATCATTGCAGTTTGGAACTAGTTGCACAATATTCATGCGTGCTATTTTTGTATAGAAAACAATATTTTCTGCACAGGGAGCTGCATTTTCTGTGCTTAAAATAATATTCCTACATAGACATATTATTTTCTTGGCAGGAAATGCTGTTTCTTACACAGAAAAGACTGTTTTTAATGCAAAAAAATACATATGAATTTTGTGTACAGTAAGTCCCCAACTACAGCATTTTCAGCACAGAAAATACTATTTCTGCACCAAAGCATCATTTTCTGCACAGAAAAGGTGGTTCCCTGCATAGAAACTGTTGTTTTCTGAACAAAAATAGTGTGTGAATTTTGCACAAAACAAGCCCTGAACTGTAAATAGTCTTTGAAAACTGCAAAGTTTTTGAAGACTTTCTCATAACAGGAAGAGAATTGCTAAGATTACTCATTGCTTTCTTTAAGAATGAAATTAGTAATAATTACTTTCCTAGAGAGAGGAGAAACAGTGTCTTCTCAATTAGCACAGGTAAGCATTGGCTGAGCCCTAAGATTAGGACTCAGCCATTTCTTGTGAGT
Organism: Iguana delicatissima; assembly: GCA_948472985.1. NCBI lineage: Eukaryota > Metazoa > Chordata > Lepidosauria > Squamata > Iguanidae > Iguana > Iguana delicatissima. The sequence goes on along the minus strand of CAOKZL010001111.1, from coordinate 310,739 downwards.
GTTGGCCAATGGCGGACAGATTCTCACTGTCCTCTTTCACCTAAGTTTGGGGAGGTTGGGGGGAAATTCCCACCATCATCTCAAACTGATGATTGAATGTAATGGAGGGTTCCTTTGCCTCCCTCCTCTTTCCACCTACAGGGTATGTGATGTTGGGGAAGGGCTTGCTAGAGAGGTGTTAATGATTTGAAAGCCTCCATAATATGGACTCTAACCTTTTGTAGACTGGACAAGGCCAGCCAAAGATCAACCCCAGTATATATTGCTCCAATCTAGTTGGCTGTTCCCCAGTTAATAGAAGCTCTATCCTTTTGTATTTTGACAGCTTAACAACTTGTAAGTGATTTTCTGTGCCAGTTTTGATTTTTTTTTTTAAATGGAGATCAAAAACTTTGATCTGAAATTAGTTTGTTCAGTTAATTAAGGCATCTAATGACCAGCTAGCTTCTTGTTTGAGACCATACCTGAGCCCTTCAGGTTCTGATATGTACTGGGCCTTCCTACATTGGCTTTTTTCTGAGTTTGGTGGTAAGAAAAGTTTGATGTACACCAAGTGAATGAATTCATTTTTGTTTGTTTTGGCATGTAAAGCATGTTAGAGGCCTCCACTCTGAGGGAAACAGCACAGCAGCAGAGTCATGATGTGGACAAGACTTCTTCGATCACCAGTTGTCCAGATCAATAGAAGTAATAGTGTCCTTCTGTTGATCAGACCCCAGCTGTGTCTTGTTATGGGCACCACAGTTCAAGAAGTCTGTTGACAGGCTGCAACATGTCCAAAAGAGTGGCTGAGATAGTAAAAGATCTGAAAAGATCTGAAAACTAAGCCTTGCAAGGAGCAGCTTAAGAAGTTGTGTGTATATGTGTGTGTGTGTGTATACACACATACATACGCATATACACACAACTATAGAGAGAGAGAGAGAGAGAGAGAGAGTTTGAAGAAATGAAGATGCCATGTATAAGACAGAGCAAGCTTGTTTTCCGTGGACTAGGACACAAATCAATGGATTTAAATTACAAGAAAAAAATATTTCATCTAAACGTTGGGTAGAATTTTCTGATGGTGATTGCTGTTTGACAGTTCAGTAGACTGCCTTGTGGAGTCATGGACTTTCCTTCATTTGAAGTCTTTAAACAGAGGTTGGATGGGCATCTTTCAAAACTGCTTTACTAGTATATTCGTGAAGGGCAGGGAGTCAGACTGAGTGTCTCTTGTGGTCCTTCCAACTCAGTGATTCTGTTTCTAACTTTAGGTATTTTTACATTTTGTTTTGTAATTATTGGATTCATTTGCAGAAATGCAAGGCAAATGTAAGTGAAGAAGATCAACATGACAGAAAACCCACAGCCCTGCATCAGGTCTCAGACAGAGAGAGAGAGACAGAGAGAGAGGTGCCATTTCCACCCTACGCTGTTATAGTGCTGCTATTCAACTTTTAACATCCTGTAGAATTCTGAGGTTTGTAGTTTACTGAGGCCAAACAGCTCTCTGGCTGAGAATTCTATATGCCTCTCCCTAAACTACAAATCCCAGGATTCCATAGGATGTCAAAAGTGGAATAACAGCACTATAACAGTATAGTGCAGAAAAGGACTCAGTGTCTGGAGATGTGAAAATCTGTCAGACTCAAATCAGTTGCATTTCTCTTAATCCCACCTACATTTTCTCTCTGTACTTATTTCATATTGGACTTTGTATACATTTCTTTTTCCATGTGGAGATTTGTTGACTTCTCACACATTTGTCTTAATGTGCATATTTATTTATATGTTTTACCTAATCGAGACATTCTCCTCATTAACTAAAATGTGTTCATGAGTATACTTTTTCAATTGTGATCATTTTTAGCTACCATCATTTTACAATGTGTGAATTGTTTTGTGTGCCCTTGATGACTCCCAAACATCCTGTAAATATCCCAAATGTGTGAATTTCTGAGGCGAGGTGCTTGCAACAGCCATTGAGAAGTGCAAAAAGTTGCTTTCAGTGATGCTGTCAAATCCAACGAAAATCCTTTTCCATTCCTATCAACACCCTTTATGGTCTCTTTTCCTTTCACTCATGAGTCAGCCTCTTTGTTTCCTTCTCTGCATTCCACATTCATATGAAAAACTTTTTAAAAAAAATCTCTTAGAATACACAGAACCATCCTCAACTGTTCAGAGTGAGGGTAGAACATCACCTCATCCAAAATGGTTCTTGCATTCTAGATAGTCTCTGTACACCTAAACTATTAGCTCCCTATTGGGGTAATATCTTCATCCATTAAAGAATACCAGCAAATAATTCTAGTTTGTAACATGCTTTGTTCACACCTCAGAGTGTAATCAAGTATATTTTCAATGTAAACCCAAAGTAATAGTCCTATTCACAGTACTCAGATAGCAGTTTCATAACAATAAAATGTCTGCCCAAGGAGTGACAGCATGCTGTTTGAACTAGTATGCTGTAGTTGGACCAGACTGTGGTAATTATATTTTAGATGGCCAGTCAAAAGTCTTTGTTAGAAGGGTTGCAGGCTGATCAGATCTGAGTGTGTATATAAGCAGCATGCAAAGGCATGCTCTAAGGAAGAATTTTTCTTGGCTTGCATGTTTTTGGAGAGCTCAATAAATTGGGTTAACAGCTTAATAAATTGTTCCAAAAAACTGAGAAGTCTATCACTTGGTATAGGTCAGTGTGATTGAGTTTAGATAAAAAGGAAATTGCGTAGTTCGACTAGTGTCTTCCATCTAGCTCACTATTCTCTACACTAGGAGTGAGACTCATATGACCAATGGGCCACATGTGGCCTGAACACCTTTTTTGTGGTTCTCATCCCAAATTGGACAAAATTTTTGGTTACTTGCTTCCTGAAGCCTTTCCATTCCAACAAAGTACAGAGTCTTGTTTTGTATTAGGGGAGTACTTATTTTATTTCTCCTCCTCCCCCCCCCAGTACTAGAAGTTAGCTTTTCAGTTATTTCCATTGGGGAGGAGTAGATAAAACTCACTATACTGCTCCCTTGCTTTAGCATCTTGACAGAATAACACTCTGGTCTATGATCTTCATGTGACTGATTTCTAGGACAAGGAGCAAGTTGGATGTGTTGTCGTTTAAAGTTGAAACCTGTGTTTTTTGTGTATGACACCCTAGATAAAATAGGATGTTCAGAGCCATGTTTATTCCAGCTTTTATAAAACAGAGAACTTTTATTGAGTCTTCCCTTGTTGTTGTTAAGTAGATCTCTTAAACAACTTATCAAAAATGTTATGCTACTGAATATTTTCTGAGCACAGCACACAACCTGCCTAGCCCAGTTGCACAGCTTTTTCATGAGCCCTATTATTATCAGGCTGTACACACCCGCACTGCACAGCTTTTTCATGAGCCCCATTATTATCAGGCCGTACACACCCACACTTTGGTATGGTTTAGTTGGAGAAATATGATTTAATTGGCAAGATATATTAATTGGTGTTCATATAAAATGTACGCTGACTGAATGGCCATATTGAGCAAGAGGAAGAAGCTGGCTGAACACAGGCACTACAAACTAGATCAGAAACCCCCTCTGGTCATAGCCAGGCCATAGTCAGAAAATCACCAGGTAACTCCAGAGATAATAGGCTTAAGCTCACCTTAACAACACTCTCTTTTGGACAATAACAACTGGGATGTTCCCACCAAACTGCTGATTGTTTTAACCCATCTTCCCACTGACCTGTAAATCTCTCCATTGTCCTCACACCTGTCCAACCATTACAAAACTATTACAACATCCATTAGTCACCTAATGCTAAGATCATTAACACATTCCAGACTTCATTGTCCACCCTGTGAACTCCATTGTTTACTTGGCTAGAGAGCCATTCGCACCCTTCCCCTCTAGGCAGAAATTGTATATAGAAACCCCCAGTTTTAGCCAACTAGATGAAGTACACCACTTGTTGGTCACCACACTGTCACTCTGATTCCTATATTGTCCTTAAATGAGAGTCTAAGCCACATTGCTGCTCTCCGAGACTGGTAAATATTAGCTACTACACTCTAAATCTCGCTATTCAAAGCCTTTCTTCCCTTTTTCCTTCAGTTAGGCTTGTGTGATTGGGTGACTGTTTGGATCTTGTGTACATGTAATCAATTCCTCCAGTGAAATGCATTTGAACTTACTTTTGAATCTCTGGCTGGTTCTTTCCTGAGAAGATCCTGTAAACATTGGTGGAAAGATCTCTCTAGGTAACGCCCTTCTTGCAAGTCTCCTAATTGGGCCAGTATGCCCCATCTTTGCCCAGAGGTACTGGCCTCACAAGTGGACCCCGAGTCATCCACATTTTGAGGTAACACCATTGACAATTATAGAGTAGCAGCATCTCTTGTTTTCTTGGTGTGCCTAGAAGAAATCCCCACTCATTGTATGTACAACATCCAGGAGAGAAATTTTACCACGCATGGAAGACAGATGTGTGCACGTGTCTGTGGCCTGTGTTGTTATCATCATCATCATCATCAAAAAAAAAAGGCAACTTAGTTTGCAGTCACTCTCACAAAATTGTTGTAACTCATTCTTACTGCTTTGTTTAATTTCATACTAATTCTAATTGCATTGAGCAGTCTAGTTACACAAAACTGTGTGAATGCTTCTTCCTCAAATTCCCCCTCCCTGTTAGTAGCACAATTGACAAAGTAGAATTAGCCACAAGTACATCATGATAATGGAAGGACCTGTTTCCTTTTCTTACATCCTGCCATAGCTTTTCTGTGTAGATGAAAATAAATACATGATCAGCAAAGGCCAAAGGCTACTAATTGTGATTGCTATGTACATTTTCCACAGCTAATAATCTTAATTGGAGAGAAGAAGCTTTAAAACTGTAGTCACCAGTTTTTACGTAATTAAATGTTAATGTCAAAAGGGCGTTCAAGAGAGACTCTTGTTTTCCAAACACAGCAGAATAGGAAAGGGAGAAAGAGAACGAGCAGAGAGACTTTTTCTCTGTACGTGCTGAACATCACCTATAATTCTGCAGTATTTTGCCCACAACATTCGAAAGAATAACTGGAAATGACTAAAAAAAAAAAAAAACCTCACTCATCCCCCAAAAAACCTCCCCAAACAGTCCTATGTAGTATAGCCACCACCTGACATAAAGCCTCCTTAAGCAGGTCTTATCCTCACATATGCAAAACCAGACCACATTGTTCTACAAGCAGAAAGATGTTTGACGAGCAAATAATTCCAGATGTTACAAGCAAGAGAGGCAAACCTACACATATGGTAGCGCATAACAAGCCAAATGGAAAGCTACACAAACAGTCAGTGGCATCCATGCGTCCATGTATGTATACATACACAAATCCCTTTCACTTCTTTTCCCTAGTTAGAGGATTAGGAATATTGCAAAGACTGGGTGAATGAATGGTTTCCAAACTGTGTTCTGCAAAGCTTGAGAATTCTTCCAAAGCTTATTTGAGGCTGTGCAGTCAGACCCCTTCTTGACCCGTATCCTTTTCTACCGTGAGCCAAATGAGCTGAAGACAATCTATTGATGCTCTATGAATAAATTCTTCTGTGTTTTTTTAAAGCAGTTTTTAAAGTAAAACTTCTGGGAGTAGGAGTATCACATCAGGGGTGCAGTGACAGACAAGAAAGGCAAGTCTTCCCCCGTCACTTTCCCACCACAGTTAAAATGACAGCAAGCCCTTGAGGCAATTATTTGCTCTACAGCAAAAACAGCATCTTCAGCATGTTGGTGGGAGCGTTACTTGACAAAATGGCACCCTCTTCTGGTATGCCAGTGTCTGAATAAATCATTGTTTCTCTGCTATCTGACACTGTCTCACTTTGCTGAGGACATCTGCAAGGCCCAACAGGAACTGAGTCTGTGTCCTTGCCCATGTCCCAACATCCTCAGCAGTTATCGAGTTCATTGGCAACAAGTTCCCTGAAGCTAGGAAACTTGGAAGGTACCAAGGAAACATGTGGCTCTACTTGTAAAGCACTAACAGTCTAATCTTTGCTTTAGGCACTAATGTTTGGAACCATAAAGCATCTTTATTCAAAATAATTTTAAAAAATCCCATCTGTCTTTGTGAGCTCTTGCAGCACCTGATTTATAGCTAGGGAGGAATGCTTAATTTCATCAGTGAAATCTTCATGTTGTTTTATAGCTGATAAAGAATTCTAACAGCCTTCTTTAATGCAATGCCCCAGGACCAAGTCTGCAAGTGCAGCGCTTCATATATTACTTTTCAAAATAAAAGTGTATGAGAGAAACACATGTTTGGAAGTGTGTAAATCTTACATGATCACTCAACAGAGAAACTTGACTGACTGCAACTCTCTGTTGGATGCAAACTCATGGCAAATCTGGGTTTGCTGCTGCATAATGTCGGCTCTGAAATAATTGTTGTCATTAGTCACAAGGGCCTGTTTACACAATTTACCTATATCTTTTGCATCAAAGTGAAAGGCACACACACACACACACACACACACACATATATACACATATCAAAATGGCTGGTTTTCTTGGGCAAGTTGGCGTAAGTGGGAACCTAGTCCTTTCCTTTTGGTAGATCATGTTTAACATGTTAGTGCCTTGCACTATGCATCTTTTGTGTTTGTTGTGGGGGAACACTGTTTAGGAAGTGGATCTTAGATGGCTTGCTCTTTCTTAAGTTCCCACTTACCACTTAAGTCAAAACTTCATATTTTAATGAAAATACAGTGCCTAACTTCATGTTTTGTTTTGAGAGAAATGAGATGTCATGGAAACATTTCTAAGGCAGAGTCAGTGGGCAAAGGGGCATGGGTGTTTGATTCTTCCCTTACCTGTTGATTCTCCTTGCAAAAGCACCATACCTGTTTCTTGGTGTGTGTTTTTCCTAGTTGCACACCATCCTGTCTGTAGTTAAGCTTTAAAAGCATGCATGCCTGAAGGAGAACAAAAATAATAAGTGGGGGAGAGGGAAATAAGTGTGGACGACTACAGTTTATTTGTCTGTGGTGTTTAGAAATCATGTCCATTTCCACACTAAGCTGATATAGTGCTATTATTCCGCTTTCAACATCCTATGGAATCCTGGGGTTTGCAGTTTAAGGGGGCCTTCAAACATGTTGAAAGTGGAATAACAGTCTAGTGCGGAAATGACCCACATTCCTGCCCACCAAACAATATACAATAATATCATAAGTATTTTAAAAGTATTAAAAACAACTTTTAAAAATCAAAGGTGTGACGAATCAGTACAGTTTTGGGTGCCTGCTGGTAACTCATTGAAGATGGATCCAATTTCCTTCCTTCCCCTCTGCAAGTTTCTCTTTACAAATGCTTTTTCTTCCTCTATGCTCATTTTACTTAAGAAAAGTAAGTCCAAAATTTCACTTTGAAAATTTGTAGAACCCATTTGGTGCATGAGAAACAGAAATCAGTACTGAAAATCCATGTGGTTAAGTGTATGGGAGCTGGAGTTACGATTTCTGCATTTGTCTCAGCCATAAACTCAGGGAATGTTCCTATAACATCTTAGTGCTCTAACCTATGAAACATTAACACTGACCTATGTCCTAGAGTTTTTCTGTGAGCAAGACAAGGGAAGAATTGTGAAATGCTTTGCACACTGAAGAGCTATATAAGCAATTAGTAGTGATGGATATGTTTTTAAGATAGTTGAAGTGCCTTTTTTTTCTTATAGTTTATGAGGCTGTCTTTTTTATCAGCATATCTCAGAGATGATGAAACATCTAGACATGTTACTGAGAGAAGCAATATTAAGCTGACAAATATGCTCAGTACTTTAGATCAGCAAACAGTGATGCAGCAAAGCTTAATAATGAAGGTAATAATTACTGTGGCTGTTATTGCCAAACTTAAGACAATAATGCTGCAACAGCTAAAATTGCTTCCAGAAAATTGCTAATCTATATTTTGTATTAAAAATGTACTTGCCAATGGGTCTGATTCCCCATTTGCTGTGGGAACGATTCAGTAGAGGGAATAAGTAATGAAAATAGTTCTACAGAACGTAAGTGATAGTAACTGAAACAATATAGTAAGAATATTTTATTTAGTTTAGAAGAAGATTCAGTATGTGTAGCAAAACTATTTCATCAATGACATTTTAGTTTTGACAGAGGAAGGAGTAATCATAAAGAAACAAAACGGTATGCCTGGAAAAGAAGTAAAGGACATCTTTTTTTAGAGTACCATATGGCATTTTGTTCAAGGTGCTATACAAACCCATCAATCTGTATGTATACCCCAGAGATGACTCCATTTACACATACTATTGCTAAAGTCTAGCCCCACTTGATATCTGCCAGACGTTTTGAAGTACAATTCATTGACCATTGGCCATTCTGCAGAGGCTTCCATGAGTTGAGGTCTATACCATCTGGAAGGCACCAAGTTGAGGAAGCTGGTGTAGATTATTTAACGACAGAGAGATAAAGTGGTATAGTAGCACCTCAGAAACTTTGAGTATATCATTTATAATACATTCTAATTTATTGAATGGAAAATTGCATTTCACAGGGGACAGAACTCTGTGTGGTGATGATTTTCATTTCCACAGCCAGACGTGACACCTCTGTGTCAGAGCTTGTTAAGACTAAAATTCTCAGGATACTCCAACTAATATAGCCACCAGCTGAGGATTCTGGGAACAGCCAGTGATGTAGACTTTAGTCAATTGACTGAGACTCAAGTTGGACTTAAGTCACTTCAGTGGCTCAACTTGGACTTGACTCGGCAATCAATGATACACTGACTCGACTCGACTCAAGACTTGCATGTTTTTAGTGACTGACTTGCTGCCATTCATCCAGAAATCTCCCAACTTTGGACAATGCTTCCATCTCTTTTTGCCTACTGGTCACATGATGATCTGTCTCAAGCCCAAAGAGTGGGCACATTTCTCAAAGAGGAAGAGCAAACAGGTGAGGCAACAAGCCTGAGGCAGGCTTGAGGTCTGCCCATCCTCACTGCATATCAGAGGAGCCTTCTAAAACTTTTCCTGAGAGCAGAGGGCAACGTTGAACATAGGGCATATTTTTCAGAGGGGAAATGCAAGCTAAAGCTTTTACAAAAGCTTTGGAAGCATCAGTAATGGGAAGTAAGAAGGATCTTATTCCTCACTTCTGAAAAATCCTCCATCTTTGGAAATGGGAATTAAGAAGGATCCTATTCCCCATTTCTGAAGCTGCGGATGGCAAAATTGCAAATGTGGAGGGCCGACTCAGCTTAAATTGTTAAAACTGACTTTATTTGACTCTGCCTAGAAATTCTAGAATATAGGTTGGGGTATTAAGTTGGCTCCCGGACTTGAGACTTGAAAGTATCTTGCAAGGACTTGAGACGTGACTTGAGACTTGAAGGTAGAGACTTGAGACTTGACATAAAAGACTTAAATACATCACTGAGAGCTGCAGTCTCAAAAATAACATTGTTAAGCACTTCCCTGTATATTTATCAACTAGAAAGATGTAACAATCACCTATATCTTCCCCATGCCTTTTAATCAAGCACAATCTAGATCTAGCATGGGCTAGGATGTTTTAACTTTCCTTCTTTGGCCTCTATTCAGATTGTCCCAACTTTTGCAAATGTTTATTGGCCAAAATATCATCCATTTGTTTATATCTCTTACTTTGGGCAATGTGAATTTCAGGTACAGGTCCCCAGTCCATACTGGGGTAGAGAGATCCAGATTATTCCTCCTGCACTTTATTTGGTGTAGTGGTTTCACAGTCAGATTAAGACTCCCAAGAGGCCTGTGTTCAGATCCCTGCTCAGCCATAGAAACCCATTGGGTGACCTTGAGAGAAGCCATGGCAAGCCTCCTGTGAATGAATCTTGGCAAGAAGCTGGATTGGATTGGATTGGATTGGATTGGATTGGATTGAAAACACAAATAACAATACAGTTAAAGAGAGATCACTTCTTGCTTCTTTAAAACAACATGCGGTTTGGTTGTCATTTGCATCCAGCCTCACTCATTTTGGGGTAGCTTTCCCTGTATGGTTCAAAAGTAGTCAAATCACATTCACACTAAAGCATGCAAACAGATTTACTGTGTGAATCAGAACCACTGCCGTGCAAAAGTGCTGCATGGATCCAGTTGTGATCTTTAACACAGAGAAATGCGGAGGTGGTGTTTTCTTCTTTTTAGGGGGTTTACATAGCAACTCCTTAGGATTTAGCATTTGAAAAGGAGAAGCACTTAATCCAGGATTTGCCATCACAAAGATCTACATATGTGTCTGTTATTGAAAACAAATGTTGAGATGAAGCATCAAATGATTTCACTATTCTTGCTTCATGTTTTCACAGCAGTTCTGACTGTTATGTCAGTGATCACACAGAATACACCGTTATGCCTGTTTTAAAAACAAACATGTAACCAAGCGAACAAACCATATTGGCCAGCGCAGCCCCTTTCCTGTGATCTTTTTTGATGGGAGATAGACGAGGTCACAGCTTAGTAAGCACTGTGGCAAATGGGAATCTTTTATTAGCTAAAGTAAGCTTTTGCTTTCTTGTGCTACACTAATATCCAAAATGTCTCCTTGTGTTGCTGTAGCCTTTAAATCTGACACAGATTCCATATGGCCCTTTAGATGTTGCTGAACTGCAACTCCCAGTATTAGCTATCTTATGTAATGGAAGACTGCATGATTTTCTCTGTACTCCAGAATAATAAGGCAGTCTACCTGTTAGTAAGCACCATTACATTCACAGCAAATTGCTTCTAAGAAAACATGTATATAATTAGGTGGCACAACATCCTTATAACCTTTCTGGTAATGGAAGCAACCTTTCATGTGCTTGTAAACAGAGCATTAGTTGTGGAGGCCTTCAGATAGGAGAAATGAAAATAAAGTCCCTAGAACTGTAGGTTTGTAGAAGAATGCATCTGCTTGGTGGAGCAGCCAGTAATGTCCTATAAAGCCTATCCTCCCTTCAGCCAGGGCTATGCAAAGTGGCAAGGTTTTCACTTTGAAAAATGTAAAATATAACTGAGAAGAAGATAGATTGTGAAGCCATTGGCTTCTTCCTGCATTTTGCCTAGTGCCAGCTTAAAGTCCAATTCAGAGTTCTCCTTTTTGCTCAAAGTTGTCTCTACTTCTGCAGAAATATCCAACACAGCCAAAATTAAAATCAAATTTAGTTTTTAGTAGAGGTTTTTGGGGACAAAAAACTGTAAATACTTACTGTGAAAATATTTTTAAAGGAGGCAGGGGAGCCTAATTTTAAAACAGCTTTAGTTAATATTATTAGAACAGTAGTACATGGCGCCAACATAGGAAAAACACATCCATTTCAGCCTAGTCTGTCTCACAGGCAATGTGCAGCAATAAGGCAGTTTGCTAATGGACTTCCTAGTCCATTAGCAACTTTCAGCCTTCCCACTTCAGTTCCTTTTGTCCCTGGAGTTTGGGTCCAGTACTACTGTAATAGCTTGTTGTCTTCCTATTTAAGCTCTTCTTTCATTCCCCAACAAAAGTCTAGCTCAGCATCTCTATTCACTAGCAGTGTATTTATGTACATCATTTCCACTTCATCTGCCCGCCTATCAGTAAGCTACACAGTAGGGCCGTAGAGGTCCATTTAAGATTCTGTATCCCATTACAGAGGGAGGGGGATATATATGTATATACACATATATATATGTATGTATGTATGTATGTATACACACACACACACACATACATATATATTTGTATATATATGGTTTCTTCTTCCCTGCATTAAGTTTTAGGTTCTCAGGATGAACTGCAGCTGTGATATAGCTCATTTTTCTAATAAGTTTCTTTGGCAACTGGTTTCTTTTTGCAATAATGAACTGGGACAGAGTGGCTTTCTGCTGTAATGTTCATCACTGTAAATGACTACTTTTCATTGGAATGGAAACAGGTTCCCTGCCTGTTACTCCTTATCTTTGTATATATGTTATTTTTGTATGCATGTGTGTATGTATGTGCGTTTGTGTGCCGATTCACTCTCAGGAATGAGAGGAGGAGAAAGAAGGTTCACATGGAAGGCTGCCTCATTCTGCACCCAAGAAAGGTTACTTTTTCTAATGTCTTTTTGTATTTTTCTCAAAATTTCCCAGATTCAAATATTTGATCTGGCCACATGGGGGAAGAAGAGAACATTTTCTTGTGTGTTCTAAGGACTTGTTAGTAATGAGTATCCCAGCAGGTTATCTTTCTGAATTTTGATAAGAGTGACAAGTAACAATGTGTTGGATGATCAGAGTAATGACTAAAGTAACCAATTCCTCTTAAAAGGTAACATTCCAAGCTCTGGCCTGAACATTTAAGTCCTCTGCAAAGAACAGCTGTTTAACAACAAGCTATTTACATTCAAGAAGAACACAAAATGTAACAATTCAGATTCAGTAACAATAAATATATCAGTGATTATATATTCAAAAATTCCCGTGTTTGAGGTTTCATAGCTACATGTGTACGCCATCGCCACAAGAGACAAAATATAAGTGAACAAAATTTGCAGGAAAGGTATGGGAGCTATAGCATTCAAAACCATGCAATTATCATTTACTAGCATGGGACAGGGAAAGCCTAAATTGGGACAAGAGTAACATCAGGGTGGAAATAAATACAGAAAGGACTGCCTGGAAAGCAAGGAAGCAACACTTTTTTTTTAAGAGAGAGCAGGAAAAGCTATTTTAAATATCTCCAGGGATGAAAATGAGAATTTCACATAGAAATAGGTAGAGTAAGCCAATATTTTTTTTAATGCAGATGGGAGTGGGCACATCTTGTACCTCATATGTACTTTAAAAAAATATGTCAGTAGCAAAAAGAAAAATTCCTACCCTTTTAAAGATATTCTGTAGTTCCAACAAAAGGAGCTCTGACATGCTTAAAATTACCAGCTTTACCTGGAAGAATTTGTTATATTTTTGCCAAGAAGGAATAAGAGAAAGATTAAGGTTTAATGCTAGAGTATGGGGTTAATTTATTCAGATGGATATATTAAGCACATACCCATAAAATGGAACCCTCTGAGCCATGGATATAATTAAAATGACCAAACTGTTCCTCCAGCCGTGAAGTCATTAGATGCTACAGTCAATTTATTTGAAAGAAAATCTCCTGTCACCTGCTGTACATTTCAAAATAGTTTCTCTCTGTTATAGTATAGATTTTAGCCGTTGGTGAGTGTTGGGTCTGATGTCAGTGGAGTGTGATTTGCTTTTGGTTTTAGACAGAAGAGCTGTTTGTCAGGCATTGTTCAGCACTTTGGCTAGCTCCTTTAAAGCTATGCTAAGATCTGGAAAGGATTCAGTGGAGCCTCCACATCTACTGGAACTAGCTGAGTTACTGAGCATCACCTTTTGTGTATCCTTGAAATACAATAAAATACAATGTAATTTTCTGTCATTTCCTGACACAGAGTTTCCACTGATACTGTGCACACATTTAACTAAGAAACAAGATCGTTTTGTAATTGTCTTTTTTTTAACTGTTTCCAATATAACAAAGAATCAAAATACATACAAAGAAGAAATAATAAACAAAAAAAGAAAAAAGGATACTAAAGAAAAAAGCGAAGATAATAAAGAACATACATTTGACTTCCAATTCTCCCAGTGCAGATTTTACATACCTGTTTTTTTCTAAAAAAGCAACTTCTCCAATTGTAAATACCATTCAAATACTTCAACTGTTGTTTTTTTTTCATATATACTAAATGGCAAAATCTACAGTTAATATATTATATGCATTTCCTTTCAAAAAGCTCATCAGAAGTTCCCAGTCTTCAAAAAAGAAACCCACTGATTTTTCTCTTATTAGGTGTTGTTAATGTATCCATTTAAGCTAAGTCCGTTAGTTTTGTTAGCCAGTCTTCATTCATTGGAATTACTAGAGTCTTCTTTTTTTGTGCATACAGTTATCTTGCTGCAGTGGCCATGTATCATAATATCTTACTATACTTCTCTAGTTGTTCATCAATCAGTACCAACAGCTATAATTCAAGTTTCATTTGAAGATTAATTTTCAGGATTTTTTTTGCACCATACAATGTATTTGATTCCAGAATTTTCTGGCCTTTTTACAAGTCTACCACATGTGATAAAATGATCCTACTTTTTGTTTACCTTTCCAACACACATTAGAGACTTTTTGGGCATTTTGGGCAATTTTTCTGGTGTCACATTCAAATGATACATCATCATCATAAAAGTTCTCTTGAAGATCACAACATAATATGAATTTCATTCCTTTGGACCACCACTTTTCCCATCATTCGAACTATATGTTATGTTCCAACATTTTGTGCCATATTATCATATATTCTGTTCCTTTTCCATCTTTATTTTCAACAAAAAATTATACCTATTACCAATCAAATATTCATCATCTCAGCACAACTGCTTCTCAAATTCAGATTTGCTCAACTCTCAAAATCATACAATTTTTATCCATTTTAAATCTTTCTAGTATTTATCTGTAAGAGAACCATTGAAAACTGTAACCTGCTGACAATAATTCTTCATTTGACTTAATTTTATATTGCTCTTGATCAAATTCCAAAAGGTCTTGATAAGCTACCATTTTTTCTTTTGCTGTAAAACACTCCTGCAAGGAAACCCACAAAGGTATCTTAGGGCATAACCTTGGTTTGTATCTGTTCTTAACAAAGTCTGTCTTGCTTTTTGGTGTGCGTGTGTGTGTGTGTGTGTGTGTGCACACCTTCCAGTTGTTTCCAACTTACGGCAACCCTAAGGCTATCATGGGGTTTTCTGGGGCTGAGAGTGTGTGATGCACCCAAGGTTGCCCAGTGGGTTTCCATGGCCGAGTAGGGATTCAAACCGTAGTCTCTAGGGTTGTAGACCAATGCTCAAACCACTACACCAAACCAGCTCTCCCATCTCCTGTAGTAGTTATTAAAATCTGCATTCACTATAACTGTATCATACCACAAAAATGTGCCACTCAGACCTCACTTCATGCCCTTCTAAGTTTTGTAATTATCTAAGGGACAAGTGAGACTAACTACTGACTCTTTAATAAAAACACTTTTTAATATCCATAGACTGGTATTAGCCTGATGAGGACTGGTTACTGGTAAATCATGACCCCCTGACAAAGCAGTTGTTTGATTAACCATGTGCCCCTAGAGAGGCCCTCCTTTCATCCCAGTGCCACTGCTGTGGCTTCTGAGGGAGAGAAGAATTGGCAAGCACAGCTCCATCATGCCCAGGTCCAGTGGCTAGTGAGAGCCCTCCCTCTCTTCCCTACTGCCATTGCTCTGGGCTCTGAAGGATACTCTAAATAAATCTACTCTAAATAAATAAATCCCAAATTGTGGCTTGTGGCTATAGCATGCACCATTGCTACCTTCTCTCCCTTTTGCTGTCCCTTCCTACACATACATGAAGAAAGAGCAGAGAGAGAAAGAGAGATTTTCATGATCCTATGTCTTTGGTGGGCGGAGGGTGAATTAACAAATTGTTTGGGTAAGGCTAATTGTGTGGGTCTTAGTTACCTGTATGGTACCATTCCTTCTCATTGTGGGGTATTGTGTCATGAAATACCTGTGCAACTAATGCTGCACACACAAAAATGTTTAACTGACACAGTCCCCACCTCTATATGATTTGCCAAGTGGAAGCAGCTCCTATGCTGCTCTTGAGGACAAGTTGACTTGGAGAAATGTAGACAGTGATACAAGGAAGTCTGTGAACATCTCAGGTTACTCATGAGCATTGGTGGTTTTGAAAAGTGAGGACCAGAAGCCTACTATATTACCTAATGTCACCTAATCTTAAGCAGGATCAGGAGGTGCAGTATGCCCAACAAAAGCCCTCTAGATCCCCTCTGCTTTCAAGCCTTGACTGTGGCACAGTGATTAAAGAGCCTATGCCCTGCTGCCAGGCTCCTTATTCTGCCTCATGAGAAAGGGTTCAAAGCATATGACTGGCTGAAGCATTGGTGAAGTGAGCTATTATGCTGGTGTTTAACAAATGAATCGTACAGACACTTTTTTATTTCACTTAGTGCTCATCAGGTCCATGCAACACAGAAGCTGCACTGGTCACAGAAAACAGGAAGAGTCATTCTGGGAGGAGGAGACAAATGTAGTTTATGGATTACAGGGGAGGATTAGAGGAAGAATACAAAACAACCAATGGACTGAGGATCAGAGGAGCCCTGTCTTTTAGTGAGAGTTATGGAGTAACAGGTCCAAGGGATGCCATTTAGCTGCCTGCTTTGTGGGCCACAGTCACTCTTCCAGGGATGTTTGTTCTAAGCTTTGCTATCTGCCTCCCCTAGTAGATTTAGGAAGCCTACCTTTAACTGCATCTTCTCATGGGAGATAGCACTAGACAGTTATGGATGTGCTATAATTGAGCTTCAGTCCAGATTTTGGAGTGCAGATAAGTAGGAAGAGAAAGGTTGATATAATGTCTACTTGAGCTTATTCACTGAGTTTATTTTCATATATTTAAGCTTGAAAATGAAGCCCAGCCATAATATAAAAGCCAATCAGGTTGTATTTGTGCAGCAATTATTCTTGGCTTCTATAATTACTGGTGCCTAAGATAAAATCTGAAGCTAGTTTATTGAAACTGGGAATTGAAACTGCAGAGAATGAGAAAAAAACAGCTCTGTGTACATCATTAAAGCAGTCCATTCATTACTTCCACCTACTCAACTTGAAGAAAATCATGATGCTAATGCCTCCAGATAACCACATGACCTCCCCAGCTTTTACATAAAAGCTAGATGTAACAACATAATGGCTCTGAGAGGCATAAATCTTGAAGATCAAAAGACATGACAGGATGTAGGTTGGTATTCAAAAATGTGACTGGCCACAGAAAAACATGTCCACTGATTTGTGTCTAATATGAGGCAGTACCATAGCAATGAGAGATAGAAGTTACTTGGGATCAAAAGTGGATCAGCTAAACTTGCACTGCAGATATCGTTGTCTATCTTGAAGCTTGTGAGGTCATCGGAAGCCTGGCGAAGTGATCGTGGAGGAACAGCTGGGATCATCCTGGGCATAGCTGTTGGTTGTGGAGTGAGTGGGTGTCATGGTCAGCAACATCTGGGTAGAATCTACATTGGTGAGAAAGAAGCAGATTAACAGAAAGGGGAGGAGGAGAGAATGAAAGGGAGGATAAGGAGCAATAATAAGCAGCCAGATCTGGCAAGGGAGAGACAGAAAGGAATGGAGCCAGGTGGGTGCCCAGCCAGTGCTCGTACTCAAGCCGCTGTCCAATGGAGAGAAAGGGGGATCATAATAACTCTGAGTACAAACGCTCCTTCCTCTTATGTTTTGCGGTGGAGATGGAACTGTGTATGTGGGAAAATGGGGTGGCAGCATTATCTGCTCCATGCATCCAGCTTGTAATCCAGCAAGGCAAATGGGCTCTTAACTGTTTCACTAATCATGGCTGGAGTGCCCGAGAAGGTCCTTGCATATAGTGGCATGTGGTAGCTCTGATGTCATTTGGGCAGTGAATCCACTCTGAGTTTTAGTCCAAACTTTACGTGAACTGTCCATGGTGTTGAGCCTGTTTAGGGGAGGGAGTTCTTCCAATAATTTAAGTTTGGACTAAAACACAGTGGATTCATCACACCATTGATATGGAATCCAGTAGTTGCCACTGCCTTCAGGTATCTGGGAGACTCTGCTTCTTCCATTTCAGACAGGAAGAGTGGCCACTGGTGTTCTGAGTATGCTTTAGGCTTTAGCCAAGATTTTAAAGACGCTATTCAAGATGCAGAACCTTATGCCCAAGATAGGCATAAGGTAGCTCCTCTAAAAGCAGGTGTAAAACCCAGAACAGATTGCTCTTCTCTGACACTGGAGTCATCAATAGTGTATAGACTCAATATTAACATATGACCAAGGAAATGGGAAACACGAGAGACAGTTGCTGTAGTTATATTCTGCAGCAAATATTGGCCTCATACTTCCCATAAAAAGACTTTATTTGGAGGCCATAAACCAATTCCACTTCATTTGTTTGTTTTGCAATTGACACCTCTATTATCATAAAACCCCTCTCTGTCTCTGTTCCATCCTATATATGTAAATACGCCCCTTTGGCCCTGAGCTCAAATACTCAATTCACCACTTCTTGCCTTGCCCTCAGCCCCACCAGCTGCAGTGGGAATGAGTCACCCGTGTACATGTACAAACACAGGATTCAGAAGGGGAACCGCTCTCTATATCCTCTGTGCATAAACCCACCCGACACAGAAGTAAAACCCATCACGTTCAGTAGGCTTTTCTCTCTTAAAAAGTGTGTAAAGAAATATAGGGAACAAAAGAAAACTAAAAGATATTTATCCAATAGGACTGGGATTTGGCCTTTCTTAAATTACATTTTGTGGAGAGAGGCGTTGTTTCCTGGCACCACTTGCGCTGGACCTTGTTTGGGGCATGGGAGGAAATACCTGTCAGCTGGCTTAGCTACTGGATATCAGTGGGAAGGAGGGAGGGAAGAGCCAGAAGAGGACAGAGAAGCACATAAACAGTTAATCGTAAGGCAATGATAGATGAGAAACATCCTACCAAGGTACGAGTTTCTCCAGTATCCCTAAGTTAGAGAGATATAGTCCTGCTTCACCCATCCTGTCACCATGTATAGTCTTTGTGCCCTGAATGTTTATATATTGAGGTTAGTGACTTCTGATCAGGTGTTGAATTGGAAACATATCCAATTAATGAGATAGTTGTTAATGCAGGAGCAGCTATTTTTGACGTTCTCTCCATGGCAGTCAGTGGGAGCGAAATTAAGTCTGGATCTGCACCAGATCTAGATCTGTTACATAATTGCACTGCCAACTAGACTGTGGTCTGGAAGAATGTAGTGTCCACCATTACATGTGGCATTTCCACTTGTCTCCTGCTTTATATTCACTAGTAGAGACTGTGTATCTTTCATGCTCAAAGTATATCTTAAGCTCCACTAGTGTAGAGTGGCTTCCAACATAGGCTATAACATCGTAATTGGCACAACAATGTAACAGCCAGAACAGGAAGTTGTAAGATAGCACCTTAAAGTTCCTTAAATGACCTAATACTTTGTAAGTGGAGTTGAAACCAGAGTTTGAGAGGGGGAAGTTTTAAAAAGTATCATAGCAAGTCTTTTGCCAAAGTAGCTAGTTTCCTTTATAACTGCATTCTAACAAATTACCTCTTTATTTTACCATTGCTCAAATGTTACAAAAATAGGATTTTTTTCATTATTAAAAAAAAAAACAATCTGAATTCAGCAACATGAGCCAACACTTGAACTATATGATATTTCTTCTCTAGCAATTAGTGAGGCCACATCTTTCTAATGATAATTCATCAAGGTAGAACTGAAACATCCCTCATTAATTTAAAATTGTCATATGACTTAGTTATACCTTCATAAAACAGTCATTAATTAGGAGTAGCTTGTTATTTGTAATTAGTTATTTCCAATGTCTCATTTAAGCTCGTAATACCCATAGTCAAGCTCAGCAAGAAGTTGCTGCTTTTCTTTACATTAATGAATTTTGCCATGAATCAAAGAATAGAACCAGACCTGCTAGATTGTACAAGTTTGACCTGATCTTGTTCATAGCCTGTTCTTGACAACCTCCAAGACAGGATTCCACAACCTCCACAGGTAATTCTGTTGTTGAACAGTTTTCATACTTAGGAAGGTTTTTCTTCCCCCTCAAGTACATAATCTACATCTGCTGTCCTGCAATATTGCTTTTTGTGCTATTATCCCTAGATGCAGCAAACAACTGTCATTTAAAAAGAGGGAAAATGTCACACTGACATCCCACAAATGAGAGAGAATATATTTCAGATCTTATCTGACCACTGAATAGATTTTGAAGTGAGATAGAGAGCTTTGTTTACTCAAGATGAAACATTTCTTAAGAGCTCTCTCTCTCTCTCTCTCTCTCTATATGTGTGTGTTTGTAAACTAGGAGTCAAAGAAGGTAGCTAGGATATTCTGTTGCAGTAAAAACAAGAGTCTTGAAGCACTTTAAAGATAAAAAAGAGAAAGGAAGGAAGGAAGGAAGGAAGGAAGACAGACAGACAGACAGACACTGATTGTACAGGTCCCTTCATTAGATCCATAAAGCACTGTGCCAATTGTAAGATTATTTTACATGTGTTTCCATGCATATATTGCATAAGGCAGAAGAAACTCTAAGGCAATAAATACAAACAGTGATTGTTGCACTAACAGTGACCCGCACGTTTCATTTTTGCTCATTATTTATGTTCCTTACATCACACTTTATAGCCTCCTTGCTCTCTTGGAGCAGCTTGCCATTGTTAAAACAATAATTTAAAAAGTCCTTTGAATGTTTCTGCCATGTTCCTTCTCAAAAAATCAGGGGGGAAAAACAATTAAGAGCAAACCACTCCAGAAACCACCTGAATACATTTAGGAACTCCTTCCATCTCTGTTATCAAGGTATATTCTACTGTAATATTTTGACTGCATGATGTATCTTCCTAAAAATAAACCCCATGTGTGAATGATTAGAGATCTGAATCAAGAGTAGGATTGAGGTACCAGTGAAAATGAATCTAAAGACTTCCATGCACTTGGTAAATTTCCTGCCTCCAAGTATAAAAAACAAATGCCCTTGCTTATGAGGTGCTTTTGAAATTTCCCTAATTTCCAAAAACAGAGTTGATGGAAAAGATTCATGTATGTTTTCAACCTGATGCAGCAGCAATGGCTTCTCCTACAATTTCCTCTCCCCTGCTCTGTTGTCAGCTTGCTCTTTTGCTTGGCATGTAGCATTTCTGGATCAACAACAATAGATGAAGGAGTGGGCATCAGAAGCGACAGTTACTTTATCTCCTCATGGCATGAGATTTAAAGGCATATGAATGTTCTCTGACATTCAGTCTGGCCAACTCTGTTCAAAGGTTGCTTGCTGTACATTTAGGGTGGCCACTTAGTCATCACCAGAAGAAAAGGATAAAAGTGGATACAAATTTGTGTGAGATTTGCATGTGCTATGGTGAGGACGACTGTGACCATGCTACTACGTACTTTTTCAGTCTGTTGTCCAGGTGCTGACTGTGGTTCAGAAACTTGCAAGTAGCCCCTTGTGACAGGCCCTTACTTCTCTCAGATTGGTGTGGCAGTTCCCAATCTGATAAGGCACCCTGTCTTTACCACACAGTTCTTCCTCGCCCCCCATAACGTCACCTTTGTCTAAAATAATTTTATGATAATGTGTTTTCTGTATTACTTATCACTGTAGACAACTCAAACTCAGTCAGTGTTTAAAAAGATAAACTGTAACGTCTATTAAGATAACAATAACAAAAGGTTGTACTATATAGGATAACTTTGAAAAAATATGGCACCCTTTCGTTGATTTTATGAATGACACACCATATGTACACTGGCGCTCTCATGTGGTTCAAAACTCCGGTTGAACACCTCATGGGAGTGATTTTTGTTGTGCCCTTTTTTCACTTCGTATTGTCTTTGTACCTTTTTTAATTTGCATTGTCCTTCGGAGTTTAATAAAATAAAAAAAAAAGATAACAATAAGAATAAAGTAACATGTTAGAGTTCATATGCAGGTCAATGTTGATACACTTTTTTTTTTAGATAATATTAACAATTAACTCTCTGCTCAGAAACAGTTCAGTTATATCTGTAGACTTTTATGAAGGGCACAATTATCATACAACAACACACTGGCTAAAATCCCACCAAAGGCTTAACCTTCATCTAGGTCACACTCTCTGACCAGATCCTACTAGGGTTCAATTACTCTTCTGCCTCTCACTAGGCTTCCACTGAGAACTAAACCTCCCCAAACAACCACATATTCTGGCTTACTAAGGGGCCCTACACGTTAGGTCCTTACTAGGCTCTCACTGAAGGAATAAAAATACCCCCAGGTGCTTGGCTTTATATAACTTTTTCTCTCAGCCACAAGCCCTTCCCACATACCACTGGGCTGGGTTTCTCTCCTGAGGTGCTGTTCTGGTTGCCTAGCAACCTGCTTCCAGGCTGCCCTGGTACTTCAGAAAGCCACACCCCCAGAACTTCATAACACCTCTCTTCGCCTTTTTGATGGTTCTTTGTCTTTAAACGCATCCTTCATATAGAGAAAACCTTCAAATAGTAGGCCACCTTCCATACAGGAGGATGCTTACAAGGAAAGCACACTGTGTATCAATGCGGAAGTGCCACACAATGTATAAGTGTGGGACTTTTGCCTGCGCCACCGAATATCAACAGCAGAACAGCAACATAGGAGGGACTCCGGGGTGGGGTGGAAGTGGCAGTAAAAGCTCTGCTGATGAGGATGCATGTGGCCTGCAGGCCTTGTCATCCCCACACCATTGTAGGAAGATCTGTAGTTACACTTTATAGTACAGTATGTGGAGAATTACCATGAAATATTCTTGACTCTACATAAAATATTTTCAATTTGTAGAATGAGAGAAGGAGGCTGAGTGGTTAACTAAAGTTTTCTGTCTTTCTTTCTTATACTAATCTATGTGTTTTGCCCCTGTTATGCAGTGTGAACCAATTTATTTCACTAATAGCTCTCATTGTTTAATTGGCTTGCAAAGCCCAGTCATCTATTATTGGTAAGTGTGTTTGTTTGAGCTAAATCGAAATTGGAGACATGCTGTTCAGATCTCTGTAAGGAATAATTAATTCCGCAGATTGCAATAGTGACAAAGGACAGCAAAATGGATTCTGATAAAAGTTTGTTTGTAAACGTGAATTATTTTACTTGCAATTTGGAACTCTGCAAAAATATTGGGGGGAGGAAATTATTTATTTTCGATATTTTTGTGGTGTGCTAAATGGCAAGTAAACAGCTCACATTTAGGAACACTTTTTTGTCAGAATCCATTGTTTTTATAGCACTGATAGGCAGAAAGACTTCTTGTAGCCTTCAAAATGCTTCACAAGAACTGTAGCATTTTCAGTTATAACATATCATGTAACAAGATCGTACTGCCAAATATTAAAGAGCAGAAGACAGTACATTTTAAAAAAACTTTTTTATTAAAAAAGAGTATAAAAGCTAAAAAGCTTTCTCACTAAGTTTGGCTAAATACAGCATACGTTGGAGGTAGCAGGGGTGGCCTGCCTATCCCCACCCCATTGTGTGCAGGCCAGTATTCCTGCTTCCACCCAGCCAACCCCTGCTGTGCCAATCTGGAGAGTGAGACACTGTAAGAAGAGAACAATAGCACCAGCTGCACCCCCATCTCAGCAGGACACAAGAGAGGAAGGAGGAGGGGACACTCCTGCCACTGCCAGAGCAGTGATCATGCCATCTTTCAACTGAGAATGAGGAGACAACAGCTGTGCAACCCTCTGCCTGCCCCTTGCCAAAGTCCAGCTATCCATAAATTTGCTTGTTTCAAGAACTGTAGTTGTTTCCTTCCCTTTTGTGTGTATGTATATGTGTATTTTACATTATATGCCTTTGTTAGGGCTGGCTCTTCTGTTGTTGTAATAGTTGTTGTTTTACTTATAAAAGACCATGGCCATTTCCACACTATACTGTTATAGTGCTATTATTCCACTTCCAACCTCCTATGGAATCCTGGGGTTTGGAGTTTAGGGAGGGGCATTTAGAATTCCCAGCCAGAGAGCTCTTTGGTCTCAGGAAACTACAAACCCCAGAATTCCACAGGGTGTTGAAAGTGAAATAATAGCACTATAACAATCTAGTGAGGAAATGGCCCATGGTACTACTACTACTACATCACCATCATCATCATCATCATCGTTAATAAAACCACCATCATCAAATTAATTATACCCAGGCAATGAAGGATTTAATTGCAGCAAGGTTTATTATGTCAAGAAAATGGAAAATGCAAGACGGTTTTCAAATAAAGGATTGGTATAAAGAAGTGTGGAAAATAGCGATTAATGATAAGATAACATGTCGAATTAAAGTCAAAAAAGGAATAATGAAAGGGAATGATTTTGAAGAAATATGGAAGATATTTGTGGGAAAAGTCCTAATAAAAGAGGGAAGTGTCACAGCTCCACAAGAAGAATTACAATTTTGGAAAGTAGAGTAAGCTGAAAGATGATTGGCTTGAGGGATTGGTTAACACTTAGGCCCTTTCCACACCTTACCTTTTTCCAGCGCTGGGGTGCGGGGATCACGCGAGCAGCCTCCAGCGAAAGGCTCTCGCATCCCTGCTGCTTCAGCTCCACACGAGCTGCCTGCTAACACGAGAGCCCCGCCTCTTCCTTCAACAGTGCAGCCTAGGAGTTTCCCAGGCTGCACTGGGGCAGGAAGCATGACCGATGCAGCTCTGGAGGCTCCACCTGCCAGGTAAGTGCGCGCAGGGCCCAGGAACAAAGCGCGATCGTGCACCATTTTTGGCTTCCAGCCGAAAATGAAAAGGTGCACAATCGGCGCCTGCCGACCCTGGAGCATCGCATGGTTGTGAGTGCATTGTGCAGATTTCTTCTCACAATCACGCAACACTCCAGGCGCCCTTTCGCATGGCAAATACCTTGCAAAAAGGGCCTTAGTGTTAGGGCTTACATTTAAGGTTACATTTAAGGTTATATTTAAGGTTCGGGTTAGTATTAATATGTTTAGAAATAGGATCATATTCAGTAATAGCAATAGGTTAAATATAGTGGGAAAGGATAAAGTTAAGAATGTAGCAAAAATATATAAGCAATATGATATATAACATGTGGAATAAATATATGATGATAAAGGGTCTGAAAAGAAATAATAATGTAAGCTATTTTGTTGTAATGTTTTCTTTTTCACTTTTATGGTAATCACGTGGTATTATGTTTTGTTCTTTTTCTTTCATAATTAAATAAATTTTAAAGAATGGGAAAAAAACCTACCATCATCAAAAAAGGAATCAGAGCCCATTGCTACCCATTTGAGTGATACTCTAAAATGAAAATGAATGGAATGATCCATTACACTGGATTCCAGCCACTGTTACATACATTTGTTCAAAAAATGGATGAAACAAGCAGCCTTGCTCCACAATATTCCTCCCCCATATATCTCTGTAGGGAAGGTTATGTATCATTTTTATAAACTGGTAGATCCATACATCTGATGCAGTGAACTGGACTCAATCTCAAAAGTGCTATTGGATTCCCTTATATCTTTTTATGGTAAACCATGACATCAAGCTTTTTAAAGAGCAATGTTTATGTATACAGTTGCTGACTGAAAACATGAGATAGGTGGAATGTGTAGTTCTGACAATGAAGTTGTAATCAGCTCACTGACAGTTGAAGCAATTGATGCTATGCTGAAGCAAACTGAATCTTCATAGGTTTCATTAGGTAATTCCTATCCCTGGTGGCATTGACTGGTTTATTTACAGAGTGTTATTATGTTACTATGATATCAACCACTGGTTTAGAAGGTAGGGCACTTTCACATTATTAAGAGATTCTGAAACTTGGACCAGAAGAATTTAGCACATGTCTTTTTACCAACCTTTGAGCTGAAGGGTCATTATCATTTATTTTGAGCAGGCCCAGAGTATTCCTCCCACCTGCTAATTCATTAAGCTAAGTAAACCATTGCTTAATACCCTTGACAAATGTTGTTATCTGACTTCAAGTTTTAGGAGATTTATGCAGTAGAAAATGTCCCAAAGGTTCATTCTGGCCAGACTTTTAAAATTTCTCCAAAGCATAGGAGATGATATGACAGTAGTCATGTTTTCCTCTGTAGAAAATTGATGGATGCAGAAGGAGTAGAATAACTTTTCGTGGGTGATTTCTGCCTAGTCAGTAGCAAGGGATGTATCTTTCATTTTTGATTTCTCCCACATTTATTGTTTTCAATTGTCACTTTGTTTTACCAGATTTATAAATAAAAGTTCTGAATTTCAGTAGGTTCTTATCAAAACGAGCCGTATGACATTTTTAAATGTCTATGGTAGCCAGACTCAATGGATTCAGACATTCTATGTATGGAAAAGGTTACAATCATACCTGCAAGTAACTCTCACCAAAGAGAGTGGAGATACCATTTATAATTCACACTATAAGCGTGATTAAATTCACAGAAATTCAAATCTAAACTCTTGAGAGTTAATTACTTAAAGTCCTTTGTTTAGATGGGTAAATCTGTCTCTTTCACTTTGTTCCACATTCAGATTTTTATCAAGACAAGTTCTTTCTGTGAGACTTATGAACAAATTTGTGAATTTTGAAATGTTCATATTTTTAAAAAAAACCTAGACAAATAAAATTGTTACCTGTTATTAGTGGCAAGATGGTTGTTTCTGGATATGTCCAATTGCTAATCTCAGCTAGAGCATGCCCATTGTATCAATTGCTGCATGCTAAGTCAACATGTAAGGAAATGTTGTTAAGTCAGTGGGTCTCCTCAAGTAGAAATTGTTGCTATTGTTGCTATGAGTTTTCAAGTCATTTCAGAATTATGGTGACCCTAAGGTGAATTTATCATGGGATTTTCTGGGGCTGAGAATTTGTGACACACTCATGGTCACACAGTGGTTTTCCACTGCCAAGTGGGGAATTGAATCCTAGTCTCCAGGTTTGTAGACCAAGGCTCAAACCACTACACTGTGCTGTTTGATTTAGAACTCAACATATATCTATTTGTCTGTACAATTTTATGTTTGTCTATGCAAGAAGGCAGGATGGGAATTATTTACCTGATAAGTTTAGGGCTCTGTAATATATTTTAGACTAGTGCTCAATGTATCCTCATAATTCATCACTCTGCCTCACCCTGAACCTAGTAGAATCTTTCCACTCTGCAGAAAGAATGAGAAGCAGTGTCATTTATTTGAAAAATGTGGTAGTCTACTTTACTGCTAAGACTTGGTACTAACTGTACCTAGCATTTAGACCATGCCTTCTTGTAGATATAGGCCTTTTTCACACACCACCTCCAACCTGCAATGACCACAGGATGGCCACAGGATTGCAACAGCGGTTCTGCATGACATTGTCACGATCCCATGGCCATCTTGTGGCCATCCCATCGTAATCACAGATTAAATCATGTTCAGGTTTCTCCCAAAAATGACACGCGATTGCAGAGTCCTCTCACCCCCCTCCTGCACTTACCTGTCGTGCAGAATGGCAGGAAGCGCAATGGCTGCACTTCCTCCCCTGGCACAGCCTGGGAAACTGCCAGGCTGCACTGCGGAAGGGAAGGACGGGGCCATCATGCTTCCTGTCATCCAGCAGGCAGCTGGTGTGGAGGAGGAGTGCGGCAGAAGCGATTCCCTCCCAGAAGAGGCTTTCCCTGGATCCTCATGTGATGGCTTCGGAAAAAGGTAAGTTGCAGAAAGGGCCACAGTGAATCATCAGATTTTTAAGAATCTTCTTTTTATCAAATAAATCCAGTAACTCATTTAAGTTAAGCCAACACAAGACATAACTTACTGATCTAAATGCAGACCAGCAATCTAAATCTCCTGTTTCTCCTATTTGTGTAAGACTATAAAAGCACTGTCTGCCTATCAAAATATATTCTTTACAAAATTAGGGAATCTTTTTAAGATCGTAGATGAAATATCAACAGAACATTAACACAACTGAAGACTATAACAATCAATAAAGCTGAGAAGCCAGGTTTAAAAAATGTTTCATTAGAAGTGATGGGAACTGAACCTGTGCCATAGTAATTCATTTTTATATAAGCTTCTTTATCTCGTAAATATATTTGAGGATGAGAAAGTGATGGGGCTATGTGGTTACTTATAACACTTTCCGCCTATGTTTTTTTTTTCCTTGAGATCATGATACCCTCTAAGCCAAAAAATGATGTTGAGTACTAGTGACACTTCTACCTTTGTTATATCTCTCCTGCTTCAGCAAGCAGAGTGACAGTTGTTGTGCTCACCTGCTGCTTCTGTCATCAGAGGAAAGAGAGAGAGAGAGAAGGCTCAGTAAGTCAACACAATGGAAAGGAAGTGGAGCTAAAAATTAAATTTTCAAGTGTTATTATTGCCAGTGGGGGGAAAAAAGAGCAAATGAATTTATCCATGAGAGATGTATTGCATAGCACATAGATCATCTTTATTTGAATATCAGCAAAACATCCTCTCCTGCCACTTCTCCTTTGAAGCTTTGGATTCATCATTGCTTGTCAGTGGCTCAGGCTAATTTGACAACCAGTATTCCAAATGTTTGTGGCTCCTTTGTGGAACTCAACATGTGTTTTGTGACTAAAACGTTTACATTTATTTTGCAATCATAAGCCTCATTACACAGGTGACAGATAAACAATAGTTACGATCATTTAGCAGGATGGGCACAGTAAACTATTGCAGAGAGTGGGTGTTGCATTTCCAGTTCACAAAGAACTCTCTGACTGACTGTGGCCACAGCCAGGAAAAATAATGGGCAATTGCTTCTTTCTCCAGCTCAACTGTTCCTTCAAAGATGATGGGTCTATCTAGGGCCAAAGTACATGTGGCTCTGATTATGTAGTTGAATGTAGGGTTGTTTTTGTTGATGTTGTTGTTTCACAAGTTGCCAGCACAGGGATCTCTTATCTTGCTCTAGAACCTAGTTTAGTGAGTACAGGACTTAAACCCTTGTCCTTCTCTGTGGTCTCAGCTATATTAGGCTATCCATGCTTGCAGCTTATTTACAGTGTGGAACTCAATTTTTAAAAATGTACTGGATTATTTGTTACTTTGAACAGGAGCTGGACAGTTTTAAATATATTTACTGGTTCTGCAAATAGAAGATATTATGTTACACATTACTAATGCATTACCAATCATACTGTCTCTAATGTGGGGGTTAGAAATCCCCCTAAGTTACTTCCCACAACCCAAATAAATATGCTGATCCCCCTACCTCTGAAAACTTATCTTTGTTTTGGAAAACTGTTATTGCGCTCTTTCTTTGCCCCAAAATCTAAGCCAGATGGCACACACACACACACACACAGCATCTCGAACAGATAAGTGGCACTTAGGGAAGTCTCCTGAAGCTTCCTGAAAGCACTAATGAGGTATTTCAGGATGTCAGTGCTCTGTAAGCTGATAGTGCTGTTGCTCCAAATACTAGGGCACTCCAATGCCATCATTCTGCAGGGCACTCTAGGAAAAAAATTACATGATTAGGACCTCCAAGAGGCTTAGTGGAATCTTATTTGTCTTTCACAAAAGTTGTGCAGGCTGCAGATTTTGGATTTTAGTGTAAAGAGAGAGTAAAAACAAGAAAGTAAAAGGCAATTTCATGGTTTGCACACTAGAATAAGAAATGCACATCCCCCTTCTTGCTTGGATGCAAGAAACATCTGAGGCACTCTTTTTGTTGAAGAGAAGTAACTAGTTACAAAAAACATGTTTCATTGTATCACGTTACTTCCAGACTCTGAATTTGTATCATCACTCCTCCAAAAAGAGAGAAGAGGAAGAAGAAAGCAAAGTGGACTTCTTTTTGCAATTCAAATTGCAAGAGACGGGTCTGAGCCAGATTGTGACTGCTGCAGTGGGCAAAGAATTAACCTGTTGCCGCCTCCAGCTAGATCCCATGCTCACAATTAATGAGAATCAGTCTTCCATGTGAGGGCAGAAATATGTGATTAGGTAATAAGTAGTTTTGTCTTGATACCAGCTACTCTGAGGGGAGGAATCCGAGAGAGAGAATGAAGAGAGAGAGGCATGCAAATATAAGCCTAGATACCTGCTTCTATGAAAGTAGACTGCTCTCTCTCTCTCTCTCTCTCTCATCCCTGGGCTGTCTAATACCAATTTCCCTGTAGGAAAGAAATGTGATGCTAGCTGCAGCCAGTGATGTATTTAAATATTTTACTCCAAATCTCAAGTCAAGTCTAAAGTCTCTACCTTCAAGTCTCAAGTCGAGTCTCAAGTCCTTGAAGATACTTTCAAGTCAAATCTCAAGTCTGGAAGCCAACTTTATACCCCAACCAAAATTCCAGAATTATTGGACAGAGTCAAATAAAATCACTTTTAGCAATTTAAGTGGAGTTGGCCCTCCCACATTTGCAATTTTGCCACCTGCAACTTAGGACATGGGGAATAGGATCCTTCTTACTCCCCATTACTGAAGCTTCAAAAGCTTTAGAAGGAAGGATCCTTCCTCCTCAAGCCTGTTGCCTAACACATTTGCTGTCCCCCTCTGAGAAATGAACCCTGCACTCTGGGGGCGAATCTCATGTTTTGCTCTTAGGAAATGTTTTAGAAAGCCCCTCTGATATGCAGCAGGGACAGGCTGCTGAGCAGACCTCAACCCTGCCTCAAACCCATTGCCTAACTGGTTTGCTGTTCCTCTCTGAAAAATGCATCCACACTTTGGGCTTGAGATAGATTGCCATGTGACCAGTAGGCAAAAAGAGATGGAGGCATTATTCAAAGTTGTAAGGTTTCTAGATGAATGTGTTATGTTACTGAATAAAGGGTAGCAAGTCAGTCACTAAAAATGTACAAGTCTTGAGTTGAGTTGAGTCAGTGCATCATTTATTGTCGAGTTGAGTCTGAATCGAGTCACTGAAGTGACTTAAGTCCAACTGGAGTCCGAGTCTATTGACTAGACTCTACACCACTGGCTGCAGCTCAGGCAGATCTGGCTTGTTCGGTTTTTCGTTTTCAATGTGGGTTCTTGGAAATTGTGCCCTTTGCAAACTTGCCCAGGCATTCCCATATGAGCTTGGCTGGCCTTGAGAACTTTGGAGAAAGCCTTTCTTTCAGTCCTGTCCCCTTGGGTAAGTGTATTACAGGCACAAGAGAGGGCTTTTTCAGTGATTGTTCCCTACCGAGGGAGACAAGGCTTCTCTTCCTACTGTCAGGTAAATACTTCTTTATTTAGGCAGGCCCTTGACAACTGACTTCACTTGCAGCAGAAGAGGCCCTCAGCTGGGTGGGCCTGTATTTTGCCTGATAGGTTTTTAAATTGTGCAGTTATGGTTTTATTTACTTTATGTATTTGTATTACTTCAAGACTCTGCCTTGAATCACAGTGTAGAAGAAAAGTGGGATACAAATTGAATAAGTAAACTAAGCTGAACTAAGCTGTGATCTGCCTAGAGGACTGTAATCAAAAATTAGGCAATGGGTAAAAAAAAATGAATAGGTACTACAAGCACCTCAGTTAACATTCAGTCTTGCCCTCTCGGTGTGCCCCTACTGAGAGGCCTGTCCTCCTGGGCCTGTATTAACTATCTGTGCTGTATGAACTATCTGTGATTCTTGGTCCTTCCTTCTTATAACATTTTTCACTGTTTCTGTCTCTGTATGTAGCATACAGTATCAGTGTCTGTACTTCTATATTGTTAATTTATTCATTCTTTTACCAAAACACTCTGGTTAGTAATGTGTCTCTCCCTCTCCTTTTTTTTTTTTTTATTACAGTTCCTTCCTTTTGGGGCCTGGTGAATTCAGCCTGGAATCTTTGCTCCGTTGGAAAACGGCAATCACCAGTTAATATAGAAACCAGCCATATGATCTTTGATCCCTTCCTTACCCCTCTTCGCATAAACACAGGGGGCAGAAAGGTAAGATTCCAAGTATGGTTTTCGTTGTTGAAATAACTGCAAAAGACATGTAACATCAGCTTCTTTCCACATGTACATTGTTGTCCTCAGCATCGGTTTAAATCTCTGCCTCCCAGTTTTATAAATACTGCACTTTTTCCCTTTCTTGCTAGCAAAACCATACTATGTGTGCAGTTGTAAGTGACTTTTTAATCACTGGCCTTGATGTGTCTCATATGCTACTCTTTTTTAAAAAATATTTTTTATTAAAGTTTTCAGTGAATAAAAATAACAAATAAACTTTGATTTTGTACATATCGTTGAATACATTCTTTTCCATATTTCCATTTTTAACCCCACAAATAATATATATAATAATTACAGACTATAACAGTGGATTTTCATACTTCTTACCCTCCCAAGGAAACAAAAAAAGAAAAAAAGAAAAAAATGTTTTATTGATAATGTAAACAAAATGAAATATCCCCCCCCCCCGGCAGGAAGCAGTTTGTTATATTAATTTGGGAAAATTAAAATATCCTAGTCATATGCTACTCTTAACAGAGTGAGGTCTTTATTAATATGTGGAGAGTTCTACATAAAGCAAGTTACGATTGTAGCTTATTAATGTTGCCTAAATCTTACATGCAAAGATTTCCGTCTTCGGTCTCTGATTCTCCAGAAGAAAATTAAGCCATGCATAAAGCTTAAATTAAGTTTGAGTATTCCTACTTGAGGTCATATGAATGCCTTCTCTTCCTTTTAACTATAGTGGACTTACCTGAAGAAGTTTTTAACGGCCTAGGTAATTAGCAAGGTGTTTTCTTTGTATTCTGTTCTAATATTTCAGATGGTTAATGAATTAGGAACTACTCTAAACTGAAATGGCCATCTAGCTTTCTTGCCTTTTTGTGGCCAAAGAAGCCCATCTTTCAAGCCCATCTTTCAACTACACTGTATGTTTTCCCATAGTGTGTCTGGAGTGTCAAATTTGGCCAGCATAAAAAAAATAATAATAATTTCTTCCTTTGCTGAATTGCAAGGAAAAGTGGTTAAACCAACTATTGGAAGAGCAGAAATATGTCTTCCTTTTCCTTGGCAACCTGGCAATATTCCCTTTCCTCTCGTCAGTAAATAGCCAATCTGATTGGCTGTAAAGTGGTGTGATGCATGTTCATTCACTATATTATCCCTTATTGTCTAGTTTCACACTGTGCCTGCAAATTGCTATGGTAATACAAAGGCTGTTTTATATTTTGTTGGACAAATTACAGTTATTTCATACTTCCTTCAAATTCCTTCTGACCCCTCAAAATTTAGACAGTAGCTCAGCTCGTCTAAAAACAACTAAAGAATAATGCATTTCATTACTATAAGACCAACCAGTAGTTTTGACTTTTGTAACAGGCTCCAGAGATCCCACAACATACTGTTCTGATTTTGTCTGATACTTTTAACCAAAGCTTTTCACTGAAAGCTGTTTACTTGTTTTGTTTGAAACCACTGAGCTGTGGGAACCCAAGTGGTGGATGTTTATGTCCGAATCTGCTTTAACATCAGTGAATGTTTATGTGAGCAGCATCCTATTATGTGGGTATTGAGCAAAGATGTGAATTCACAAAACTGTGAAACAGCTTTCAACCATACCACCACAATGCAAGACAACTAATTAATAAAAGTCATTGCAGAGGTAATTCTCATATTGTAAATTCTTTGAAAGAAAGTTAGGGCTTAATCTCTCAAAAGCAATTTAAATATATTTTTATAAAAGTAGTTTAACACATTTCCCTCATATTATAAGAAAGTCAATAGTAAAGGCAAAGTGCCTCAACATTCTCTACATTCAAAAGATAAAACATGTGGGGGTCTGGGACTGGTGTGGCAATTAAGACATTCCTCATTCAGAACCATGAACCATCCCGTCTGATTTCTCCAGACAAATGAATCATGTGCCTATTTACATCTAGGTGGTTAGTAATGGCTTTTCTGTTTTGAGATCAAGGGGGATCTGATCTGTTGTCATAACAATATTCATGTGTCTTTTATGTCTCCTAAATAAAATGTCACTAATGTGATGGTGCTGTCAGGGTATACATTGTGCTTATGCTGGTCATTACTGGAGCTATTCAGCTGTCCATGTAGTCTGCCTTTGATTGACAACTTCTTTGTACTGCTGATTTAGAGCTACCATGCTAAACCTGAAATTTGTAGAAGACACTCCAAAGAAATAGCCCTGAATAACTGTAGGTAAGCCTGCAGTGGAATTGTAGCATACACTGAGATCTATACTTCAAAGATCCATCAGGGATTCTGAAACTTAGAACAAGAATGAAGATTGTATTTTCCATGGAGTTCCGTTGCTTACATATAATGTACTCTTTGCGGACATAATTTTTTATTTAGAAAGCTGCTATTAAAAAAATCACCATCTTAGTGAGTGTCAGTCATATCAGTATGCCAAAGGATATCAAGGATCTTGCTTGTGACCATGTTTGCCTTGAGATAGTTGCTCACTGTCTCACTCTTCTAAGATAACTGGAGACAAATGGGGATTCAAAACCATAGCTAATGTTTGTTGGCATGATGCACATCAAAAGAATCATTGACAAAGTCCTAGCAAGCAGCATTTAATTGGATGGACTACATTCAGCTTGATGGGTCAAAACGGTTTTGCAAACCTGACCTACAGCCAGAACCAAACTGCAGTTTGGCTAGTTGGTGAGCTCTAACCACCACCAACAGCTCACTTCCATTCTCTCTTTTTTGCAGCTCTAGTCAAGATATTAAAATCGGGGTGGTATTTCAAAATCCTGATAGGCTCATCCCCAAAAGTAGTAAGCGCTTTTCAGAGTATTTGGGAACATGATGTTTAGTCTAGATGAAGTGGCATAGTTGACCAAGAATTTTTTCTTCAAAATATGATCTTGAAGGAGATGTAGAGAACTAAGAACCACGTAGCTCAAACAGTATCTTCTAGGTTTGGTGGGATTCATCTCTGGCAGCTTTAAATTAAAATGAAGGCCTTAGTAAAGGGCTTGGAAACCTGTGGCCATTTGGATGTTGTTGAGTCTGACTCCAGTCTTAACCCATAGCTGTGTGAGGTGGAGATTTTTTCATGTGTCCTCAATGTGGAAGGATTTTGAGGTCAACCTATGGGATCATTCCTCCCTTATTTACTCTACAACTTCCTCTTATTACAAAGAGGCTCTCCAGCTCCACAAGACACTGTGTTGCTGCTGGCACACCTAATTGGATTCTAAGATCTGAATATCAGCTTGAGATACTTAATGAGTTTACATGCAGATGAATTCCCCCAGAAGGAATGCAGATATCGAAGAAAATCCACATGTTGCAGTTCTCTTATAACAAGAACCAACTTTTGGTTATTTGATTATATGTAGTTTTTAAATATACATATATATATATATCAACATGAAGCCCATTTGCTGATAAATTCTCCCTTCTAATAGAAAATTCAGAGTCTCATTAATTTACACAGCACATTCCATTCCTCCTCAAAATAAGCAAAAGAAAAATACCACTTTCTGCAGTTTTTCCTCTTGCTGAAGTAGCAGCATTAAGTACCATGGGAGTAAGCAAAAGAATTTCTTAAGAGACAAGTGAAGGTCCATGTCAATCAAACAGTTAAGACCATGAACCCCATACTCAGAATGACTTAAATTCCTGCAAAGCTTTTCCTAAAATCATAGGGCTGGAAGGGACCACAAGGGGCATCTAGTCCAACCCCTGCCGTGCAAGAATACACATCTAAAGCGCTCCCCAGAGATGGCCATCCAGTGTCTGTTTGAAGACCTCCAGAGAAAAAGAATCCACCATCTTCTGAGGCACCCTGTTCCACCACTGAACAGGTTGTACAGTTAAAAAGTTTTCCCTAATGAGTAGGTAGAATCTTTTACCTTGTCGCTTGAATCCATTGGTTCATGTTGTAGAAAAGAAGTCTGCTCCATCTTCTGCATGACACCCCTTTAAATATTTAAAGATGGGTATCATATTATCTCTCAGTCTCCTCTTCTATACCTAACATCCTAAGTTGTTCCTTATAGAGCTTGAGAGTATTCCAAGAAAAAAAATGTGACTCCTAGGGAATAAAAATGGCATTAAAAATGTTCTCAAAGCATTACCCCAAGGAGGACCCAAAGGATACCTAAAAGTTGGATAAATAGCTGTTTTGAGATGTTCTTTGTAGTTTGCACATGAAACTTAATCTGCTAGCAATGATTCCTTTATCTTTAAATGCATTTTGGCACTTAGAGAAAATGCATGTGTTGAATTTTCTGCTCCTTAATCCATGAGCCCTAGGAAGCTGCCTTAGACTAAGTCAGAATATTGGTCCAGCTCACTCAAAATCTCTAGCCTGACTAGCAGCAGCTCATGTCAGTGTTCATGTCAGTGTATTTCCTAGCCTTATCTGTGGATGCCAGGAACCTGGGGAATTTTGTATGCAAAACATGCACTCTGCCTTTGCAAACCATGTGCTGTACCATTGAATTACAGCTTTTTCCTTGTCTGTGAATATCACTCCTTTTGTACAGCCATCATGATTCCAGTTTTGCCCCACAGTAGAGAGGGAGAATGTGTGGGTAAGAACTAAAGTGCAGATGTATCACATTCAACATGAAAGGGCTTTTTTGCCACTGAAGCGACACTACCAAAATTTCCTTCAGTGAAAGTGAGAACATACTGTGTTAACAGAAATAAGGTTTGTGCAGGCATTTAATCCTTGAATCTTTTATTTTGAATCAAATGGAACTTAAGATACTCTATAAAACTAGGATCTAGTCTGTGTCAAGTATGTAAGATATGCATGCTGTGTTTGTACAGGGCACAGTGACCTAACAGTTCTTTCAAAAATTTCCTCAGCTTGTAGAACTGAATTTATATTATCACTAAAAATCAACTACTTCAAGCAGAACTGTGGAACAAAGATTATAGTAGATAGTAATACTGGATCCACTTCACTTGCAGTTTTATGCACTGTTAACCTTTCATAGTTTTGCTATCAAAATATATTTATTTTCTAATGCTTGGAACTACCAGTGCGTATTCCTAATGGGTGTTAACAGAATTCTTTCCAATCTTTTTCTGTACTTTGCTGATTACTGAAATTAGTGATATCACAGAAGTTTGTTGTTGCAGCTACCTGGTTTGAAATACGAATTAGTCCATCGTATTATTAATGAAGATTCATTTCCTCCCAAAAGTTCTCATCCGCATAATATAAAACCTATTTTTGAGCATCAGTGCCCATCTCTCAGGAGGTCAAACAGTCAAAGCCAGAGGTGCTTTGTAAGTTCACAAATGTTCTTTAGTGTTAAACCTCTTAAAACCCCAATCCACTGCAGCAAAATCCTGTGAACTACAAGTTAGTTGATCTGAAGTTATTGAATATGAGTCTCTAACTCTGAATAAAATTCTAACTTTTATGTTCTGTGTAATTAGAAATGGAAAAAAATATCTGTAACTATTAATTTCCTGGTCAACTCCCATTAGATATTAAAACAGAAACTTGGAGTGTTTGCATGGTATTATTTCAACATTCTGTTGTCCTGAAAGTAAGGAGTCACTACACTCCTTCTCTCCCTCCCTCCTCACAGATGCCATGGCAGATTCCAGGCTCTTACAACCACCAGATGCAAAGAGCTTGGAACATTCATTCAAGAAGCCATTTTTTCCTTTCCAGTGGGGCTTCCTCCCCGAGACAGCTCACTCACTGGCAGATAGTGGCCTCAGATTATATGGGGCAGAACCAACGAGGAAAGCGGAGAGAGAGAGAGAGAGAGAGAGAGAGAGAGAGAGGGAGGGGAAACAAAATCTCATCTTACCAGCCACGTCCTTTTCTCCCATCATCCTCCCTGTTCTGAGCAGGCCCAGGACTGGTGGGGAGGCTGGACCTGGAATAAGCAGCAGCTGCAGCAGATATGACAGTGATGGTGGTGGAGTTCATAGTTTGGTTAGAACCAAGGTTACCATCACTGTCACAACAGGAGCAGCAGAGCCCCAGGACAGTGTGTCTGCAATGGTCTCCATTTCTGCTGCCACCACCACTTTTTCTTCTTGCTGCAGAATGGAGGTAGCCCAGGTTGTGTGCCTGTGTTTTTAATTCTGGGCAGCAGCACATCCACAGTCCCCCAGAATGCAATCAGTGAGAGTCCCCTCCAGAGACAGAAAACAGTTACATCCCATGTCTGTCTCTGTGTGCAAAACAACACTGCATGGGCAAGATAATCCTTTGTAGTACTTCTGCATGATCAAGTATGGAGAAAATCTTATTAAAAAAAAAATTCATTTTTTTCCCACATCGAGGAAAAAACAAAATTTTAGAAATTGCATGCCTATGCATGATGCATAAGTTTTTACAGGTAGGTGAAAATAAATTCTCTTTTTATATCAGTTGCAAGTTATATTGTTTTGTAAGTTATTTTTCTCCTGCTGGTAATGTTATGTATTTTATAATTAATATGTGTATATATCTGACTCACTATCAAATTTGATTAACCTTAAAAATTTAATATTTTTAGATAAAACCTGATATTTTATTTTATCCTGCAATGGCCCAAACACTAATGCAGTAAATGCTCCAAAACAGTTCCCTGGACTGTTTCTCCTGAAAGGTTAATGTGATTATGCTTTCCACTGAGATTTAAACCTTATCTTGTACCTGAGTGTGTTTGTTTAGGGAAAGGATGGTTGTGGTTTCGTTTCCAAGTGGCTGTCAGCCCTGGGTCTTGCTGGGAAATACATATCCCTGGGGGGCATGACATTGTGGTACACATATGCGGTTGAAACCAGATGCTAATGTTGTGGACCAGAAAAGAACTTAAAAAGCAAATCTTTTCTAAACTTTACACAAGAAAGTTTGTTAATACTGAGACCATTCTGAATTGAATTGATCAGAATTCACTCTTCACTTTTTTATTAGTGGATTGTTTAAATTTGCCTTTCTAAACCAGTGGCATTAAAACTTATTGTCTTTAGGGGATTCCTTCTGTGTATGCTTTTCCGTCTTAGAATCCTCGTGTCACAGGTGTCAGTCCATTTCAGAGGACATACTTTGGGGGAGCACACAGAGTTCATAAACACCATCCACTAGGCCTTTTTGGTCTTCATTGTATAAACTGAGAATCTATTTGTATTCTGTGGCCCCATGTATCACTGTCCCATAAGAACTGTGATCCCATCTGCTAGTATTTTCATAAAAGATGGAGTGTACATATATAAGCGTACTGAATACACAGTATATGCGTATTGCATCCTTTTTCATCTCTTTCTCCACATCCTGCTTTTCTCCTGAAATCATCTACGGTAAAGAGTGTGCTTCACTTGCCCTACTGCCCATTTGGCTAACAAAACAATTAATTCTCCATCTAACTGGGAGGACAACCACTGCTCCCCATTTCTAGGACAAGAGAACCATCGTAAGTGGAGAATACTTTGATGAGACCTAAGAGCAAATGAGTATAGGCTCCCCTCCCCATCCATTGGGTGCGTTTTTCTTAGCATAATGAATAATCTAGCCCTTGGCTTAACATTAGTTGGAAGGCACCCACAGTTTTGATTGAAATGCCATCTTCTTTTCCGCCATCACAAAAAGCCATTCCACCTGATGTTGATGTTCCAGGGCTGAATAAATCAGTTTGCACTGGCCACAGGCTATTATTTAAACTCCATAATGCTGTGTGAGTAAATGAAAATTATTCAATTGTATCCTTTATAGCTTTCTTTTGAAAGAGCACATTCAAAAAAATGCAATTGCACAGTCATTTAAAATAATGCTTTTATAAATAATTGGTTCATCCAGCATATGTTGGCACAAAATAATTGCAATAGTAGAAGTCCTCTGACTTAAAAGTAGAGATAGGGATAGAAGGAGAGATCAGTCAAATGGATTCTCTGACAGCTAGTTTCAATTCCACGCTGTTCAATCAATTCAGTGTATTACTGGCATTTTTTTTTCTTTGAGAGTGTAATTTATGACAACTTGCCAAGCTTTGCTTTGGTGATTACTAAAAGGACAGATACTGGCATGAGCCATATTTCAACACTGCAGGAATATAAAATGAACTGCTAGAAATGGTCCAGGAGGAATGAATAGCAATAAGACATCAGTGTCATCTGAAAACTGATTTGTGATTGATTTTCAGAGAACTTAATAATCTGCAGCTTTGATGTATAGTGTTTTGGAAAGTTAATATATTTGATACAAATGTTTCAAAGTTTAACAAATAAACATGCAACTGATAGATTCATGGTGTAACCTAACTGTTATTCCAAGTTAGTTTAGGTGTTCAACCTTTTACAAGGAAAATGTCTTTTGAGAAATGAAGTTTCATTTAAATTATTGACTCAGCTGTCCATTCTATCTATGAGATCACCAGTAACTATAAGTCAGGATTCACGTGGTTGCTAAGATTCCATATTACATGTTTCCTGTCTCCCCTTTTTTCCAAATGTTCCCAGTGCATGTCCAAAATGAAATAATAGTTGTTACTATTACGGAGTGGCATTCCAAGGTCCAAGTTAGGGGTACCTGTCTCATTTCAGTGCAGTAAAACACCCCCTTCTGCCAAAACCATAGGTTGTGGTACATACTTGTATGTTCACTTGTGTTTACTTACCACTCATATTGCTCTTAAATAAAATTTTAGAATCTTAAATTTGTTTATATGTGTGTGTGTTTGTCAGACTGTCCTCATCATGGACCTTCTGAGGAGGCATTATGGAACAAAAGTAATAGCAGCATAAGAAAAGATAAGATGATACCTCTCTATAAAATAAGAAAAGATAAGACCAGAAAAATTGCCCAGAAAAAGTGAAGTATGTGTAAATTCTGGTGAAGTCAGTGTGAAGAGTATGTATTCTATAGCAGCTAGTGTAAATGAAGCATAGGAATAGATGGCATCCAATCAGCCCAAAATGTGTCAGTGGTATGTAAAACATCCTGCCACTTACGAGAGTGTTGTTATTGTTATGCGCCTTCAATTCAGCTCTGACTTATGGTGACTCTGTCATAGGGTTTTCTTGGCTAAATTTATTCAGAAGAGGTTTGCCATTGCCTTCCTCTAAACCTAAGGGAGTGTGACTTGCCCAGTGTGTTTCCACAGCTGGGCAGGGATTCAACCCATGTCTCTAGGAGTCCAACTACTAAATGATGCTTTCTCTTTAATTTATTTTTACAGTACATTTACTACTGCTTGTTTGGTTAAAGGAATGCCATAGATGAGAGGCTGGCAACCTGTAGCCTTTCCGTTCTTGTTGGGCTCCAGCTCCCATTTTCCCTGACCTTGCTGGTTGTATCTCATGATAACGAAGAGATCTGAAGGAAACGTGCTGTCTCGCTATACTAAAGTTTAAGGAATTATAATTTTCAATGGTTTACAATAGTAGAAGTGGGCAGGGAGAGGGGCATTTCTCTTGCTGCCAATAGTCTAAGCCTTCCTTTATTAATTTAAAAACTAAATAATCTTTGTTACTTCACTGACTAATATCAAAGCATAACTTTAACAGAGTGGCTAATCAGAGACTCTAGGAGAGTTTCTTCCAAAAATACTTTGTCTGGAAATGTAAAGATATTTGCTGACTGGATTTCCTCAAGTGGTCAGAGCAATGATTGTAACTTCAAACCAGGCATAGGCAAGGTTCAGTCTCCAGGGAAAGGTAGCTATAGGCTCAGTAGCTTGTTGTTATTGTCATTGCTTCTCCATAGTACACTATTCATTCTTGCTCAGCACTGCTTGTCACTTCGGTTACCAGAAATCAACAAAGGATTGCCACTCTTCATTTATGTCTTGAGGGTACGGGATGTGTTGATTTGTACTCAGGGCATCTGTCTAGAGACTCCCTACAAACAGACAGAAACAGTATATGCGCCATTTCATCTCTGTATGTCAGTTATGCTTTTCCACTAGATATTAGAGTTTTTATATGCTCAAGGTTGTAAGTGAGAAAGAGACACTCATTCCAGAAAATCTGTGTTTCAGACAAGAGCTGGACCCTAGAATTCTCTATTAGCTGGAAAATAAACCACACTGCATTACCTGATGGCAACATGGCCATGATTTTGCTTCTTCTATAATGCCATGGATGTAATATCATTTGTGGATTTTGTTGGGAGATGGAAGAATATCAGCTGTCCAACCCCACCCCCAAAACATAACCCTAGATATTTTCTTTCTTAATTGAGCCTGTCTCTTTAACTAGACAGCTGGGTGAATTAAATAGGGAGAGTAAGGAGGAGTTATGTCAAGGAGCAAAATAAAGCTCCTTGACATAACACTTGCATAAAAACACTTACATGAAAGCCAATGAGTTGTAAGTTCTTGATGATACTAGAAAAGACCATGTAGTCCAGAAAGAGAAAAGTAGTAAAAGTAAATCAGTGATAGACAATCCATTTAGTAATTTTGTGCAAGTTGTACAAGGCTTAAGTGGGACACTAAATTATACACCCTTTTTCCTCATCTCATCTAACTTAGGCCATTTCTTCCCTACACTGTTATAATGATATTATTCCACTTTCAACATCCTGTGGAATTCTGGGGTTTGTAGTTCACTGAGGCCAAGGAGCTCTCTGGTGGAGAATTCTAAAGGCCCCGCCCTAAACTGCAAATCCCAGGATTCCACAGGATGTTGAAAGTGGAATAAGAGCACTATAACAGTGCAGGGAAGAAATGGCCTCAGTGTTTTTGTATGGTCTTATCATTCGTCTACTGGGTGAGGAAGCCAGTAGTGCCACTGTATGGGAACGACAAGCAAGATTGAAGGCCTGGGTCTGTAGGCCTTCTTGTTCCAGTCTGTGATTCCTATAGACTCTCATGAATCATTCCATTAGTTGTTGTCGTCGTGTGCCTTCAAGTGATTTCCAACTAATTGTGAACCTAGAGCAAACCTATCACAAGGTTTTCATGGCAAGGCTTGTTCAGAGGTATTTGTCTTTTCCTTCCCCTGAGGCTGAGAGAGTGTTACTTGCCCAAGTCGCCCAGTGGGTTTCCAGGGTTGTGCA
Organism: Iguana delicatissima; assembly: GCA_948472985.1. NCBI lineage: Eukaryota > Metazoa > Chordata > Lepidosauria > Squamata > Iguanidae > Iguana > Iguana delicatissima. Next base: position 268,246 of record CAOKZL010001111.1, on the reverse strand, counting down.
AGATTCAGACACTGGTCTCCAGAGTCTTAGTCCAATGCTCAAACCACTAAACCACTCTGGTTTGTTCCACTTGTACTGTATAGTTTATATGTTTCAAGTTGAACAACCTTGTTTAAGGGTTTTCAGGTCAGTATCTGCAATGTAAACTTCAGTTCCTGGATAAAGTTCGCTGTTGCTACAATCTTTTAGTGTCTGCAGCTTTGACCAAAAACAGAATAATACAGACTCTTAACAACTCCCCTTGCAATTTCAGACAATGCCTTCAAAGTATCTGTTTAGAGCTTTGCTGATATCCATATGTCTTATGACTATTTCTCTGTCATTATAAGATGGATGGGGGGAGCCCTAACAGGATGTCGCCTTCCTTTTGGAGGACAGCCTACAGTTTCTCTGAAGGACATCATGACTGTTGTACTCATGTTGTGAACCCTTCCAAGCTCTGGTTGTTTCTTCTTGTCTAATTGTATGGTGTGTAGTGTTTTTGGCTGCTCTGTGCAATCTTGGTGAATAGGGGCCAGTTCCATATGGTAGAGAGTATTGAAAAATATCCAAAACACAAATCAAGGATAAAGATTTCTGAAGTTTAACAGCCTCAGAGGAGACCAGAAATTTCATAACTTAATTTCTTCTAGCAGGCAGGAACTGTCAGAATGACAAATAGGCTAATCTTTAATATTAGTTTACATAGCAGGGCAGGGGGAAGAGAGAAGTTTGAGGAGGATGAGAAAAACAAACAATTCACATTGGAAAATCTGTTGGTATAAAGCTTCCAACTTCCAAGATGACAAAAATAAAGGAAACCAGAGTTAAGTCTCAAAGTATATCCAGTATCACAGATAACACTATCTAGAAATCAATAGTGCTCTTAAAGCCCCAGAGTTAATTCTGTCCTTCATCTTAACAGTAACTAGCTTAATGTCTGGCTAACTGAATGGCGACTGGTTGATGTTTTTATCTTGCAATGTAGGATGTTGTAGTACTGTCACTGAATTTCACATTATTTTGTATTGAATTATTTTTATAGTATCTACTTGATGAGAGACAGATGTTCAGAATAGCATTCTGAAGGCTGTATAACAGTTCTCTGAGGCAGGGAGATAGTAACTGGTCCAAAGTTACCAAGTACCCTTCACATATTTGAAATCAAGTCTCCTTGTTGTAAGTCTGGCAGTGTGTACATTAGACTATCCCATGTACAGAAAGTTATAGTATGTTAACTGGATCTTTAATATGACCTATTTAATTGAGCATGAATTTTTATTACTTTAATAAAACTAACAATTTAATTTTTATTATATTTAATTTTACTTGTTAACAGCCTTGTTGTGAGAAGACATGTAAAGATGTGATACAATTGGAGATGTGATAAAATCTTAATAAACTTGCTCTCATTGAGACCAAAGGAGTCTGTTGAGAGTTTGTTCACTCCCACAGTTCTCACTTCCAGCAAAAGAACAAAGCAGTGAATGCTTCCCCACTCCCCTCCTCCATCAGGTTTGCACAACTAGCTCGAAAGGTCTCCATGCAGAACTTGGGTATCTTCCCTTTGTGTACCAAAGTGCGCCACACATAGACACAGAAGCACTGGCCAGTTGAGCAAAATGCTTCTTATTTTTAAAAGTTCATGCTACAAAGTTGTTGTGGCCACACTAGACAATTTGTGCAAGAATCTTTCTCAGAAATGTGAAAAATCTCATTGAAGATGAGAGAAAGGACTTCACTCTCTCACAGGCAAGAAGGAAAAAATTGCAGTTTCTTGTTCTGACATGTGCGAATGAGACAAGCAAAAAGACAGAGTATGATAATATAGCATAGAAACATAGTAATGTATACCTCCATCAGAAATTGCTTATATATACAGAGATATTAAAAATAAAGATCTTATATTATCCTCCTTTCTAATATTCTGGTCTTAAATCTATACAGTCTCGATAGATAGAATATGATAATATAGCATAGAAGCATAAAAATAGATACATCCATCAGAAATTGCCTAAACATATGGAGTTATTAGAAAGAAAGACCCTATATTATCCTTCTCTCTAGTATTCTGGCCTTAAATCTACACAGTCTTAGTTTAATACAAAGAGCAACTGATCCAATTTTCCATCACCTGCGTTGGAACAGTCCCAGGAGAACTGTACTCCTTGGTTTGCTTTGATTCCTAGAATGGAACTCAGACTTAACTGACAATCCTATAACTATGTCTCTGATGCCTTGAAAACAGGGCAGAAAGAGAAAGGCTATTTGTCAATTAAAAACAGTGGGCCTGCTGGGTTGATGAATAGGTTGCGCTCCAAAAATTGGGAAAACTTACCAACTTACACAGCAGGACAGTTCAACCATAATGCCAAACCTTGCCTTTGTATTACAAAGATACACATCCTGGTTTTGAGTTCTTGGTTACTACAATCATCTTTTCCAATTTAAGCACACGGAGCAAATCAGAACTTTCCATTTCTATTTTAGGTTAACCACAGTTTAGCATTATATCCAAACCTTATGGGATAATTAATCTGAAGTGTGATTTATTGAAGCCATAGGACCTTTCCTCACCTTGCCTTATCCCAGTGGCATCCTGTGGGGATCCTGGCAGTGGCTGTGCTGGGAGGGAAGCACAACAGGAGCACTCCCCTCTGCACCAGCTACCTCTGCAATCCAGAAAGCACTGCCTCTTCCTGTCACAGCCCAGCCAAGTACTTTCCCAGGCTGCATTGGGGCAGGAAGTGCAGCCATTGCATTTCTGGGGCCCTTTGCACACCAGCTAGGTGTGGGATGGTGACGCGATCATGGGTCATTGATGAGGAAAACTCGTCAATGATTTACTCTGTTACGGCACCACTGGGACAGGACAGGGATGGGACCATGACGGCATCATGTGTAACAGTTGTAACTGTCCCACCCTTCTCCTGTCCCTATTGTGGAACAACAACATCCTGTGAAAAGGGCCATTGTTATAAGCTATGGCTTGTTTTTGAAAAACATAGCTTCTTAAAGTATAGTTATACATTATTTCAAATAAATATAGTTATGATTTGTTCCTGTTTCCAGGGTTTTGAAAACATGACAAGCTGAAGTTGGTCTCAAAAGGAAACAAAACTTTTCAGAGCGCTTACGGCAGGAGGAGAAGAGGGATTGCACCTATCAACCCTTTTCTAGATAGCTGCAATATAAATCTTGTAATTTGCCATACTTTGTGTGATTGCCACCATTGCGACTATTCATATCGTGAAGAGTTATAGGTTGTTTTCAGTTGGTATTCCCAGTTCCTGAAATTTCAGAAAAATAAAACTATCCACCCTGTGCAAATCCCATCCATTACATTCTGCCTCACCAGGGGCAGGGGATGGAATTACATGGCTTGTTATGTGACTTTTGACTTCTTGTTATCAATAAAAGATCATTACTCCTTATACCTGATTCTTTTCAAATATACTGAAAGGCTTAATAATAGGAAAAATATTTACAATACAGGGATCCTTAATGACATAAAAGTAGCTACATAGACAGTCACACTACAGAGATTTGGACCATGCTCTTCTGTTGGAACTTACTGGAGCAACTGTAGAGTAGCAGAACAGAGAAATGTTTAATCCAACTGCAATCAAGTAGTTGCTCAAAAATCATTCTAAACATAGCAGCCCATTTCACACATCACAATAAACCAGAGTTTGGAAAAGCTCACAGAATCCTTCGGACAATATAGCCAGTAGGTGTACTGGCTAAGATATTCTAGGAGATGTAGTCCAAAAGTTCTGTTCCAAGATAAGCTAGGGTTCTGAGGCTCTTATTTTTTCTGATCTTATTGTTTACTAGAGAATATTTGTAAATATTCCACCAAAATGACCAAAAAGCATATTTTTTGAACTACTGAGAAACCCTGCTGAGAAGTATCTTGGACTGATAAGAATCTTCGCAGTTCAGGACTTATTCTGTGCAAAATTCACACATGATGGTTTTGGGCAAGCAACAGCTTTTTTCTGCACAGAAAATAATGTTTCCACACAGAAAGATTATTTCCTGCATGGAAAAGCTGCTTCCTGTGCAGAAAAAACTGCTTTCCAAATTTTATGCAGCCCAAATTGCAAATAGGCTTTGAAATAGTATGTTTTTCAACATCTTTCTCACAACATGAAAAAATGTAATAAAATTACTTCTTGTTTTCCTCAAGAAAAGAAATAGTGACAAATTACACCCCTGTTGTTGACAAGCTGCACGTTCATGAATGTCATCCAGTGATAACTGCTAAGCAGAGATGAGAACTGCACGTATGTAGCTACTATATGTTATTTCAGAGGAAAGGACTGCTTGTGATGGGTAATGCCAGAACTCTGGCTGATCTGTCCCCCACAAAGCCAGAATCATAAGCCTATTAGGTTGTGGCTATGACTTGTCAAGGGAAAGACAGGATAGGGTTCATGCATCATGTGTCATACTAAATAAAACAGGAAATGGGAGGCTGTTGAGGCTTTTTTTTTATGATACTTCCATTAGATTTCATCATTCTAATCCGAAGCCGTATGAAGGGGGTAATTTACGCCTATTGTATTTATGAGTTCAGGCATCCTGCAGATGAATATCCATTTCATTAACTTTTTAGAATCTTCTCTTTATCCCAATCAATAAGTTTCATAACCCAGATCCTCTTGTGGCTGACTGGAGATAACTTAGCTATCAACTCTCTTGTCGTTTCACAGTACACTTGGGCAATTGTGCTGTATTTAGTGAGTGAAAATGTAATGTCTTTTGAAAACCTGTCCTTCCTATGTATAGCATAATTGCTTTCAGCTTATTCAGCGCTTATTGAATTAGTATTGAAAAGATCATTTCATGCTTGGTTAAGTGGTAAATCCAATTCATTTGCTACTGAGACAAAGTAACAAATCTGACTTTAACTGTTAATTGTCAGCAAAGGAGAAAGTGAAAGCAGCTAACAAACAAAGGTAAATTAGCCTGTTGTGTTTTGTTAGTCATCTGATCTTTCACCTGTCACATGTGGACCAGTGAGACCATTTTCTTTTATTAGTTTGTTTAAAGATAAAGTTTGAGGAATAATCAAGCAAGAGTTAAGGGGTTGTGTATACCTTTGATTTCAGTGGGAGAGAGTTCTGATTGTTATCCCACTAAAAACAACAAAGCGTAGAAGTGTTTGTTTGTTTTTCAATCATGCCCTTTATTGTTAAAATAGGAAGATGTACAATATCAGTAAAAATCACACTGCATAGAGAAAAATTAATAGGTAAATTGTACAATCTTAAAAAATGTAATTTTGCTATTGTGTGTAGGCCATACTCCCAATTCTATAAATTTACTCCATCTAAATTGAAACATGTTGTAAGACTGCCTCTCTTCTCTAAATCACACCAGGTTTGTTAATTTAATTAATTGTCTCCCAACATCTTGCAAATCAATCCTCTAATGGCATCATGTTCTGGGATTCTCGTATCTTATTCTTTCAGTCTTTGCAGTAGTAATTATATTAAAAACCATTTCTATGATTTTTATATTCTACAGTATTGGAATATTAAAAGGATGCAATTCTTTTGTGTCATTTGTATAACCTAATTCCAAGATGTGTGCACAACATCACTCATCAACTCTTTTCCTGTGCTGACCATACTTCCGCTCAAAATCTAAAACAAGATACATGCTTTTCAGCTTCATTGCTGTGCAATATACCTCTTAATACATAATCTTGTAATGATTACACTTGAAACTGAAAGATATACAAACTTTGGCTCAGTCTTAAAAATTTGAATCCACTCTCCTCCTGGAGAGATAATTCTCTGAATCTTGTTCCCAGTCTCTTTTAATTTTGTCTTCCTGTAAAGTATCAAGCTCTAGTAGAAGATTATAGATTATTTCTATAATCTTTTATTTATTTATAAGCTTTTTGTAGAAACAAGATCCTTTAACATCAGATGTTCTCTCTACCTGTTGTTTTTAAAAAAGTGTTTTATATGGAGAGGAAAAAACCAAAGGAAAACTAGATAATGTATTTTACCTCCTTTGAGTCATAGCCTGATAAAAGATTATTCTGACTGATAAAGACAGAAAACTTTGACAGACCGTGTTATTCTCATCTAGATCATATCGTTCCCATTTATGACTGACCTTACTGATTTGAAAATTTCCCAGTTCTCTATTCCAGGAACAGCTTCAGTATATAAACATAAAATGAATGTTGAAACACCTGGAATAAATTTACATTTGTAATTGTCCTAGATCTTTGAAGCTGTAAACAAATGTTATTTTTCTCCTCAGTACTCTGCATCAATTTTTTAAAAAATGAGAGCCACTGTTCCTGTTAACAACAGGACGAGAACAGTGTGCAGAACTTAGACAGTAATATTTGCACTCATGTGTTAATGCGCAAACATTAAAGAAACTTAATTCATTGATGTTGTCTAGTAATACAGTTGGAGTTATGGACCAATAACTGGAGACTGAGGAACAGTCTGTTTCATGTGACTATTTTGCTTTAACTTAGTCTAGCTTAATTAACATTTCCCAAGACTATATGCAAACAGAAATGCAGCTGAACACTGAAATAAGTACTTTTCAGAATTTTGCAATATGTCTTACAATTCAAAAAATCTGCACAAAAATCTGTATATTATAGGAAAGCGAAAAGAGAGTACACACAAAACTACCTTGTATTAGGAAACAGTGTGCACTTTAGGCAAATACCTATAAAATTTTTCATGAAAATACTGAATTCATAGACTAATACAGAAATGGGCTGAAATGAACTTGCAGTGGGGAACATGTGGAACTGATGAAAAATTAATTGGAAGATTGACCCACTCCTATTTACCAGCAAAGTGCAGAGATTTCAATCATCTGCTCATTTCCAGGCCTTTTTCTTAGATTTATTCATTATTTCGTTTCAGTGATGCCTTTCCTGATTTGACTGAGGATAGTTTACCTGGGTTTACAGCAGGCATGTTTGTGTACCTAGGAGACTGAGTTGTGACCTTCAGTGTACTGGAGAATATGAACTAAGTCCAGTTGCTAATACCAATTAGGGTAGACAAATTGAATCCCCTGGATTTCATGCCTATAAAAAATATGTCTCCTGAGTAACACTTGAGCGTATATTAGCGTTGTTTATCTCTGGTTCCATAAGAAATGAGTTTTGTTATCTTTACTGGAAGAAGGGCTTGTTTTATACTACTGCTTTCATATGCCCATCTCTTTTGAACCCTTGCTGTGTTTTGTTTTCCTGAACATCCCATAATGTGGTGTACTTAAGGGAGATTGTTCATAGCGGGGGAGTGTGCATGGCAATAAAGAGCTTTCACCCGTGATTAAAACCAGCAAAGCAAAGCTGAGAAACATGAAAGCTGTTTATTGTTAAGTACATCTGAGCATTATAAGAGAAGATGTACTTGCTAAACTGAAAGATTATCTTAAAATAAAACAGAGAGAAATGGCTGGTGACTGTAAAAAATTGAGGTTCTCCAAGTCTCACCCACTAATGCCCCTATCAGTTCAGCCCATGGAATCCTGTCTTATCAGTTATGATAGAGCTAAAAGGAGTCTCTTATGTTCTAATAGAACTAAACAGACATTTTATTGCCTGAGGCTAAGGATCAACCTCACCCAAACACCCAAACAAATCAAGATACATAGCAAGCTCAAGCTAGCTGAGTGATCTTGACGCATGAGGCAGAAAGTCCCTACAAACACTCCCTCTGGCAGGAAAAAAAATCAATAATATCAAGCAAATTACCAGCAATTTGCTGCCTTCTGATGGCACCCAAATCAGGTGCGTAAGACACCATCTCACTTTACCTAATTACAGCGCTGGCTGCATTTCAGGCTGCAAAACTCAGAATATTGTGTGCTGGGAACAAACAAAGAGAAAATGCGGTTATGTTGCTTCAAGGCCTCCTAGCACTACGTGACTAGCTGTTGTTGAAAAGAGATTCACAAACTTTTTTTATTTATTTTACTGGAGTGGGTGTCTCATTCATCAGATGAATATCAGGGTAATGTTCCAAATGAAAGAGATGGAATTTCTTCAGGTTTGTACTGCGTAGTTCCTTACTCCTGTTGTTCCAGCTCTTTTTTTCCATTATCTCATGCTAGCAATTCTGTTCCTATCAGTGTTCGTCTTTCAGTGCCTCACACTTATTCTTTGTGGCATCTTTTTTCTAATCCACTTCAAAGGATCTCTCATAAGACAGATTGCAAGAGTTCTAGAGATGCAGGATTTAGAATTAGTAAGCTGGGATGGTTATGTGCTCTAGCACTTCTCCCTTTTGGTAAAACAGCAAAACTTTTACTTTCCATTGAGGTTCCTACCTGGTTCCTCTCCACAGGTGGGTAACTGGCAATATGGGGGTCTCTTATTATCCTAAAAGAAGGCAAAGTCGATTTTGTATGTACATCTGATACAGAGAGGATAACAGTGGTTTCAAATGTTACTTTTTGATACTTCCATTTTTTCAATTCATTGTATGACAAAACTAAAATACAGATTATTGGAGTATTCTACCTGCTGATATGATTGTTCTAAAAATGCAATATCATGGATGATAATACACGCTTATGTCAAAATTAGTTAATCAATCGATATCCTGCCTTTCTCCCAGCACAGGATCCAAGGGGACGTACAACATTTTAAAATCACAATACATTTGTCATACTTCTCATATGTTTCTATCTCTCATTTATACATACCCATCACACATGATATTATAACCCCTAACCCCACAACTAAATCCCTTTGTTTAAACATCTTATACACATCATCTCAATATGATGATGCTGTTAATTTAGCTTGCTCAGGGCCCAGATACAACAACTACTATGACTATTACTACGTGTTGTAGAAGTGTTATGTATTCTTTGCAATAAACCATAGTCTTTTACATCCTTAAAATGAAAAAAAAATACATAAGCTTAGTAATTTTAAGATCTACACACTGATAATAGTTTTTTTTTTCCTAAACCTAGAACCTAAACCTAAACCTAGAAAAAACACTGATTTTCCTAATCAGTGGTTTTGCCATTGTTAATAAATGCAAGATTTAGTAGTGACTTTTTTCAAAATAGACTTTATCTTTGAAACACGTTTTCAGATACCTAGATATCTCTTAGATTGTTTCTTGATGTCATCAGGCAGTGTTGAAAAATCTGGCTCTCCATTCTTTATTGTTATGCATGCAGGTGTCATGTAAGAGTGGTATGTTTCTTGCTTTGGAGTGGTAGTTGACTGACATAGTATAGAATTGGGTTGATGAGAAATGAATCTTTTTCCCTATGCCAGGGTTTTATTTTATTTTTTGTTTTAAAGGCTGCCTAAAGTATACATTGTTCTTGTAGCCTGGGTGGATTTCTTCAAGTTATGGTATAGAAGCCATCATTCATTCACCGCCTTCAGTCTCTGAATGTGTGTGTGTGTGCACGTGCATAAAAGAATGAAAACAAAGGGTGTTACAGAGTTCATTCCTTTAGCCTGCCATCCTTATACTATAGGGCCTTTCTGCACTACGCCGTTACAGCACTATTATTCCACTTTCAACATCCTATGGAATCCTGGGGTTTGCAGTCATGAAACTGCAAACCCCAGGATTCCAAAGGATGTTGAAAGTGGAATAATAGCGCTATAACAGTGTAGTGCAGAAATAGCCATAGTCTATTTCACTGAACCTTTAAGAGTGCCTAGAAAATTATAGATTGTACTTCAGTTCTCTAAAACCATGCACTTAGATGTCAACTTCCTTCAGTGAAGATAGTCCCTGGAGAACTCATCATGGCTTCTATATATTAATTATAATATATGTTTAACATACAGTTTAATATACAGTTAAACATACATACAGTATAATATATAGAAGTTAAAATTCTTAAGAGAAGATGCAGTGCCGCCTATAGGTATGAAAAGCAATACCTTTGCAGTCCTAGAATAAAAGCAAAAATCAGAGCTAGGCAATACATTTATGAGGACCAATCAAATCCTCAGGAAACCACCTAAACTGTTGAGTTCTCCAGAACTCTTACTCAGGCTTTATTGTTGTTCTGTGCCTTCCAGTCACTTCTGACCTATGGTGACCTAAGACAAAGCTGTTAGAGGGTTTTCTTGGCAAGATTTGTTCAGAAGGGGCTTGCCTTTGCCTTTGTCTGAGGCTGAGAATGTGTGACTTGCTCAAGGCCACCTGGGGATTTCCATGGCTGAGCAAGGATGTGAACCTGGTCACTAGAGTCCTAGTCCTGTGCCAAAAGGCCCCTCCTTAAACTGGAAACCCCAGGATTCCATAGGATGTTGAAAATGGAATCATAGCATTATAACAGTTTAGTGCAGAAATGGCCCAGCCTCTAGCTCAGCTTGAATATTTTCTTATCCTCAGGGTTAGCCAGGCTAACAAATACAATATTCTTTGCAATAAAAAATAATTTATTTTATCTGGAAACCGATCTGCCTGATCAAAAAAAATCATAGGAAGAATCCTCAAACACCAATCTTATACACAGACAGAATTTAAATGTTATTACTACATTTTAAAGCACACCACCACCACAAAATGATTCTCATTTTAAAAATTAAAAGACTAAAACATTAAACATTAAAAGATTAAAACATTAAAAATTTAACATTAAAAGGTATTCATGCATTTTCAATGATTTTCTATTGTTAAAGGTTCTTTTGCAAATATTTCACAACAATTTGCATATTTCAGTCACAAAACAATAATTTGCACAAAATGCAATATTTTTGTGCAAGTGTATAATTGAGCAAAATATATTTTAGGGACAAAAATACAACATATTTTTTGCTGTTGCTGCTACTGAAGGGAAAAGGTGCTAGTTTTCTTCATTCATCCATGGGGTAAAAATCTTGAACTTGACCTTCTGTGTGTGTTTTATGTCATTATACTGTTTGTCATCCAGTGCAAGAAGCCTTAAGATTTGATAAGGATTGAATATGTTTTAGGCATGTCGAAATCGCTGCGTTGAGTTTCTCCAAATTCCATTTTCATTTTCTTCACATCCTTTCTTCATAGTGGGTTGCAAGACTTTGTGGGTTGCAAGACACACTTCCTTGACCCATTTCAAACTGGCTTCATAGCAAGACAACAGAGTTGAGACTGCTATGGTCACCTTAATGGATGATCTCTGGCTTAGCATCGACAGGGGGAGTGTTTCCCTGTTGGTACTTCTAGAATTCTCAGTGATGATTGATACCATCAACCATGGTATTCTTCTGGAATGCCTGGTGGGGTTGGGAATCAGTAACACTATGTTGCAGTGGTTCCAGTCCTCCCTCTCAGGCAGGTTCCAGATGGTGGTGTTTGGGGATAGCTGCTCCTCAGAAAAAGAGCTGTTTTATGGCATATCACAAGATGCCATTCTATCCCCAATGGTTTTTAACATCTACATGAAACCTTTGGGAGAGATCATCCAGAGGCATGGGGCAGGGTGCTATTAGTATGCTGATGGCACTCAAATATATTTCTCCATGCATTCAAAAATAGCCTCTGCTAAGGACAGCATCTCTCCCCTGAATGAATACTTGAAGGAGGTAATGGGCTAGATGAGGAAAAACAAATTGAAACTGAATCCAGACAAGACAGAGGTGCTTACTATTATAGGTTCAAATCCAGTGTTATAGGTGTGTCAGCCAATTCTGGATGGGGTCACACTCCCGCTGAAAGACTGTGTTCATAGTTTGGAAGTGCTTTTGTATTTCTCCCTCCAAATGTCAACTCAGTCCATTTCCACACCAGATTGTTATAATGCTATTATTCCACTTTCAACATCCTATGGAATCCTGGGGTTTGCAGTTTAGGGAAGCCAGCTGGCCCCTCCCTAAACTGCAAACCCCAGGATCCAATAGGATCTTGAAAGTGGAATAATAGCCCTATAACAGTCTAGTGCGGAAATGGCCTCAGATAGATGTGATGGTCAGGAGTGCTTATTATCAGCTTCAGCTGATACACCTGCTGTGTCCCTTCCTAGAATTAGATGACATAAAGATGGTTGTGCATGCACTGGTGACATCAAGGTTAGACTTCTGCCATGCGCTCTGCATTGGGCTACCTTTGTACCAAGTTCAGAAACTCCAACTGGTCCAAAATATGGCAGCCAGATTGATTACAGGTCCCTCAAGTAATGAACATATTACACCAATATTAAAGTCACTCCACTGGCTGCCAATTAGTTTCCAGGCAAAGTGCAAAGTGTTGGTTATTATCTTTAAAGCCCTACATGGTTTGGATCCAAGTAATTTACAGGATTTCCTCTTCCATACAATCCACCCCATACACTCAGGTCCTCTGGGGGCCATTTCCTTAAACTGCCTAAAACTAGACTGGAAATGGTCACCCGAGAGGACTCTTTCGTCAGCCACTCCTAGACAGTTGAATGACCTGCCAGAAGAGATTCGACAGCAAAATAAGCTGTCTGAATTTTTAAAAGCTACTAAAGACTTATCTCTTCTGGCAGGCCTACCCAGTCTATTTTTAATTATGATTTTAATTATGATATATTTGTATTTCAATGGTTTTATGGTTTTAGTGTGTTTTAGTGTCTTTTAATCATAATGTGTTTTAATTGTATTTTAACCTGTTCTGCCCCACCTCGAGCCTTGAGGAGAGGTAAGTAACAAATAAAAATTAATTATTATTTTTTTATGATTTGTGTTTTCCTCCTGTTTAGTGAAATTCATGCAAGTGTTTTGTAAATATGCAGCAGCAACTGCACTTATTCATATGGAGCCCTGGTGGCGCAGTGGTTAAATGCCAGCACTGTAACCACAAGGTTGTGAGTTCGATCCTGCCAGGCGCCAAGGTTGACTCAGCCTTCCATCCTTTCGCAGGTCGGTAAAATGAGTACCCAGCTTGTTGGGGGCAATTAGCTAAAAATACATTGTAAACCACTTAGATAACACTAGTTGATAGGCAGTATAGAAATAAATAAAAAAAAATGCTATACAATTTACTTATTTTAAGCAACTTGTCCCCATCTCACCCATTATCTCAATGTGTTTTCTGAATTTTCTTTTCCAATTTTGGGAAACTTGAGTATGTAAAATGAGAATTGTCCCCTGCGTGCATAATTTTCCCTACATTACTCCATTATTTTTTCATCTTTCCCTCATTCCCAGTTTCTTATTTAACCTCCCCAGTAAACAGCAAGGAAATTTATCTGGATGCGGGCCTGAATCATTGTATAGTTAGGTTTGAATCTTCCAGTGGAAATTTGTTAATCATTGCTGAGCTTTGCAACAGCTAAAGCTTCTCCATCCTTTCCCAAGATTTAAAGTCAAACTGTTAACATTTGAATTATGTGTGTCCTATGTGTTTTTTTCGCTGTCCTATCCCCTTTTTTGACTGACATTTACAGAGAAGAGACAAAGGATTTTTATTCTGTTCTGTTGTCTGATGTTAAGCAGGTGTGACATTGCTGAGGTGCTTGTCTTTGTTGTTATTGTTCTGGGAGTATGGCACGAGAAGGTGTCTTTAATTGTAGATACCGTTCTAGGGATATTACTGCTCTTGACAGATTTGCTGATGCGTCATTTATTCCATAACCATTGACAGAATTTGCTCTTCTTTATCCATTTGTGGCTCTATTTCTTGAAGTCATGATCTGAGAAGTGGGGGCTAAATATTGTGGATAGGTTTACAGTTGTGGACAAACATACCTCAGTACGCTCCTGTGTCAGTGGGCCATTAAACCCTGGGTCTTCATCTGAGCTTTAAAAAGAACAGTTCAAGATGCTAAATATCTGTTTTCTGGACACTTCAGCAACTTGGATAGAGCTTTTAAAGTTTAGACTAAAAATCAAAGCAGATTCATCATTTCACTGACAAGGAAGTTACCAACCACAACTGCCACTATGTGGATTCAATTCTAGATATTATTGTCTCAGTACTAATCTCCTCATAATAGCTCTGTTTAGATTTTCATTAAGTATACTTGTGACCTGTGTTCTGTGCTCCATCCGCTCCACCATGGGAAGACCTGGAGTGGAAGTGTAACTGCATTTGAGTGAGAATGTAGTAACATTTCCCCTTTTGACCTTTGGAGTAGACACAGGCAGATCACAGATAGAACAGAAGAGGCCATAGCACACACATGCCCAATCCTTTCCGTGAATGCAATTACTGAATCTCTGAGTAGTTTCCCCCTGCCCCCCCCACTATCACCCTTGGATAACTAGAGGATGAATCAGCAGGATGGAAAGCTCTTCACATGTGATCACATGAGGCTGCTTACTGTCTTCTTCCAAAAAAGATTACAAATCTCATAAAACTCTGTTGGCTTCAGATATTCAAGTGAGGATAAATGTGTTTGGAGCCTTGGTTCAACTTTTACTTCAGTTGAAAATGTAAAAGGCAACTCTAAGCATAATGTGGTCTTTTCTCATTGAAGTTTCATGCCTCTGATTAAAGTAAAGTCATCCAACTACAATGGGAGCTACTAGCCAGACCTGCTCCAGACTAGTGAGATGAAGAGCTTGTTATGCCCCCCTTCCCCAGGTTTAGTATGGTTTGATTGGCGAAATATTATTTAATTGGCAAATACATTGATTGGCATTGATACAGAATGGAACCTGAGATGATTGGAAGATTAAGCTGGGCAGAGGAAAATTACTGACTGAACACATGTGATTGTAAGGCAGGTCAACCGACACCCCCTCTAAGCATATCCAAAGTCATACTCAGGCATTCTCACCATGCAGCTCCAGAGATAATAGGCTGAAGCTGGAACATCTCTGAGCATATCATGGTCAAAGGAAGTTCCCACCAAAGCAATGATTGTTTCAACCCTGTTTCTTCACACCTGAACATTTCCCTGCATTGTCCCCCAAATCTCTCCACATTACAGAACTATTATGACAGCCATTAACTCCTTGCCATGCAAACAATAAGACCATTAACTTTGTCTGGAGCCCTTTTGTCCATGTTGCAACTTCCATTGTCTACTTGACCAGGAGAGCTATTCACACCCGTGCCTCCCAGGCACATTTTGGGTATAGAAGCCCTCTGTTTTGAGCAGTTCAGTGCAGTACTTCACTTGCTGGTAGCCAGCTCTCGCTCTGATTCCCAGTTGTGTACTGCCCTTAGACACAAGTCTAATCCACAGTGCTGCTTCTTCGCTGCTCTTCTGGAAAGGGGAATATTGCCCATTCTCTGAAACTTCACATCCAACAACCTTTCCTACCTTTCAATTAGCTATTGTATGAGTGTGTGAGTGTTTGAATCTTGTGTGTGTATGTCATTAATTCCCCTAATACAACACATTTTAGTTTATTTTGGAATCTCTGGCTGGTTCTTTCTTGCAAGGACCCTGTAAACATTGGTGGAAGATCTCATTAGGTTACCCCCCCTTTCAGGCCTCCTAATTGAGCTAATTAATTCTCTGTTGTCATGTGGAGATACTGGCTTAGTGGGTGGACCCCTGAGTCACCCATGGTTTGGGATAACAAGCTTAATTAACTAGTCAGTGAACAAAAATGTGTTTCCTATATAATGGTATAGCATGGTAACTAAGAAACTAAACTATGTTTTTAGAAGACTCCATTAAAATTTCAAATGGTAGTCTTGGAAAAAAAGAGCCGGCATGATATAGTGGTTTGAGCATTGAACGATAGCCCTGGAGGGTTCAATTCCCCACTCAGCCATGGAAACCTACTGGGGTGGCTTGGGACACATCACACGTTCTTAGCCCTCAGAAAACCCCATGATAGGTTCACTTTAGGGTCTCCGTAAGTCGGAAATGATTCGAAGCCATCCAAGTATTAGAAAAGCCACTCTTTTTTTGACTTGGTCCCCATATCTACAATCATTGGGGTTGTAATACAAACCTTCTTTATAGGGTTGTTGGGAGGGTTACAGTGAGATATTGGCGTGTTGGTGACATACACAGGCCTAAGTTCAACTTACATCTATATGTGCCTTTTCAGGGTAATTATGGAGGGAGTAGTAATTCCCTCCTTCAGACAACAACCTCCTAACTACTGGACTCACTTGTCTCCTGCAACCCTTCCCGTACACATACCAATATAATGGCCAAGGGAGGCAGGGACAGCCACACAGTATTTTGCTATGTTCTTATAGCCAGACATACAACAATGAGGTTATCCTCCAGAGCAGGTCCTGGAGGAGGACATCACATCACTGTGTGTCTGGCTGTAGTTACATATCTGGTTGCTATGTGGCTGTCCCCACCATCCCCTGGCCAGTGAATGGCCAAGGAGGGGCAGCAAGAGCCAAGGGGTGTTCTCCATGAAGAGCCAGGGGCCAAGTTGGAGTTCCTTCCAACAGAACTTTATTCTCTGCTGGATGATGCAGGATTTCCGCCAATATTTCATTTATTGGTTATACTTTTATCCTGTTTTCCTTCCAGTGAGCTCAAGGCATTCTGCGTATCTGATTCTTTCTGACCTCATTCTCACAGCAACGTGGTTGTAGGCTTCCTTGATTTATTGGCCTGACTGATTTATCTAAACTGCTAATGCACATACTTTCAATCTGTTTTAATCTGTTTTAACTTATTATTAAAGTTTAATATCTTTTTAGTTTATTTTAATTATTTTTTGTTGTTTTAAATTATTTTAATTTACTTGTATTAGCTTCACTTGTTCACTTCCCCTGAGAACTTTTGATATGGGATTGAATCCCTGTTCAGCCATGGAAATCCACTGAGCATGTCACATTCTTTCCACCTCAGAGGAAGGCCAAGGCAAACTCCTTCAGAATAAACCTTGCCAAGAAAATCCCATGACAGGTTCACTTTAAGGTCACTATAAGTCAAAAGCCACTTGAAGGCACACAACAACAACAAGAAATGTGGTGGTGGTGATGATGATGATGGTGATGATGATGGCAAGTTGTTGTTTGTGCTGCTAGGCTGAGAGAAAAGGACTGATCTAAGGCCATCCATTCTTGATGTCAAGGTTTTCTGCTGAGTCAGACGTGGTTTCCTGTAAGTGGACAGCAGAAAATAAGGTAATGTGGCCAGAGTTGCAGGTACAAGGTTAATATGTCTGTCTGTTATGGCTACAACTTGTGTACTGGGGAAGACCACGTGCCAGAAAGATGATTGGGTCACCTCAAATGTTCAGGGTGACAGTTAGCCCTTAAAAAGTCTAGGATCTGTGAGCACAATTCACTAGTCCACCAGTTCGTTATTTTCCTGGCTGGTCATGTTACACTGCTATGAAGGGGGAGATTCTCTTTGTTTTGTCTCCAGTATTATTCTTTGCTCCTGATGTTTTTGCTGTCGTAATTGCCTTTTGGAATGCTTGCTGAAAAGCCTTATCTTAAGCCATTTCTGCACAACGAAGCTCTTCCATGTTGTCTCACTGCAGTCCTGGGTCCAGAAGGGAACACGTCATTAACGCTCCCCTCTGCACCCGCTCAGTCCATGCGAAAGAGAACACAATGGTGCCATGTCTTCCTTCCGCAGCACAGCCGGGCTTTTTCCATTGCTGTGCTATGGAAGGAAGCATTGCCAATGTGCTTCCACATCTTTCGCATGGCCAGAAGTGACAGGAGTGCCACACGATTGCAGGCGCGAAACTGATTTTTTCCATTTTGTGAAAACTGCATAAGTGCGACGCTCCACAACAGGATGGCAGCGGGACGGCGACGACGTCATGCAGAAGCACAACCTGCCGACCACTGCCATCCAGTGGCAAAAACTCAACAGCGACATTGTGCAGAAAGGGCTTTTGTGTGCAGTCATAAATCTGCTCTAATCTTAAAGAATGTGTCTCCAGCCTTTTTTGTCTGTGTGACTCAAAACTCCAGCCATGACAAAGTCTGGCCTCACTGTCTGCAGTCTGCGTGTGCTCAGAGAAGCCAGTCCCAGCAAATCCTGACACTTGAATCTGGGGCCATTTCCGCACTAGACAGTTATAGCGCTATTATTCCACTTTCAACATCCTATGGAATCCTGGGGTTTGCACTTTAGGGAGGGGCCGGCCGGCAGACTGCAAACCCCAGGATTCCATAGGATGTTGAAAGTGGAATAATAGCGCTATAACAGTCTAGTGCGGAAATGGCCTGAGTCTTCCAAATCCCAGTCTAACAATTTAATAGCTATACCACACTGGCTCTTTTACCAATGAAAACGACTTCTGTTGGTTTGGTTTGGTTTGGTTTGGTTTGGTTTGGTTTGGGGGTCTCTTGCTGGTAATTTACATAACAATAAGTGCAGATATTGAACATAAAGGGTGGGAACAACAGCAAAACTGTACTTACTGTTTTATTTTATTATTGCAGGCTATCTTGCAATAGTATACTATTCATAGTTTAACACTATTTTAATTATTCGGTTTTTTGTATGTTGTTAATGGTGTCTTTTTTTTAATTGTAAGCCAGTTTGAGTCCCAATTTTGAAGAAAAAGTGGAATAACAACATCAACAATATCCCTGTTGAGCTACCTTAGATTCATTTCACCAGTCTCAGAAAATGATGTTCTTATATTCTTCATTCACTTGGGGCTTGAGAGCAATTCGGCAGGGAACCTGTGCTTACTGTTGTAAGTTGTGGGGTGGAAATATTTCTTTAGAAGTCTCCTGAATCATTAGATAAATGTTCCAGCAATCAGCTATGCTAATAAAGTTCCCCATTTATATCCTTTCAGAAGAGCCAGTGTAGATATAAAGGAATTCATAAATAAATTTGAAAGTTAACAGAGCTTAATCAGCTACACCTACATTCTAATATTATCATCATTGGGACAAGCACCTAATGGTTCAAGTAAAGAAGATGACAGAACACACGACTAGAAAAGCAAAGGAAGAAATAAAGGGTTTCAACAGTTTCACTAGTCATACCTGCTTTAGTGCTAATTACAGTGTGCAGGAATGGTGCAGTCATCCTGGGTTGTAAATACTGCAGGTGGAGAGAGATTGCTTGTTTTAATGCTCTCCAATACAAAATAGAAGCTTCCTGTGCACTGAATGCTAAAACCTCATAAAAGAGGGTTTTACTCTAGCCTTTGCTCTTTATGAAAGCATTCATATATGATCTACCACCTGCTCTTTAGAGTGAAATAATTCAGGAAGTGCTGTACGTGTGCCGCCTTTTTCAGCAAGTTTTAGAGTGGCCTTAAGATATCTTCAGAAAGGGCATAAGCCTATCAGTGGCTTAAGAATGTATTAAAGGCAGTTATAACCATTCCATGTGATACTAAAGAGTGAGATGAATGGTTCTGAATAGCCCTGCCACCACTAATGCAAAATTCTTGCTAAGGACAGTTGCAGCTTCAGTCTTAACAAGAGTCTCAACAGCTATGCCATTATGCATCAGCAACTAAAATATTACTCACAAAAGCAGTTGTTCGTGGTGTATTGTTCATGGTGTAACAATACAAAAAAAAATAAAGATAGCGATGATAGGCCAAGAGAAAAGTATCGGCAATGCATCTGAAATGTATTATGCTTAATGGGATAGTGAATTCTAAAGAAAGCCTATTTGTGAACACCTACTAGAGTTCAGCCCATCATTTCTTCAGTCATGAAGATTGTCACCAGCCTTATCTTGCACAGTTATTATTATTATTACTATTATTATTATTATTATTATTATTATATTACATGGAGCATGTGTTACAAAATAATCACAGATCAAACAAAGAACGCTGCTCAAAGTATTTCATAGCAAGTATATACTATGTATAGCTGAAAGCATGTGGTTTTGCCCTTCTCTGCTGCATCAAAGCCCAATTCAGATGTTCATTTTTGTAAGCACGTAGAGGAAGTTTGAGATGTGTACTTCAACCCCTCCATCTCCAGTCCTGACCTCCCCATACTGACACGAACGATATGCAGAAGATGCATGACTATACTTAAGTGGGCATGGCTACAAAGCTCCAGCCAGGTGGGAATGCTACCTCAGTAGGGCTTTCAGCTGCATGGGGCTCTGCAGTTCTGATCAGATAAATGCAGTTACTGTTCTTTTGCAAATGCAGAAAGTAGGGGCTGAAGCTCACATCCCTTGCTCCCTCTGCACACTTACAAAAATGAATGCCTGAATAAAGCTTAAGCTAATCCATCTAAGCAGTAATCCAAAAGCAGAAATATTTCTATTAGAAACACCCAAATATAAACACATCCATGAGGGGCATTCCCTCTCACTGGGAAAAAAAAAAAGAAGGAAGGAAGGAAGGAAGGAAGGAAGGAAGGAAGGAAGGAAGGAAGGAAGCTTGTTAACTCACAACTAAATTCCGATAGTATAGAATGGTCAAGTAGTTGCTGTAAAGCCTTACCCAAAGTTTCAGGGGTCACTGCCCTCATCATGCCTTGTTAGATGGAAATGGTTTCCATTCTGAGTTGTCTGGGTGTATTATCTTCATTTTTGTCTCCTTTCATCCTACAGTTGCTCCATCTGTTCTGTGTGGTGGTTGCACAAAACTTAGTTTCTCACACTTACAGTGATACATTTCTGTGATGAACTGCTCCCTGCACCCATTGACCTCCATCCCTGGCTACCTATTCTGATCACTTTCCCCATTGCCCCTTGTTATGGGTGAAGATATGTCAAGGCTTTATTGTTGTTAACTGCTGTCAAGTCCGTGTCAACTTACAGCAACTTTATGAATAAGAAGCCCCTCTAATCATCCCATCATCAACAGCCCTGCTCAGGTCTTGCAGACTCAGGGCTGTGGTTCCTTGGTTGAGTCTATCCAGCTATATTCCAGTCTTCCTCTTTTCCTACTGCCTTCTACTTTACCAGGCATTATTTGTCTTTTCTAAGCAGCCACGTCTCAGTTTAGTCCATCAGTCAGTATAAATTTATTGATTAGTCAATTGACCATATCAAAAGATATAACATCAAATGTTGTAAAATGAGTAAATGAGTGAAATAAAATAAGCTAAAATAAAGTAAGATACAATAAAATGTGATAAAATATAAGATGAAATAAAAAGAATAATGTAAAAGACTATAAATAAATACCAATACTTGTAATAATAGGTTATCATATTGAGATAAAATGAAAATAGTAAAATACAGAGGCAATATGTATTTAGATTAATTCATCACCCTTGCAAGCAACCCCAATATGTTCTATGAATTGTTTTCTCAGTTGGAAAGTCCTATCTATAAACTTATCAGTTCTGAGGACTACATATGTGTTAGTGCCCTGAAGGAAGCAAGATAATCATTTGACAGGGTCCCAGTATTTTGTTCTGTCAAGTAAAGTCTGTAGATACTGGGCCCTTATTGGGGCACAGTTTAGTTATCTTGGCTTCGAAGGAGAGTTCAAGCTTTATTTGCTCTAGGACTCATTCATTGGTCTTTTCAGCGGTCCACAGTATCTGTAGAAGTCTCCTCCAGCACCATATTTCAAGTGAGTTGATTTTCTTCCTATCAGCTTTCTTCACTGTCCAGTTTTCACAACTATACATAAAAATTGGAAAAATGATGGCAAGGACAATTCTGACTTTAGTATTTGATGATACATGTTTACACTTTAGGATCATATCTAGTTCCTTCCTAATCACTCAATCCTAGTCTTCTGATCTCTTGACACTAGTCTCAGTTTTGGTTAATGACCGAGCCAGGGTATGGGAAATCTTCAACTGTTTTAAATGTTTTCATTATCTGCTTTAAAATTATGCAAGTCATCATCCCATGTCTTTCTATTTTCTGCTAGTAATGTGATGTTAGTTGCATATCTTAAATTGTTGGTGTTTCTTCTTGTGATTTTCATAACTCCTTCCTCCAAGTCTAAGCCTGCTTTATGTATGATACAGTCAGCATACAAATTGCTTGAATCTTGTGAAAGGGACTTCCTCTTCCCTTTTTGCTGTCTTCTATTTCTCTGTATTGATTGTTATAGTGGTGCTCCTTGTCCCTGAGCACAAGTCACTGAACAATTGCATTCAGGGTTCTGACCCTATTTCTGTCACCTTTTACTTTTGCTTCTTGTCTGTCCTTAACTGCTTAAAGAGTTTCATTTGTCATCCATTGCAACTTCTCTTTCTTTTTGAGTTCTGATTATGTCTTTTTACATTTCTCCCTGACACTGTCCCCGGCTTCAGTCCAGAGTTCTGTTGTTCAATAACTGTTAATAGTGCAAATCCATGTTTACATTATCTGCAATGTAATCTGCAGGGATGTTATGCAGGTTATATTTTGGCATAATGATTGCTTTAGCCTTCTTCTTTAGCTTTACTCTCATTTTTGATATTCACAGTTCATGCCACAATCTGCTCCTGGTCTTGATTTTGCAAGGAGAATGGGATCTCACTTGTTGAGTGCCATCCAACCTGAGAGTTTCATCTTCTGGCACTATCTGTTGTTTCATGTTGGATTAACTCATCACAGAATTTTCATGGTAAAAAACATTAAAAAGGGAGTTACCACACCTCCTTCTGCATAGGACCAACTAGTGTTAGCTATAGTGCCACTGCCGTTATCTCTGAGAAATCTTCTGCCAATGTCACTTCCCCTCCCAACACTACAACTGCTGCCTAGGAGCTGTCAGCAGCACTAGTCTGGCTTCTCACCTTGCAAGAGCATGCAATCCCACCACTGCAGAAATGTAGTGCCATGATAGTGGTGGTTTCTGCCCCTCCTCTCCTTTTCATACTACCAGAATGGCCTTTAGGGTAGCTGCATACAGACCTCTCATGTGAAAGCTCTGATTTACGCAAACAGTGTGCCCATATGAACATGACTGGTGATGGGGGTGGTGGTGCCAGCTCAATCTACAACTGATGTAATTGCACGAGGGCCACTATCAGTGCTAAAGTTTTTCTTCTTATTGATATTTATATTCAGGGGGCCCAGACTTGGCACTGAAAAGGGATTTGGCCAGAACCAGATTTTCCTTGTACTGGAGGGAGAAAGGACATGTCCTCTTCAGTTGACATTGCACTAATGTGTTAGAATGGGGGGAAGCCATGATTTGAGCTGTTTGTATGTCAGTGATTGTTAATAAAGGGCTGATTAACATTTATGGTAGGTTCTGTTAGCACTAGGCACTGAGGAACTCTGATGTCACCTGGATGAGGAGGCCAAAGTTTAATGACAATATGGTAGTTGACACTGAGTTTTCTGTGTGCTGCTAATTGTCTATAGAGCTTGGAACCTGCCAGATAACAGTTAATGTAATTTGGGCATTCGGGGAAAAAATGAATAGTGATTCTAACATTTTCTATATAAACCTTCAAATTCCCATTTCATTAAAAATTCCCCTATGCAGCTGGTCGCAGAGATTAGGATGTTTTGCCATCTGTGCAGATTAATGTTGACTAAAAGACAGTGAGTGCAACAGATGAGAGAGAGCTGACTTGGTGGGGAGAGGGAGAGGGAAAATCCAACCACCACCCCCAAAAAAAACCTCAAATATCTTTGACTGTCTTCTGCATCTTAACACCTGTTTCATTTCATTATCTTGGGGGTTCAGTTGTTGTTGTCGTCGTCGTTGTTGTCATTGTTGAAAGCAAAGGCAACCTGCTCTCTCTTTTTTGAAGGGTTTTTCGTTGTTCCTCCAATCTATCCAGCTTTTGCAGCTTGTAATTGTGCAAAATTAACAACGGATTTTGTTCAGAAGCAGCTGAACTGGTCTTGGTCTCTGATCTGTTTTGTCCCTTTCTGGGCATAGTTTCTTCACTCTATAATGTTGCCAGTCTATGGTAAGTGGGAGGAGAATGCCAGATGTGCTGCATGCAGGAAATACCGGTCTTCTAGTTCTTTTATCCTTGATTAGCCTTTCATAATCATTCCAGGGGAGGCAGCATCCTTGTTTATTGAAATTAAATTTTTAATCAAACCTATGTCACCACAATGTCCTACCGTGTTCTAATTATCAAATTACATTAGACTCATGTAGGGCAGAGAACAAAGGGAATACAGCATGGCATTTTGTGCACAGAAGCCAAAAAAAGCAGCCATTGGCAGCAATTGCTGGGGCTGGGATTCAGCACTAAAATTAATAGGTTTTTCCAAACCTGCTAGAAAATGTGATAATTTTGATTATTTCTTGAGGGCCATCAAAAAGCAACAAGGTTGAGCCTAAACCTTGAAATTATGTTATCTATAGACTCAGAGTCAAGATCCGTGATCAGCAGCCTGAGGAAATATTTGTCACTCTCCTTTGCTGCTTTTCAGTACAGACAGGGAAAGGAAAAGCAATCCTGTACAGTAATTATGCTCTGGGGAGGGTGGGGAAGAGAGTCTGCTGATATTGATGCTGCATTGTTAGAATGGCTGCTCTTTGCTGTGCTTGCTCAGCCCAGGTAGGGAAGCTGCAAACACACAGCTAAGAACTCAATTGTTAGCCCAGCTTAATACTGCTGTTTCTAAAAGTGTCTCTATGTCTTTAAGAACCATCTCATTAGTAGACATTCGTCAGGTACAGCTTTTACCAGTGTGATGCTTGTACCATGGAGTGATGAAGAGGCTGAGCTACAATTCAGTCAATCCATTCTTTGAATCTTGTCTCTGCCATGGATTTATGGAATGGAAGTGGCACTCTCATTCTGCCTCAGGAAAAGAAAAGAAAAAAAAGAGCACCTTTGGTTTGTAGTGTAGAAGTAATAACAATGTGACCTACCAGACGGAGTTGTTGTAAACATCACCACAAAACAGTTTTTACGAAGTGCTTTTAAAACTTGAAATTGCGATATAAATCTTTATTGTTTTCTAGATAATATTTGCATAAAAGCATAATTTGCATTTATGACTTCAAATCAGTAGCCTGTTCATCAACAGAAATTAATTCTCTCAGAATTTCCAGTTGTTAAAATGAAACAGGAGCATGAGTGCATTGCCTGAGTCTTTACCTAGGTGTATCATTTTTATATGAAAGCAGGACATGAAATTTTCATTTTTCATTTAAGGTACCACCTCAGAAAGAGTGTTGGGATCAGGAGGTAGTGCAGGATCTATCCATCTAGAATAAGTAAATAATACTTAAAATGAAATGTTTGATTGCCTGCAAATGAACCCATCTTCTCCTTTATTATTCCCATGTTACCAGTAGTTGAAAAATACTCTGTACACTGTAATGCTGAGCTGAGATTCAGTGGCTACCATGATTTACCATGAGACAGTTAGCAACTCTGTTTTCTAGATGTGAGATAGGCAAACTTTTCGACTCTATATCTAATGCCAGGTGGTGGGTGTCACACAGCTAGTAGATGTATAAACATACCCATTGACCAAGGGTGGAAATTGTGAGGCCCATGGGCTGCATGTGGCCTTGGGATCCTCCGAGCTCTCAGCATCCACCACCAGAAATCCCCAATAATCACCCCCCAAGTTTTAGGCAATAGCACCCCTTGAAAATGCTCCCATCCCAAAACAAGACATCTACCCCCAAAGCCAACATGGTGACTGGGAGTGTCACAGTGTCACTTCTAGCCATCAAAATGTTATCTGTCACAGTGTAGCTATGGTCCTTCAGAATTCTAGAGGAGCCAGAAAATGGCTGGTGCAGCCCCTTGGACTCCAGAGCATGCCTCCTCTTGCTATACCCAATAACCTCTTCTGGCCCCACCGCTGCTCTTCACATTTCTGCATGCATACATTTACAGACTTAGACATCCCTTCCTCACCTGTCAAGATCAGATGTTGGGACTGCTGGGGAAGGAGTGGATTTTAAAGATTGCTTTCTGCAGTGAGGAAGCAGGGATCTCTGCACTGAGATTACTGGGAAAGGGGATAATTTAAAATTGAATTCCTCCACTTAAGATTGCCATCCTGGAATCAACCATAATAGTGCCAGAAAAGTGGACTTTTCTCCAACATTCAGCTGAAGCTGGACCGTAGCTGGGATGCAGGGAGAATTAGGCGGGTCTGGATATTGTGAGGGAAGAAAAGGAGAGTGTCGGAAGGGGGTTTGTCTCTGGTATGTAGTAGTTTTCTTCAAAAATTTGTAAAAGAATTATCACTTAAACAAAGGGTATATGGTGATTATCCATACACGTTTGCCCCCGTCCTCATTTGACATAGCTTTGGGCATATAGGTACAGAAATGTTACTTATATCTGATTAGAAAAATTGATTGATCTAAAATTATCTTTTTCTTGCTCCTTTGTGTCTCCATCCCATGACTGTGAACTCTTGGGGGAAATGAAAGGTCTGCTGATCCTCATTCCTTTTGTTCTCTCCAAGTTACCAAACCCAGTTATATCCATTCACGTGGAGTAGATAATGGAACTCTTGTCCCATTGTTGGAAGTAATGGTTCCAGAAGCTTCCATGGTAACACAAAGGAATTTTTGAAGTATAGTGTTTGCTGCATTCTTTGCATACAGTTAATTAGTTTTATGAGGATATGATTTTTTTTAAAAAAAAAGCCACATAACATTCAGCTAAGTAGATAGTTTATGAAGCTCATTAAAACACTTTCAGAAAAATTGGACTTAACCTTTCCTTGAACAGCTAGGGAAAATAATTTCTTTTTACACAAATTCTGGACTTGTTCATTGTTCAAATCAAGTCTGTCTGAAATGATAAGTAGCATGCTGAAGGTGTATGTAGAAGGTTTGAAAGTGCTTGTATTATCCACTTATATCTTTGTGTTCATTCTTGTTCAGATTTATTGTAGTATTTCTGAAACTTTAAAAGGAAGGTAGGAATTGCCACTTTTCAGTTGACCCCACATGTAAGTTTGTCCATTTTCATTTTTAATAATTCTGTTTGCTTGTGTTTTTAAATGCCTTTGAAAAGAAACCAGTAGGAATACCTAATTAAGCCTGCAATCAGCTCCCTTCCTCCTAGGGAGGGGTGAGGCAGCCCTGCCTGCTTATTACCTTGGGGCAGAGATGGGGCTGGAATTGAACCCATTGCCATTCTAAGTCCCATTGGACAAGATGAGAGATGCACCCAGATAAAATCTATACAGATTTTACCTAACACAGCTCTGACACAGACCAAAAATACAAAACACCTCTGTTCTAGCAGCCCCAGTCAGAGCATAATGCACATCATTGATTTCTGAGCCAAATGACTGACTAACCCTCCTTTCCCATCTTTGTTCCTTTGCCCCACAGTGAGCATTCAAGGAGGAAACCCCCTCTGGCCTTCTCCCCACATTCCACTTACCTCTGTCAATACATTCTGCTGCCCAGACAGCCAGGCTTTCCAGCCATCTCTGCTTCATTGATTTGCAGTTGTGTGGGGTAGTACAGGAAGCATTAGATTCAATGACATATGACAAGCGACATATACAAACAATAATAAGTGAGCCTAGAGGAGGAAGGATGAGACAGGGAAAGCCTCTGAAAGTCTGGCCACATATTTTAGGGTGCTGTTATTAAGGTCCAGTTCACCAACCCAGCTGTCTGTCTGTCCACAACTAAATAAGCAGATCGATGCTTGATCACTTTCCCCTGGACCCTCCAGAACTTGAGGTGGGCCTGACTACTCTGTGCATTTCAGAGTTTGAGAAAGTTACTAAGTTACTATTTTGGACTAGAACTTCCTGAATTCCTCACCCAGCCTATCCACTAACCACATCAGGGCGTTGTAGTAGTCTTCTTCCCTCCCCAGCCATTGCCGAAAAATGGTCAACTTTTCAGGCTCTGCCACTGCTGGGGAAATGCTCAGGAAATCTCTTGTACCCACCATCATTGCACAAAATCTGACCTACTGAGAGAGAAAAAACCCTGACAATCAATTCACTAAGACTTGCTTCTAATCATTACACTGGAGTGGATTTCATGGTTCATGATGAAGTGCTGTGTCAAATTTCCCACAACCGCCACCACACATATAGAGACTCATTACTTTGGGAAGCTGTGTATAATCAGTGACAGTTGTTGTTGCCTGTCTTCAAGTCATTTCCAACTAATGGCAACCCTAAAATAACGTTGTCATGGGGTTTCTTGGCAAGATTTGTTGAGAGGGGGTTTGCCTTTGCCTTCCCTTTTGTGGCTTAAACGACTGAACGAGTGTGACTTGCCCAAGGTCGCCCACAGGGTTTCCACGGCCAAATGGAAATTCAAACCCTGGTCTCCAGAGTTATAGTTCAACACTCAGACAAATACACCATGCTGTTCTCTTTAGCCAGTAACAGGCTTCTAGCCAAACTACAAACAGTGTACACATGCACCCTAGTAGAGATGCATTAGCTTCTGTAATGAATAACCCGGCTGTTTATTCAGGGTCTGGTTTTGATACCACAACAAAACCAGTCATTTGTAGAGAAAATAAAGTTAACAGTGGATAGATATACTCCTTCCACTGTAGCATGCATTATTTCTGATGTCAAGAGGTCATAGAATCATAATAATTATGATTATGAAATTATAAGGAAACAACAAGAGCCAGTCTTCCATGCAGAAATACACTTACTAAAGCGCTCTCAAGAGATGCCCATCCAAACTTTGTTTATAAACTTCTCATGAAAGAGAGTCCATCATTCTGTGAGGCATTCTATTTCATTGTCGAACAACTCTTACCATCAGGAAGTTCTCCCTAATGTCAAGGTGGAATTTGAAGCCACTGATTCATACCCTCATTTTTGGAATGACTGAAAATAAACTTGTCTTCTACATGACATCACTTCAGGTATTTAAAGATGGCTATCACACCACCTCTCAGTCTAAGATAAAACACATAGGGTGTGAAATGGACAAGTAAGCGAACAGTTAACAGCATCTGGATGTTCTATTCAGCCTTATTATGCAGTGCTGCATACCCAGATCAAACTCTTTTTGCTCCACTGTGTGTGAGAGTAAGTTGACACAAATTAAGTACTGTTGCTGGATCTTTAATATAAGCTGGCTCAGGCTTTCAGCAGCCCTTCAGCCTTGTTTTCATGTGAGAATAAAATCAATAATTGTGCTGTCAGTAGAGGGTAAATATAAATGAATTACTTCGGAATAAATTATGTGATATTTCCCTCTAATGTTCTATAAATTGAGAAACTGAATTGCACAGGAATCATAACCTGTTGTAAGGAATGGTTGATCCTTGGAAGTAAACATGACAGGACATGCATGATCCTTGCTAAAATAGCATCCCCACATCAACATCTCCCTTTTCTGGTACTGCCTAGTAATATAAAATATGGGATATGAGTGTAATGTCATCAGGCCTCACATTTATGTAGTCCTGCAAGCAGCAACCAATGTGGTGGAGGGAGCAGAGAAACTTACAGAAAAGCGCTGATACACTAGGATATTAATGGATATTTGCACATTTTCTTACCTCCCAATTGAAAAAAGAGGGTTTTTTTTTTTCATTTTTCCCACAGACAAAAATATATTTTATGCAGAGTCTAAGATTTTCTGCACATATTTTTCTGCAAATCAAATTTTTGCAAAATAAGCCCTGAAATGTTGGGGGGGGGGAATCAGTGCACAAAAAAGCACATAAACTCACCCAGTGGAGAAAAAACATTTGAATGTTCCTTTTTCTCTGTGTGTAAGAATGAAAGAGAACAAACTAAATGAATGAGAAATATCTTCCTTAGATTACACTACTGGATATGTCTGCAGGGAGAAGGAAGAGGAAGAAGACAATGAAATGCAGGATAACATAGTTTATTATTAAATCTAGCTCTCAGCTTCTGCTGAGATAATTGTTCATGTGTAAGGCTTCAGTCCTGTATACACATAGGCCATTTCCACACTACACTCTTATAGTGCGATTATTCCACTGTCCACATCCCATGGAATCCTGGGGTTTGCAGTTTAGGGAAGGGCCTTTAGAATTCTCAGCCAGAGAGCTCTTTGGCCTCAGTAAACTGCAAACCCCAGAATTCCACAGGATATTGAAAGTAGAATAATCGCACTATAAGAGTGTAGTGCAGAAATGGTCCTAGTCGGATGTGAGCAACATTTGACTCACAGGATTTAACTTCTCAGCAGATGTACAACTGCACAATAAAATTCAGCAAGGTTTTATCTGAGCAGTTGAGAAATGTACATTGCCTTAATGGTTTTGAGCAAGTTACATGGTGACCAAAGGAAGAACTGTAGAAATGTAGTGACAGGGACTGTAACTTGTATCATTTATTTTCAGAGAATAGTGGAAAAAGTCACATCGTGCTTTGAATAGCTATTTCAGCACTACTGCATTCACCAATTTTTTTAAAGAGAAGACATCCTCTTGAAAGAAACTACAAATTGCACATTGTACCAAGGAACTAAAATATACTAGATATGCAATTTTGTATTCTGTATCCAAAATACAACATAACATGAAATTATGAGGAAATATTTGAAAAAGGCAAAGCAATGTGGTGCAGAGATTTGAGTGTTGAACTAGGAGTCTGTTAGCAATCCCAGAATCCAATTTCAAACATTCAGTGCCGTGCAGAACAGCTCTGTTGTGGCTGCCCACTGGAAGCTTAAAAGAGATGGGGAGTTCCACAGCTAAGGTGCTCATAACAGAGAAAGCCCTGTTATGTGTACCTACCTAACTTCACAAGATGTTGGGATACACAACAGGGCCTCCTCTGAAGATCTCAAATTTCTGGCAGGTTCATAAGGGAGGAGGCAGTCTTTCAGATATCGTGACCCCACCTTAACCATATTGAGTATCATGTGTACATCAGGTGATAACAATGCCAATTAAATCCATTTTAGTTCCAAGTTGTAACATAACAATACGTGGACAAATAATAGTTCAGAGTAAATATTTTTGCAAGGCACTATACACGTGCATTTGAGTCTCAAAGACTTTGATAAAAAGCTGTGTTTGAACTTTGTGCTGGACTGAAACTAATTTCAGCACCAACTGAATTTCCAAGGAGAGGGCCTTCCACAAACAGGATCCCACAGCAGAAAAATTTTACAGGCCATGTTATTCAGTTGCCAACTTTGTGAAATGAGAATGTAACTTTAAAGTAAAGAATGTAATTTATAACACTATACCGTGTGAGATATATAACATAAGATCTAACGTAGCAGTTATATCTGTGACACTCTGTATGTGTATCAATGGAAAACTGGCTTTGGCTTCAGTTTGAGTCTGGAAAAAAGATTTGGAATGTAAATAAAGATTAGAAGTAAGAATACCAAATTCATCTAGCCTCACTCTGTGAGATGAGAGTTAAAAAAACTACCTATAATAACATTTATCTGAGGTCTACTACCTAACCTTGCTAACTAGTACACTAGAAGATGAATCACGATGGCAGGCAGCTGGCAGACTCCAAGTATACAGGGGTAGAATCATAGATGAACCATAGATAAATATTTTTGTTTTGACTGGATAGAGATAAGCCTTTTATTTGGTTGGCCAACTGATTAACTGAGTAGATTGAGGAAAGAATGAAAAGGCTTAGATAGGCTCCAAAATTAGACCACCTGTCTGGCATCTCTCCAGTAGATGAAGGCTGTTCAATAACAGCAGCACTGTTCCTGACAGAATGACAGACTGATGAACTGACCCAGTATACGGATATATGCTGCTATTGACAAGGTTATGCTAAAATGGATATATGCTTATGTTGTAACAGATGTTTTTAAGATACTAAAAATGCTATAGGATATTAATTCATAAATGCCTGTTTAGTCACAGAAAGTGTCAGAAATGTATAATTCCTCAACAGATAAGAATGTATACTTGAATTCATGTTATTGTTAAGATGGCCATGAATATGGTATAAGGGACAGAATTCTGTACATGTAAATGTCTTTATGAAATATCTGTGTAATACTTTAACAGACACTGTGGAAAATATGAAAGAATCTGATTATAATAATGAATAGATGGCTAAGTTCTTTTGTTTAAACTGATAATTTTATGCTATGTGTTAACTACCGCAAAGGCTGTTAAAGAGATTCAAAGAGAGAAAGATTCAGTCTTATGAAAGTCCTTATGATGGTGTAACATCTTAATAGCCATATACTGTGACGCAATGAAGATATGATGCTTCACATGCAATGTTAAATAATGTACAGAAAACTCAGCACCCAAACATTGACATGTATGTGTTTCTCCCTAAGGCAGTGGTTCTCAACCTGTGGGTCCCCAGATGTTTTTGGACTTCAGCTCCCAGAAGCCCTGAGCATTGGCCATAGTGGCTGGGGCTTCTGGTAGCTGAAGCCCACAAACTTCTGGGGACCCACAGGTTGAGAACCACTGCCCTAAGGGGAATGTATATGTTTATGTATTTTCAAGTACATAGTATAAATAGCCTAAATAATATCAAAGAGTCTGCTCATATCTCATGTAAATATAATGAGATGGCACTACTTAAGAATACTTAGGCAGAATATTGATGTTGTCTTTGACGTCTGGTCTAACCAGCATCATGAGTTGGGCACTCAGGTGACAAGAAACTGATAGAGGTAACCCTAGAGAGAACCCAGATTAGCTGACAAGTGGCAAGGACCCTCACTTCCTCAGTCCACGAGGTAAGGATGGGAAACCGTGTCTGTTTCAAAAGGTTCTTTTCTATTTTCTCCAACAGTGTGTTGGTACCACTATCAGTTTCCTTTTTGACAGTTGAGGTTTCAGTTATTTTGAAGATGATTGGGTTTGAGGACCAAATCGTCAGATGCTGAACAAGTTAGCCAAAGAATCAAAAGCATGGAGTACCCCCTAGTTTTTTGTGTTTTTTTAAGTATTACATGAATACATGCTTTTTCAGATCAGGGCCAATGGGTTCACGCCATCTTCCACTAAAAACACTGTTAACATTTCTGCATTTCAACTGTAATGGACACATTAAATGTTTCCATTATGAAAACAGCCCTGAACTATTTTTCAGTTAGGACCAGTGCGGATGGCAGAGACACATGAAGTACCATTCATATTCATAGATTGTGCTACAGTGATGCATTTTTCTCCACATTTTTTCTGTTTGGTACTTTCATTTTTTACTTCATATAGCATTATAATTGCAACAGTTTCACAATTACCCTCTCCAGTCTTCTAGGTTTCGTTTGCATTGATCTTTTCATATAGCAGCATAGGAACAATGAACAATTTGATAGAAATGTAATTTAAATGCAATTATAATAAACTCAAATGGCTAGGGGAACACAGAACTAGAGGCTGGTACTGGGAATGATTTTAATTGTCTTTTTAATGAAACTCTGAGATTTAAATTGATGGTGTGACTTTACAGGAGACCAATTCTGAAATCACTTTCACATATTTCTAGTGGAGTGGCTGTCAGACTTTCTCTCTGCAGGGAACTATTTGCCCGTTCATCTTCTGTGCATCTACCATGGAACTTTAGCACACAACAGATCTTCTGCAGCATGTTCTGAGCTGCACATTACTTTATTGCAAGGCACTGACCAGTCTTTTCCAACTTCACTGTCACCACACATGATTGCACAGTCTGTCTTGCAGCTAGGTCTGAGCAGAACTGTTGGTATTCTGGGTGACATAGTTTTATTTATTTATCTGTTCTTTTGACAATTCATCTATTCTTTTGCCAAGAATATTTGACAATATTCTTTTTGCCAGTGTTAACAGCTGAATTGTTTTATTTATTAAAAAGATTCAAGGGGGCCTAGGGGTAAACCACTTCTTCGGGATGTGCCAATGCCCTTCTGAGCAGCATTAAGAAAGGGAATGATAGTTATCAGATGTAGTAGCTTCAAGGAGCTCTCCTCTCCCTTCCACCATTCCAACACCCTCATTTTTTCAGGCATGGATAGTAAAATAGCAGTTGGGGCCACATACAGCCTATGGGCCACACTTTCTCCATCTCTGATGTAAATGGTTTTACAAAATTGATTTAGGGAGCTTTTCAGCCAAAACTTCTAAATCAAACACAGTTTGTTAGAAGTTGCTAATGGAAGATCAGTAGCTGTGTGTGTAATATTGCTCAGGGAAGCTTGTTTTCCTTTACTTGTGTTCTTCTTAAGGAACCCTCAGTAAGCTTCCATACATACAAACCCTGGAAGGCAGTTGGAGAACCATTGTCCCTGTTGTAAGTCTTTTAGGATTATTAACAGATATAGCTGAGAACATTACACAAGCAACTTGTCATTTGTTCCCACAGCCACAAGGATCCATGTTTCTTCTGTCCATGCTTCCAGATGAGAAAAAAATTCAAGGAGAGATCTCTACCACCACAAACCCAGAAATGATCTCAGTAAGCTGTAGCATCCTTACTTTTAACAGCCAATGTGAGACCATGAGAAGCACTTGCACAGATGTATGTCAGTCTAAGGTTTTCTCAAGTGACTCTTAGTTCATACCATTTCATCGTGTACTTAACATCTACATTCATTATTCAATCATTTGAATATATAGAGTCCTATCTGCAGAGCAAGGGAATAATACAGCACAGGAGAACAGACTCCTCTGCAGCTTATGGTTAGCAGTTCTATTGAGATGCTTCACAATACCAGAATATTCAGAATGTTTTTCTGAGCTTTGTCCACATCTTGGAGAGCTGCTTCCATTACTATGAAATTAATTTTTAAACCCTGACAAGAAATGACACCAGCAATGTAATATAAGAGAGGGATGGGCTTAAACAAAATGCCGCTTAATTATTTGTTCACCTAACAACTAGGGTTTCTCATTTCACATTCACTCTATACTAGTCCTTGAAGAATAATTAAGCACAGAGAAGGCTTGTCTCTCTTGCATGGGTTTTCCCCAAGCAAAACAAGGGATTGTGGTAGGTTTCATCTGATCATATTATACTTGTGTGGTTTAAGAGATTTTCCAATTTTATCTATTTATAAAATTACTTGGAGCTGAGGATTAAAGAGGAAGGTTTAATGCAGGAAAGCTGATTTAAGACTGAGAATCTTTCTTAGCAGCATCCATTTAAAAGTTAATCTTTGATCATCTGTGAAGCTGATTACCTAACATGTAAAACCTATAAAAATGAGCTTCTCTTTTATTATGCAACCAAGAATAATTTTGTTTATCTACATGTGATCAATCACATCAGGATATGTATCACATTTGCCCATGAAGCAAAGAAATATGTATTGTCTCCTAAAAGAGTCTACTCTGAAACTTTTTAAGTATTTCTGTATTGCCCTGCAGCCCGGAAGGATTCCCAAAGCAATGAAAAACAAAAAGAAACAAAACAAAAAGAAGAGGAAGGAGAAGGAATACAACTGCTTCATAGTTTCTCTGAGCAGTGAAACAGAATCATGGTATCTTGAAGTCAAACATGGAATTCTTAGACCCCATCCTTCACAAGTATAGTACATATTCCACCCAAGAGAGGATGTATCAAGTGATACGTTTGATCTTGGCCCAAAGGCTTGCTATTTAAAGATTTCTGACACAGCATGTGCTGATGCTTTTTCACTCTGTGCTTTAAAAACTCCAAATTGCTTCACAGTCCATTGCGTGCCTTTTGCTATCTCTTCTTCTAAGGTAGCATCATTATTCTAGGGTATCTCAGTTTCCTAGCACATAAAACATGCACCTTATTTCACAGAACACACTCAGAACCACTTCATATCCCCTGTGGGGGGGGGACACACTGCCTGCTATTTTTCTCTTCTTACTTTTGAACAAATCTAGCAAGATTTTTGCAGAGCCTAACTTTCCAACCTGCCTGCTGGGGAGAACACTTGAAAAGTGAAATTGAAGAAACTCAGATTCACCACTGTGAACCAGTACCACATACTCACCAACTGTCCCAATTAATCCTCTATCATCTCACTTTGTCAGCTGCTTTTAAAATGTCCCAATTTCTCTCTTCTCTTCTCATATTCTCCCTTTGTCCTCAGCTTACTTCAATGACTGCAAATGTATTGAATTCAAAATACAAAAGTAGTTTGTAGGAGAGGAAGGGCAGAATCTTACCTTTCCCAGTAGGGTCAGGCAAAAGCAGGCTTCTATGGCCTCTCCTAGCTTGTCTCTTCTTCCTCATTAATGACTTTTGCCATATTGGTCATACTGTGGTGTTGCTTAGCCATAAGTGTCCCAAATTTCATCTGTGAAATGTTGGCAGGCGTAGTACCATGGGCTTTTTTGCAGCTGGGTAGTAGAATGCTGGTCCCTAAACTGGATTGACTCTCTGGAGTGACGCCTCCAGGATCACTTAAGGCAGGGCTGGGCAACATGTGCTCTTCGAGAAGTTTTTGGACTATAGTTCCCATCCACTGGTTAAAAAATGACAAGAGTTGAAGTCCCACATCTACCAGGCCATCTCTTGACAATCCCTGCCTATAGAGTATCCCCTAATGAGGAGTAGGAAGCACATTCTCCCCTATTTGTGCAGTGGATCTGGGCCAGTTCCTCCAGTGCCTGCACTGAGAAGTGGTGACAAAAATAGCCATTCCTTTAGATAAGTGTTTCTATAAGAAAGACAAAACTCCCACATCAATAAAGCCCATCATGAATGAGCTCCCTAGCTAAACATTATTCACGTCAGCATAACGAGGACTAGGATAAGGACAGGTGGTCAGCCAAAGCCTGGGCCAATTGAACTCCAATATAAAAGCCTCAGAGCACAATGTTTTTTTCAGTGCAGATGATAGGTTCCTGCAGTGGGCCTGGGCCAAAATTCAACTGAACAGCAAAGTCTCAGTCTTCTGCTGGCCAGCTATGATCTGCATCGCTTGCTTTCCCTACAGGCAGGGCCAGTGAATGTGGCCTAAGAGTTTAGTGTGAGAGCTGGGTGGCTCATTTAGCTAGGCAAGCCATCCCCAACTCAAGGCCCTCCAGATATATTGCTCTCCAACGTTCATCTTCCCCTCATAGTATGACAAACAATACCTGGCTGAGTATGCTGGCAGTTTTAGTCTAATACATTTGGGTGGCACTGGATTAATGAAGGCTGAGATCATATCTGTGAATTCTTGGTTCAGGTTCCAAAATCCCTAGGAAAAGGAATACAAGTGAAAAATAAGGGGAGACATTTCTATTTTGTATAGACGCTCTGTCTGTACGTACTGCTTTCTGAAATACTACATGGCTCTGGGATACACTCTCTGTCCTCTTGGTGTCAACTGCAAAATTCCTGTTGGTTTTAATTGAGCTGGATTTCATTCTAAGCCTCCAGCTTTATCTAGTATTGTTTACTTAGATATTCTATGTTCTTCCTTCTGCATTAAAAAAAACAGGGATTGGAGAGATGGAAGAGAAGCCACCATTCTTTGAAATAATCTCTGTTATTGAATTGAGTCTTAAGATTGCCATTTCACATGTCCTCTTATATCCTGGCAGGGATTCATGTCAAGAATTCATTTTGACTGAGATTTACAATCAAAGACAAGCTTGGCTTATGAAAAATTGATGGGTTGTGTGTTGTTGTTTTTTCAGCTCCCAAACAGGGGTGTGGAGCTTAGTTACGACTCAGTACTTGCTTATACAGTTCTGCCTCTCTGGGGACAGGAAGCAGATGCAATCTGCTAAGGCATAAAAGATATAGAAGAAAATTTCCAAATTAAGTAGAACTTCAAACAGCTATTAAAAATTCAATTAAAAATATCAGTCTGACAACAATGTACCCTCTAGAATTTATTAATTATAAATTTCAAGATATTTAAGCCGTAACTTAAATCATTCCAAATCAGAGGGACCTTCCATTACTCACCTCATTAGAGTATATCATCTGTGGCTCACAGTCAAGTACAGTGAAGCAATTACAAGCAAAACACTTAACTGTGGGATATGCAGCAACTTAGCTTCCTCTTAATTCTCTCCATTGTGCCAGCCCCTGCTTTTCAGTAGTCCCCTCTCTCTAGAGCCCTCTTCTTTCCAATATTCATTTAGCTATGTGTGAATATACTCCTTTTAAAAAAATCTGCTGACTTATTTTTTTCAGGCCCAGATTTTAATCTTTGCTGGACTTTTCTCATTTTCAAACTCCTTTCAGTCTTTTCTTTTTCTTTGTGTGGTCTTATATATCAGGTAAGGCTATAGTATAATATTTTTATCTTTTATTTTTTAAAACACCAACTGCTTTTGGTTTGCATAAATAAAAAATGAAAATTAGAAGCACTGAAGAATTGTCAAGGACCCGGCCTTCTGCATCAAGTTTTTCAGTCTGCTTCTGCCAGCTCTTTAAAATCCCAGACTGTCCAACCTTCCTTTCAGTCCAAAGTAAATCCATAGTGGATCTTTGCATAGCAGTGGCACCTCCAATAAGTAACATGAAGTAAAGACTTGATAAGAAGAACTGCTTAGCACCATGATGCCACAAAAGGGTCCTGGCACATAGTTGTTACTGTCAGGTACTGAGGCATAGTTCCTAATCAGAGTCTACAGTCT
Organism: Iguana delicatissima; assembly: GCA_948472985.1. Taxonomy (NCBI): domain Eukaryota; kingdom Metazoa; phylum Chordata; class Lepidosauria; order Squamata; family Iguanidae; genus Iguana; species Iguana delicatissima. Next base: position 230,162 of record CAOKZL010001111.1, on the reverse strand, counting down.
GTATTAATTTTCCACTTCATAACTGTGTCATACATTCAGAATGTCTAGAAGTTCTGTACAGGTCTAATTCTAGATGTTTAAGGCTAAACCCAATGTAATGCTAGTGAACAACGTAATGCTAGTGGCCGCTCCTCATAGGTGAAGGGTCTGGAAGCTATGCCCTGTGAGAAGCAGTTTAGGGAGCCGGGGGTGTTTAGCCTGCAGAAGAGAAGGTTAAGAGGGGACATGATAACCATGTTTAAATATTTGAAGGGATGTCATGTTGAGGAGGAGCAGGCTTGTTTTCCGCTGCTCCAAAGCCTTTTTGCACGGCATTTTCCATGCGAAAGGGCTCCTGGAGCATCACGTGATTGTGAGGAGCGATCCACATGACGCACTCACAATCATGCAATGCTCCAGGGGCCGGCAGGGGCCATCGCGCATCTTTTCATTTTCGGCTAGAAGCTGAAAATGGTGCACGATCGTGCATTGCTCCTGGGCCCCACACACACTTATCTGGTGTGCAGAGCCTCCGGAGCCGCACCAGTTGTGCTTCCTGCCCCAGCGCAACCTGGGAAGGAGGAGATGGGGCTCTCACATGAGCAGCTTGTGTGGAACCGAAGGACCCCGGATGCGAGAGCCTCTTGCCAGAGGCTGCTCGTGCGATCCCCACACCCCAGTGCCGGAAGAAGGTAAGGTGCAGAAAGGGCTTAGGACAAGGAGCAATGGATTCAAACTGCAGGAAACAAGATTCCATTTAAACCTCGGGAAGAACTTCCTGATGGTCAGAGCTGTCCAACAGTGGAATATGCTGCCTTGGAGTGTGGTGGAGTTTCCTCCTTTGGAGGTTTTTAAACAGAGGCTGGATGGCCATCTGTTGGGAGTGCTTTGACGGGTGTTCCTGCATAGCAGGGGATTGGACCAGATGGTCCCGGGGGTCTCTTCCAACTCTATGATTCTAGGATTCTAGGATAGAATATCTCTACTAAGGCAGCTATACTGTTCAAGTGGCTGCTGCACAGACAGTGTGGCCAAGTGTTTGCACTACTAGTCACTCAAGAATGAGACTGTTTAAGAGTGAGTTTGAGAGAAAGTGGTTCAGATGTGAGCTCACACATCTCTGATTATTAATTATGAAATTATTTGGACTTTATTAGAGTGGCTTAAATCTAGTATACTTCTGGCTGGAGTTTAGAAGCGTTCTTCTTATTACGCCTACTACCCCTTCACATGACACAAAAAATGGCTCTGGAAGATTTTTGGGTCCTCCAGAACTGGTTTTGTGGGGACACGGGGCTTGCGGTGGGAAGAAAGATCACCCCCCACACTTCCAAGTTCCACCAGATTACTCTCTACTGTCAGTGCAAGTCCATCCTTGGATCCCAGCCATTCTTATGCATGGTAATAAGGCTGGGATTTATTAAACTGTTGTTGTTGTGAGCTTTCAAGTAGTTTCTGAGTTACGGTGACCCTAAGGCAAACCTATCACAGGGTTTTCTGGGGCTGAGAGTGTGTGATTTGCCCAAGGTGACTCAGTGGGTTTCCGTGGCTGAGCAGGGAATTGAACCCCGGTTGTAGTCCAGTGCTCAAACCAGTATACTACACTGGTTTATTAGATATTGATTCATTAATTTAGTTAATCCTTTTTTTCTGGCATTGGCTTTTTTCAGTGTTTTAATATATTGTTTAATATATTACGTATTGATAGAATGTGCTTTAACTTATTATGGAAATTTTTGTCATGCTTTATTGTATTGTGTTGTAATATTTTGTTATTTCCTATGGCTTAGTGCTAAAGCAATAAAACTGTGAAGGCTGTGATTTGCTTTAGATGCAACTATATATTTTACACTGGAATTGTTTCCAGGAGGATAGTTATAGATTATTAATAAGGGCATCTGATCTTGTCTAGCTTCATCTGTTACAGTCTTTTCTGTCAGACTAGAAAGCTTCTGCTCTCAAATTGCCTTCCTACAAAGTACAACAATAACAAAAAAAAAATCTATTCTCAAACTTGTTTTCCTCCATTTCTTTTCTAAGGTGTCTCATATGTTGAGTGTTTTTAAAAAGAGCAGTGTTGATCTTATGCCTTCATAGAAAAAGAAAAGGTTGTGTATAAGTGTAAATATATCCACAAGCCTGCATGTACCAGGTGTATGTACAACTACACCCCTTCCCCTACACACACTTCTTTCTCCCCTACAATTTTTAGTTCAGTAATCTACTGACTTTCAGATAGTGCAGTGGTTCTCAACCTGTGGGTCCCCAGATGTTCGTGGACTTCAGCTCCCAGAAGCCCTGAGCATTGACCATAGTGGCTGGGGCTTCTGGGAGCTGAAGTCCACAAACATCTGGGGACCCACAGGTTGAGAACCACTGAGATAGTGGGAGGGAGTTAAACTCATAAAAGACTGCATATTGCTCAGTCTTTGGAATCACAGCTGTGCTGTGCCTATTCTATTTTAGTAAGGAGCATCCTATTTCACTGGAATCTGTGAAAGCAAAATGAGAGATTATGTGGCAAAAGTATGATTCCCAATCCCACAAGTTCCTCTTGACCTTAAAATAAGTGGGGTATTTGAAAGAATGAAGTGGGAAGAGTACATAGCCCTCACCAAGAACTAGGACCTTGATTCTGGCCACACAGTAATATGTGTCCACATAAATCCACGGATAAGGAATATGGAGGATAAGGAGCCAAAAATTTATGACAATTAGGTGGAAATAGATGTTTGGTGGCAACCAACAAAGAATTCTTAAAAATCCTGTCTGGCATGCACATTAGCAGGAGGACATTTGCAGGTGATAAATATCAGGGGTGAGATTTCCAATCTTTTCCTCACCTCCCACTTTTCCTCTGCAATCCTTTCTACTGCTGTATGTCCACAGTTCACCAGGTCATCAGTTGTCAGAGTGAAGATAGGGACACAGTGACCAGGAAATAGGATTCCAAAAGGAAAGCAATGGATGAAGATAGTAAGACCATCCCTTCCTGTTGACTGCTGCTTTCTTGTAAAGGCTTCACCATATTTGATGTCAAAAGCAACACATAGGATTGGGAATCCTCTGTTTGCCACACCACATTTTCTTCTACCCATAGAGATTTGCATAAAATAGGAGTGGGCTCAGCATGTGGTTGGGACAATTAGGAGTGTAGAATAACAGATGTTTGGCTAATGTGAAACATCCAGCATTCTGGTTGCCTCAAACAAACATATGGACTGATTTCAAATCTTATGCTTTCTAACCCTTTGCCAATACCCGTTTCTTTTTCTTGTTGCTGTTTTTTTTTTAAAAAAAAACAAAGTATAGTTCATAATTCTCACTACAGGTCAGAATGCAAGTCTGTTGATGCATTCTCTTTCAATATATTTTCAGATCCCTTTATCTCTGAGTTTTATTTACATACAAAATAAGGCATAATACATAAGCCCAGGCTTACATTTTCTTTAGCTGCAAAAGTCTTGCTTCTGACAAAGACTTTGCATTATCTAGCTATGAAACCTTTTCAGCTGATTATCAGCATATTGGCTGTAAAAGGGGGTTAGTTATGGCCTTTGTTACAAGTCATTTCTGTTCCATGGGATTTAGGCTTTGGATTTATACTGTAGTTTTCCATTTCCCCTATTCAGGAGCGATTGAGATTTCATACTGAACAATTTTAAGCATGTTCGGAACACTTATAAAGAATTACTCTGAATAAAACCATGTGTTGATGTGATTTTCCCAGTGTGTGCCAGACACACTAACCTTCCTTGGTGAACCACTTTTACTGCCATGCCTCACTCCAGGGACAACCCACACTTTCAGATCCAAAGCTTTCATCTTATTTGTATGACATTGCTATCTCATGTGCCCAAAGAGAGCTTTGTTCCTTCTGAAGTTTGTTGTTGTTTTGTTGTTGTTGCCTTCAAGTTATTTTGGATTTATGGTGACACTAAGGCAACCCTATCTGAAGGTTTTCTTGGCAAGATTTGTTCAGAGGGGGGTTGCCTTTGCCTTCTTCTGAGGCTGAGAGAATGTGACTTACCCAAGTCATCCAGTGGATTTCCGTGGTCAAGCAGGTATTTGAACCCTAATCTCCAGCATCATAGTCCAACATGCACAGGATTACAGTACACTGACTCAAATGCAATCTGAAGTACTGTTTGTTCTTAGACAACATTCATTTTAGTCCTTCTCCCCACCCAGAGAAAGGACCTATCTACCTTTCTGAAATATATCGAGGAACTACCATTTTGTGTATATAGTCCAGTATCAGGATTATGGACCAAGCTGTTTGGCTTGGTCTTGGGACAGCAAGAGGGAGTCTTAAATCTAACAGTTGAGTAAATAGAAGGACCAGTAGGAGTTGTTGGCTGTAAACTCCATAATTCACCTCTCCTGTGGCCAAACGAAGAAACAAAGCCATTTTGAGAAAGCATTGTAGAGTACCAGGCCGGACACAGTTTTGGGTTCAGTATGTCCAAACTGTTCCATGCTACACCTTGTAAATTTCCTTCTCTTCCCTTTTCCTCCTAGCACTCTTATCTCTTCTTATTATCCATCTTCTTTTGGTTATTTTAAAAAAACCCAAATCATTGCTTGCATTGCCATTTTCATGTTGTAGGATTCCTAAAACAGGTTAGACTGACAATGGATCTCCACCTCTCCCTCTGAAACAATTCTTTGGGCTATTTCTATGTAGTAAGGTTCATTTTGCAAGAGTAGGATGGTCTGCTTTATGGTAATGGTCCTCTTTATGGTAATGAGAGTCACGTTTTTCCTTTGATAAATAGGTTTTGCTACATTATACACCATTTTTACTTGTATCCTTCCAACACTTTATCTGTCAAACTGCAGTTGCTTGTCTTTTGTTGCTCTGCGTTCAGTTTCATGAAGTTATTCATAAAGGTCATAAAGAGATAACTTGCCAATCCATTGCTGAGTGTGATAGAATTACAAGGGCCTAGATCCAACATCACGCTGGTAGTACAGCACCACTGCAGCAAACATTCCTTTCCCTCCCCTCCCTGCTACCCTCAGAGCTGCCTGAAAACCCACTCCACAGGGTTTCCTACCTGTGTGGACCAGGATTTTAAGGTGCACGGGAAAGAATAACCCCCATCCCCTATTCAGCCAGCAGATGTTCAGTCTGGGATACCCTGAAATTCTCTTTCTATAGCTTTTTGGGGTGTGGTTAAAATAAACTGTGTATTCTTTTCAATTGAGTTGTATCTGAGTTTGTAAGCCAGTGCCCCACTGGATCAATTATGGCACAAAACCCACCATGTGTATGAAACAGTCCCGTCCAAGATCCTTGCAATACAATACACGGAGCACATAGATATGGGCTTGCATGCAGTTGTGACTAAAGGCATTCCATAACACTGAAGAAGTGAGGCAACTGAGAGCGAGAGCAAGTCAGAACAATGGAGATGAATAGGCAACATTTTCTCAAGGTTATATTGCCATTAGGAGAACCTTTGTATATTATCATCAGTCAAATTTAAAGACATTTTATGTACTGACAACATTTTTTGTGTTTTTCTGAGATATAGTAAAGTAGCAGGGAAGACCTTGATTTCCTTTCATATCATTGTTTGTGAAAGTGAAGGTAATGGAATAAATCAGGCTTTTCTCCCTCATCTGCTGCAGCCTTGACATGTGGCATTCTCATTGGCTTGTGAATTTAATGTTAGTCATAACTGCATTATTTTCATATGTCACAGTGATCAGTCACGAATTGTCCTATATATTGTTTTGTACCATCCTAGAGTTATACAAAGTTGACACTAGGGATAGTGTATCTGTCAGTCTCTCTTTCTCACTCATATGGGTTTCACTTTCTTGATGAGAAATTAAATGAAATGAAATTCTTATGTATCACAAGTATAACTTAGCACAAACATTTCACAACAAAATCCATACAGAAACAGAAGCCATACAACATCTGCATGCTGCTGTTACACTTGCCACTGAATACATCAATGTGCACCATCGCGTCACTTGTATTCACAACACACACCCTTAAGTAGGTCTGAAGGCCAATTTATTGTCCCAGTGACATGTCACAGACTGTGTTTGTCCTGTGCTCCAGTCAGCAGATGTCCCAGGGAGCAGGTAACTGGAATGCAAGAGTTATCAGGCAGTTAAACCAGCCCAGGTCAGTCATAGGTTATCCAGGAGAATGAAGGGAGAAGCAAGAGGATGATTGTCAGCCAGTCCAGAAGTCACACAGCAAGTCAGTAGTCCAAATAAACAAAGCCAGCAAGAAGTAAAAGAGAGTCATAAATAGTAGCCAGTCCAAGGCCTAGAGCACATGAAATGCCAAAGAGTACTGCCAGTCATAAGCATGGTTATAGGCAACAAAACTGTAAGTGAACTGCTGAAATACTTACAGCTGGGTGTCTCAAGGTACCAGGTACTTGATTAATAAGTGTCTCTTACTTAAGAGCCTCTAGGACTCACAAAACTTTTCCCTATCCTCCCATGCTCAGCAAATGGCTAAATTGCATCTTCGACCTCCTGCTGGGAAGTAAGGCCACCACTCACCACCTCAGGGCACTCTGAGTCAAGAGAAACCATCGACATCAGGAGTTATACATTGGTGGCTTTCCTGGCATTCCGGCTCTGTGTCTGAATCTTCCAACTCCAGGGAGTGAGTTGTGGTAGTGTTGGCCCTCAAAATGTGAAAACTAACACCCTGAAATTGAAACCAGACTTGATCAGTGGTCCAGATTAATTGGAGGATTGGGGGAGGGGAGTCTGTTCTTGTTGCTTTGAAAAAATCACCAATGGTGGAGATTTCCAAGACTGGAAAATTAAAAATGGGTTGAAAATGGAGTGAGGGGAGCCCCATGAGGCCCAGGAGAGGGCTGGAGTTATAAAAACAGCCAAAATGTAGATCACATTTTGGCTGCCACTACACTGACTAAACAAAATTAATATGCACAGGATCAAATTATCATATAAGTGCCTCAATATGCAAACTAGAAACCAATCCTCAGCTTCAGTATTATCTGTTTCTTCCTCACATAATAGTTGCTAAATGAACAAATGTATACTTCATTTCCTGACTTGCCCAGAAAAATTTGCCCTCATGGTCAGAAACTGGTACATTTACTAGTGAATGAATGCATTGCTTAAACAGATTAAAACTTCCAACCCCAGTAAAAATACGTTGATGGTAGTTGCACCACGAGAAGTTTCCTTCCCCCTGAACATTAACTTGGGCCAACAATTAGAAAGCAGTATGAGACCTTCCTCTTTGAGGAAAGCTTTTATTGCCAGGAGTGGATTAAGAGCCATGTAGCAATCTTAATAATTTTCACAAGGGATGCATAAATTGGCATGTAATTTAAATGGAATTTCTACATAGGTTAGAACAGTGTCTTTCAAAGTGTGATACTAAGAACCTTGGCATTCTACAGAGGACTGTTGTGAGATCATCAGTTAGAAAATCTGTAGCGACAGCAGGCAAGCTTCCCTAAAACACAGTTTGTCTTCCATTATCATTTTCCCCTGAAATACGCAGTATCACTCTAGGCCTGTTTATCCTCCCCACCCAAGCCATGTACACTAAGAATATTGATAGGGATGTGTTTCAGAAACTTCTGCAATTTTTAGCTGTTTCTCAACCAATAAACCAGTGTAGGAAAGGGCTCCTCACCTTAATCGTGGCTACACCGAGGCTCTGAAAATCCCTCCCAGGGAAAGATATCCAGTTTCCTCTTTAACATCCTCCTGCTGGCTAGCAAGATCCTTCCTTTGTAGGGAGGCATCTCAGCTATGACTGGTTTGTTGTTGTTGTTGTTGTTGTTGTTGTGTGCCTCCAAGTTGTTTCCATTTTATGGAGACCCCAAAGTAAATCTATCATGGGGTTTTCTTCAGCTGAGAGTGTGTGATGTGTCCAAGGTCACCCTGCGGGTTTCCAGGGTAGTTGGACCCTGGTCTCCAAGATCATAATTCGATGCTCAAACCATTACACCATGGTTTAACATTTAAATGGAGATTGATTGGTTTCATTTGTAAATTATTTGGTATTATTTTATTATTTGGTATTATTTGAGACCATTTGGTATATTTCAGTAGAGAGTATTTGGTATCCACCTCTGCTTTTGTTTTTTGTTTCTATTTCTGAAGGGGCTATTTTACCCTCTGCTAGTGTTGCAGTGTTTTATTGTATAGTTGTTTATATTCCAAGTATATTTGTTGTTATGTCCCTTGAACTATCCAATGAAAAGTTGAGGGCATGAGTGTTTAATTAAAGGAAAACCTTTGGGCTAAAAGAGGGATATGATTTGTTGCAGCCATCATCGTCATTTATTTATTTATTTATTTATTTATTTATTTATTTATTTCTACTGCGGAAATGGCCTTCCTCTTCTTCTCTCCCTCTACAGTAGTGGAGGGAGGGCCTTTCACCTGCTTCTGGGCCAAAGCATGATAGATCACATGTGGCTTGCACTGCCTTGCATGCCTCATGGAATTTCCCTTTTGCTGAGCAGAAAAATTCAGCTGCAAATGGAGAGTGGAGAACTATACCTCCTAAATCTCTATTTAAATCTATTGTCCCCACACTACATTTAGGCTCTAGGTAACATTTTTCTTAAATGGATAGTGACCTTCTAGTTACTTCTGCTTTCATAAAAATGGGCATGTCCAGCCTACAGAGATCTGAGAGAATGAGGTGGAAAATGAGTCAGGGGAGGGGCAGCTCCAGCATAGATGGTCTTCCCTGGACTCAAATCGTCATTCAGTTTAAAGACAGTTCTCTTCTTCCCTCTGTACATTCATGACATCCACACATCCATACAAAGAGTGATAGGGTTACCAAGCGAAAGCTAGAGGAAGTTCCTGTGCCTTTAATGGTTATGTAGAAAAATGAATTTCAGTCAGTATTGCTTGTTACCTAGTTGTGTAGCAAGCCACAAATGCTGATATTCCCTCTTCTACACAGTCATTAAAGGTACAGGAGCTTTTCTCCTATTTTCATTCTGACAACCCTACATGTAAGAGAGGCTTGAAGAAACTGCTAGAGTCACAAGTGAAACCTCTTTCTACCATTCAGATTGGATTATTTGGACGGAATGCCTGTCTTTAAAAATTAGAGCCCCACAAAGCTGGAGAACGATGGTTCCCCTGGCTGGAATATTTTTCTTTCACTTAACATGGTATACAAAGTGAGGCTGCGTATGCTGTTTGTACCTTATGAAACTGAAGCATATTAAAAATAAATCACTCATGGATCATGTGCTACTTTTAAAAGGAAGAAATATGCATTTAAAAGATTTGTGTTCAATCTTAAGCCTGCCTTCCAGCATCGCAGATCAATGTGTCGTCTGATTAAATTGTGCTCTATAGATTTCTCCAGTCAAGTTCATCAAAGAACAGATTTCTCTTCTTCTAATGATGCTGAACCTGAAGTTCTTCTCTGAAGTACTTTAATTTTCACTTGGTCATTACAAGAAGACAGTGACTTAATGAACTGCAAATAGAAGAAGAAAGTAACATAAATCATTTTTTGCATCCCTTTTTCTGTTGTATTAGCATAGCTGCTCTTTCATCATTAGAGTGTCTTCAGTGATTTGTCCGTGCATGATGGTGACAATTAAACGATACTATATTTTCTGTGATCCAGTCTGTCAATAAAGAGTTAGAATCATTACAAAAAAATAATCGTGATAAATTAATGTCATGGAAGTGTAATATTTTATAAACTGTTGAAACAGAGGTAACATTGGCAACACCGTTATGATAAAAATCAGGGGATATTTATCATAAAGAATCAATTGGAAACATGTAGGAGCTGCAAGTTGTTTCTCACTGTGGGAGTCCTCCCCAAGCCAACTGACAAAAGTTATTCATTTTTAAATGAATAAATCTCTCATATAAAGGTTAATGCATTGAGCAGAGTTCAGAGCCAGAACTATCTTGAAAGTATTAATCTCCTGCAAGATATCTGGACTTTAAATAGAAGTATAAGGATTTACTCCACACTTTGTACATTTTCCCTTTAGGTTGCTTTAAAAAAAAAGACCTGCAATTATCTATAGGTCACTACAAATATATCTCTATGCAGCAGATAAAGATGAACTGTGAGTTAATAACAGAAGATTACGCGAGAGTTGATCTTGTGGTAACAGTTCACTTACATCATGCAAGCCAGGCAGGGGAATATTCAGACATAGATAGTAGTAACTTCCAGATATTTTCAAATTGGTTATGACACTCACACTTTTTACTTGGCAGGAAATGAAGTGCCAGTACCAGTAGATAAATACTACATACTTGTACTGTTAATTTTGTGGAACAGTGAGAACTAGCCTTCTTCCATCACTGGAAGTGTGTGATAAGGGTCATGGCAACGGGCCATGATTTAGGTGGAGAAGTTGTTACCTGTCTTAGTTTTCCTAATTACAGAAGGAATTCTGCTGCCATTCATTTCATTCAAGAAGTTAAGAAATCAACTACACTGGATTAGGCATCTACTGGAATCCACCTGGTTCATTGTAAGGAGATGATCCATGCAAACATTCCCACTGGACACTTACAGACGCCATGGCTTTTTGCAAAGAGTCAAACTGAAGGGCCTTCTCGACAGATGAAATCATTCTCCTATCAGGGTTTCTAGAGTAGTAATGTACTCTTTTCAGTACCCTGAGCAGTAAAAGATATCTTGCAAGAGCTTGGGAAGTCATAACTTCCCCTGACCTCTTTCCCTGAAGTGATATAGTCAGGCCTTGGGGAAAAGAGGGTGTCTTATGCAGGTCAAATACCCCTAGTCTGTGCCCAGGCTCTGTTCATGCCAGCCTAGTCCAGGCTGCAAGCAACTTCTCTTATGGTGAGCTATACACTTTGTAGTGAATCTTTAATAGCATTCCTCCCATATGAAGAGAAGGAATTTAAAAAAAAAATCAAATTGGTTTTCTGAGAGGGAGAAATAGCCCTGAGAGTATTGATGATGGGTAGGTTGTAGAGTTCCCTAATATCAGAGGTGCTGGTTCAGAAGGGATTGGAGTTATAACTGACTTGGGGACTAAGATGTTAAAAACAGAAGCAGAGTACTTGCACTTGGTTATTCATTCTCCCCCCTTCTTTTTTCTCTCCCCCCACCCCCATCTATGTGTGTAAGGGTCACTGGATGATGGCACCTGGGCAAGGAATCTCTAGTCTGCAAGTATTTGTTGCACTGTTTCCAAAATGTACATACAATGCACCATCAAAAAACATAAGTCAAGAATTGGGGAATTTTTAAGGTGCGTTTATTTCCAACAGAGAACAATGCAAGTGCAATTCTGAGACCATATCCCTGATCAATACATGTTTGCATCCATGACAAACCATGAAAGTGCTGAGGAGGAAAATGCAGTGCTATCCATGTTAAATAGCACAGGATTCTTCTCATGGAATGAATACTAACAGGATCTTGAATGTTATTTATTTTGCAAGCCTAGTTTTTTTTTTCAAAATATTACTAACATAAAATTCAACACAGTGTTCTGAAGATAAAGCCATGCTTTAGGTAAAGCTGCTCTGTACTTCTTCTGAATTTCCAAATAGCAAAATAAAATTTGAAAAAAGTCATCTGTCCCACTCTCATAAAATAGATGCTACACGAGGGAAATATAAACACATCCAGCTCATTCCTCGTTTTCAAGCTGTCAGGGAGTTGCCACATATAGCTAGATTCACAAAACAGTTTTGCCAGAGCATTTGGAGATAATCCAGTTTAGCCCTATGGATGTCAGCCAGCCTAACTGGCAACAATCTAGATATTTCAACTGGCCTTGGTCCAAGACTTAGTTTTGTTTATATTTCAATCTATGCGAGACATGATACAGCCATGATTCAGTCTGAGACCTTTTCCGCATGACACTCTTATAGCGCGATTATTTCACTTTCAACCTCCTAGGGACCTGGGGTTTGCAGCTTCAAGAGGGGCCAGCCGGCCCTCTTGAGGCTGCAAACCCCAGGATTCCCTAGGAGGTTGAAAGTGAAATAATCGCGCTATAAGAGTGTCATGCAGAAAAGGCCAGATCCATCCTGCATAATTTTACTTCCCAGTGTATTCTTTAAAAGGGCAGCGCTCCCCATACATGGTGGAAGATCTCTCTGCCCATACCTACCTAGCAACAAAAATAACTAAATGAATGTCCTGTACCTAAAGGCAGCAAGTGGCAGAGGAGGCAAGCTATAATAGGGCAGCCATTACCAGTGAGTCAAGCCACTCCTGGTCATATCCCAAAAATCAAGGAAATTCACCAGAGTTGAAAGGAAGTGCAGTAGCAAGGTCTCAACCATTCCAGAATCCATCATGAGAAGTTGGCAGTCCTGGTAACCAAGGCTGATAGGAAAAGACAAAGAGATATAAAATGTAAGCCTATCTAGAAGTTGAGAACCTAAAAGAATTCCATTAGCACAAAGAGTACTAAAAGGTTTGTAGAACAATCAGTTGCAAACTATAAGAACTCATAGAAACTACTGGGATATTTCTTGCTTCCTGATCTTGACACACTAGGTGGTTGACTGTTTAGCAATTCTTATTTAAGCCTCAGTTAGAATCATTGCCACTTTTGATACTGCTTCCATTCCTGTTGACATGCTGAAAAGAATAGGTGTCTCCCAGGTCTGGGAGGTGGGGACCCCTCTTTCTGAAGTTCCTCATAAACTAAGTGTTCATATTCAGGGAAAGAGCCATCATCCAAAACCAGAGATATCTCAAGGTCTGACTCCACTGCACCAAATTCCTCAGCTTCCTCATGAAGAGTTAAGATCATAAAGGTATGTTACAGCCCATATGTAAAACAGTCTGGTTTACACTATAAATTTATCAGTCGTAATATTTCTTCAGGTCTTTGCCCCGTCACTGCAGCAAAGTTGCATTATTTGAATATTCCATTTTTATTTGCTAAAGGAAGCAGGCAGAAAGAACTTCAGTATCTCAGCTGTATTACATCAATCATACATTAAACATATTTATGATAAAGCAAGTCAGGATTCTACTATCACCAATATTACTTTGGAAGCATAATGGGGAAGATCTGGTTTATCTTGTAAAGACCATAGCTGGCTTTGAAGTTTGAAAAGCACCTATTACACCATGGGTTGCCCACCCACAAAAAAGCAGGACATTGAGTTGGGTCTATATCCTTACAGATCCAGGCCTTCAAGTTGTGATACGGCAGTCTCTGACACCATATGCCACGCACATCAGCTGTAGCAGATAAAATCTGAGGGAGGTGGCAGATAAAATCAGGACTCCTGAAGTACTGGCACATTATAAAGGGATAGGAAATCCCCCAAGAACTTCTGTGCAGAAGAGGCAATGAAAACAAGTGCTACCTCCTCCTCCTGCTGTTGCTATTGCCTGGGCTGTCAGTACCTGTGGGACTTCTTTGCAACATTCTACCTTCTTGAAAACCCAGACACACAAGCTGTGACTCAGCAGTATCTATCAGCCGATACTACCACACCAAATGTAGCAGAGAAAAGCATGTGACCTGTGGGGAAAGCCCCACTGCCAGAGGAGTTGCCTCTGAAGGGGCTGACATCAGAGGGGATCACCACTTTGGAGAATACAAGGGCAAGGACCTCTTCTACTACCTGAGAGAAGAGAGAGGGTTTTCAACCTTCAGTGTTTACAGGGGTGCCATCATTTACCATCTTTGAGTTCACTGCCAGGAAGGATATGTTTTCAAGAGAGAAGAGGAGATGCTTGTTCTCAGGAAGCAGGGATCACAATTGCACAGGACACAGATAGATATCAGAAAGAGAGGAAACAGCAACAGGATGCTGGTTGCTCCCAGACTGTCCCACCACAGCTCATATAACCTGGATAGCCTTCGCAATAATCTTCTGGGTTGAAAATGCCACTGGGTAGTGCCAGGTCAATGAATGTTAAAACAGCTTCCATTCAGAATTAATCCTGGGTGAGCACGCCTATCTACTATGTATCAGAGAGGCTTAATTGCATGAGGGTGAGATGATAATATCTCTCAGCTTTACCCACTAGGGATATTCTTGCGCAGCAGCAGGTGAGACCTGGAGGTGAGGGACAAGGAGGTAAGAGTTGCAGAGGTCTATCCCACAGTCTTCTGGATTCAAGCATATGTATCTGAAGGTAGGCAGTTGAGAAAGGTTTGGGATTCTGTTAGTGTACCACCCATCCTGCTCCTCAACAGTCTCATTTTATGAATTAGCTGAGGTGTTCTCTGGTCTGGGATTGCAATCCTCTTGGCCAGGTGTGCATCCATGCACCATGCAGCATCCATGCTCTGAGGATGCTCTGTCAGGAGCGGCTCACAACTTCATGGCCTCCATGAAAACCATGGGTCTGTCCCAAGTGGTGTCTGGTCTTATTCATGCTGCTGGCCAGACTCTGGACCCTTTTTTCTATGCTGGGCGAACTGATGATAATCTGGGAGAACGAGTCTGTACGAGTGCTCAAGGCACATCCTCTTTTACTCCACCACTACCTACAGTTCAGGTTAATTATCCTGATATTAAGGTTAAGAACATTGTCATCATCAATGATATTCTGATGCAGACGCCATTTCCAGAAATCATTTCAGGTGATTACACTGTGGCCAAGCGCCAGCCTAGTAGGTGAAACCTGAAACTGCTGCTCTCCCTACAGCTGACAAACATTTAATTTAGCAATGAGGTACTCTTGTAGGATTTTTAATAGCTTGTGATTAGATCTTTCTCCATAGAAGAAGGCCAGTCCTTCACTGAAAAGAAAATATTAAAATCACATTTAATAATGATAATCCAAGAGATTTAAACTCTCAGCGATTTACTCTTATGCCATTTTTTAATCGTAGGAACTGGGCAGATAGCCATTACCACTCTGCCATGAGAGCTTTAGGGTGTAATGCATGTTTGCATTTCATGGCTCTTTGTATATCGTATACAAGGGTGTATTAAAATTTGTTGAAGAGGCACTAAAAATAGAACCAGCTAATCCTCACTTTATAAGCCCTTGTGATGTTCTATCTCCCCCCTCCTCTCTTCCCAACACAAATGTTGTCATTTCATGCAGTTATAACAACAGCTTCCCAGTGAAGGCTGATTGAGATTGGCAGAATCAAGAGATGAGAAGAGAGGGCCATTTCTCACTTAACCTTTTCTCTCAACAGCAGTGCCATTTAGAGAGGGCAGAAGGCTTGGTGGAGGCGGGGAGATGTTTCAGGTGACGTGTGATGATTCCTCTACAGTGCCTGTCACTTGGATCCATGCATCTTCTTAGGAAAGCTACAGCCACTTCTTACAAGGGATGGGGTCCAATTTCTCCCTCTTTCCCACAGCTACAGTTTCCTTACAATGTCACAAATACGATGTTAAGAATTTCCTCTGATCTTGAAGAACAGCTTTTCAGGAGGCGCAAGGAAGAACAGTGTGACAGAGGAGGCAGAAAAGGAGCTGTCTGCATGATCTGAAACCCTTCTTTCTCTCTGATCTAAGTCCAAGAACCAGTGTTCTAGTTCTTTACAGTGTGTAGCGGTCCATTCGTTCTAACTACTGGGAGAAGGAAGGACTATAGAGCAAATAAATAAATGCATTCCAGTGCTGTTTGCTTGTCTGAAGAAATGCATATATTCTGGTGCCTGACTCTGGCATATCTCTGATTTTGTACAGATTTTACCTTTTAAGCAGCATTTGAGTATACCACATAAAATGTGTAGATGGCGTGCCCACCTTTCCACTCCATTTGCTAGAGTTTTCTAGGCTTCACACTCTTTACAGAGTTTCTAAAGTCAATTCTATCTTTGATACATCAGGGTGTCTCATCAAAAAATTGACAGTTCTCATAAGATTTCTCATCCTTCAATGAGAACAAAGACCCATGCTTTTTCTGTCTTCCATTTCCAGTGCTTGTATCCCCAAAACTCTGTATTTTATGCAGAAATCAGTATTTATGTACTATAGTGTTGCATTTTAGCAAAATCTCTAATATTTTCTGCAGAAAAAGTTTTTTTGCAACATGAAATTTTTATTTAAAAAATCCTGAAACGTAAAAAAAAAATTAAAAATGAATAAAAAATTCTTTAAGTCACACCCAGTAGACAGGAAAAATGAAATTTTCCACATACAAGACTGAAATAAGCAAAGAGTTATATGGTTAAAAATGATGACTTCCATAACACTGTTAAGTTTGCATTCTGATCAGATGCTCCTCAGTCTTTAATATATTCAGAAATAGACCTAATTTGCAGGGAATCGTGAACTTCTGCATTCAGGCTCTATATTCAACAGTCACTTTTGGGTTGTTTATTTTAAGAATTATATGACACATTTCAGGAATTCATCCTCCATACTTATCAGAACTTGCATGAATTGTGAAGTCAGCTATGCATGTCCAGCTACAAAATGTAAAATGAAAATTCACTGTAAGGCTATCACATTCTTGAAAAGAAGAAAACCCATACCTTGAAATATTAGTTACCAGCAAATTATGTTTCAAACCAAGTGTGCTGTATGATTACCTCCAAAATAACATGGGTACACACACACACACACACACACACACACACACACACACACACACAATTGGATTTATTTTAGAGGAGCTGAAAATGCAGACAGCTACATTCTCCTTCAGCAGGCAAAACCTTTGAGAATTAGGCTGAAAGCCCCAGCCTGATTATTTCCGTACTACAGGTACAGATTAAAGGATTTAAGTACCTGACACAAAGTTATTCAGGATTGCCTGCATCTTACAAACTTACAAAGGCAGATATTCTGACCACTGTGCACAACAAAAAGAACAACCACAGTGCAGAGCTAGGGCAGGGTGAATCCTTTGATTAGTCAGCTGGTTAGAAAGGTCAGTGAATCATGTAAACACCTACCATCATCTAGAACAGTGGTTCTCAACCTGTGGGTCCCCAGATGTTCGTGGACTTCAGCTCCCAGAAGCCCCAGCCACTATGGTCAATGCTCAGGGCTTCTGGGAGCTGAAGTCCATGAACATCTGGGGACCCACAGGTTGAGAACCACTGATCTAGAAAGTGGTCCACCATCCTCTGCCTAGTAGTAGTACTAGGCATTAGAACATTCAGAATTTCCACTGTCTTCTGTTGTTTTAGTTGCTGGAGCAGTTGCAGCTAGTAGATGCACACCAGTACTGGCTGGAGGTACATGAGAATCATAGCCCACAATAATCTGGAGAGTACCAGGTTGGAGAAGGCTGCTATAGAGGAAAAGGTTGAGATGGGAGAGGTTGGATGAATGGAGGGGGACAGAGTTTGGTATATCTTGAATCTGGCACTGTTAAGTTTTCATAGGTGGTTGTGTTTAGCAGGGAAAGGCCTAGGTTCAGTACTCTGTTTGTCTTTGAAGCTCACTGTGTTACCTCAGACAGGTAGCACCTTCATCTCAGGGTTTCTGTTTTTAAGATAAATAGGACACATTCCTTTTATTCCTCCTATATCACTGAATAACCTAAACCAAACATGGCTGTGGAAGTTTTAAGGCCTGAGTGGCAAGTCACGTACAATACGGTGGCACCTAGGGAGAAAGTATCTTTGCTGGCATAGAGATGGTGGAGATGATGATGATGACAGCAATGACAATGAAAATGATAGTAGAAAATATTAGGCACCAGAGAGAACATCTAATCTGTACTGGTTTTAAGTTTCTTTTTTATTATGCTTATGTTATTTTAATAGCATCTGCATCTGAATAAAACTAATACTCCATTCTTAAAAAGATGAATGTCCATATTAATACTAGTATGCTGGCTCAAAGATTTGCTGTGCCAGGCTGTCCAAAAAACAAAACAAAAAGAGAACACTCAGAAATGATGACAATTAAGAAAACATATTGGATCCTTTTTGTAGATTGTAGATTAAGTTCCATGTCTGTCCTTTCCTTGTTTGTTTTCCCTTTGCACCCCTTTGTCCCTTTTAGCTATTTGTTGTGTATTGCTCCATCTGTCTGTCTACTTTTTATATAGATCACTATTTGTTCAAGAACACAGAATACTATGAAAACATAGAAATTAGCGGGGATGAAATAGTGAGATTGCATGTAAAGATTTTTCAAGATCATATTGGGGATTGTTTATTTACAAGTGATACAGTTGCATTTGGAAAGAGAGAGGAATTTAAAAATTAAATTAAAAACTTTCATCATTGTGATGGATATGTATATATTTGAAGGAAAGGCTTTCTATTGGTAAGCAAGTATGATCAGAGGGTACAGTGCTCTGGGGGCACCCACACCCATCTGTAAAATCTCTGTTACAGGAGGTATGCGTATCCAGCTCTGAGCTCTGCTTTTATTTTTCTCAGTAGGAATGAATGGCAACCATTCATGTCTGTGGTATTCCAGTTCAAGTAGTTCCACAAAAGTGAGTGCCACTACCCAGAAGGCCCTTGCCTTCTATAAGTATCTTCTGGCCCTCAACCACCTGTCAGATATGGAGCAAGGAATCCA
Organism: Iguana delicatissima; assembly: GCA_948472985.1. Taxonomy (NCBI): domain Eukaryota; kingdom Metazoa; phylum Chordata; class Lepidosauria; order Squamata; family Iguanidae; genus Iguana; species Iguana delicatissima. The sequence continues at coordinate 211,760 of CAOKZL010001111.1, read as the reverse complement.
ATGAAGGAGGCAGGAGTTTAAAAGGAGGTAGAAGGAGCAGGGGGGTTAAAAGGATACTCATAGATATCCTTTGTGTCAAACCCAAGCTGCTCTTTGACTCCTGATGAATCCAACATTGATCATCAAAATAGCGCCCATCTACAAAGCACCATCCTGGGTTGTTCACTGCTTAAGCTAGACAGCGTGACAAGATGTTGCAAAGTGGTGTATATGAAAATGTGCACAATATATGTAAATTTCTGATATAACATTTAAAAACAGTGAAGTACATTATGCATCCCAAAAGGGCTGTAGAGATTATCTGTGAAAAGGAAATGCAGAGGCAGGAGGAACTTGAGTAAGAGCCATCCCCTCCAACACAAATGGGTAATGATAGCTGTCAGAGGGAAAGAATGAATGATCTGGCCCCCCACAAAGGGTGGTTGCTTTGGATGAGATGCCCCACTGTCATTGCTGTGCTTTCCTTGACTAGAAAAGAGCTATGCTGTCAGTCATGGTTATAAGCGTTGCCCTAGATTGACAGATAGAATATCCTGTAAAGGAAATGCTGTCTGCTTGCTAATTTCCAGTTTAGCATATCAATTTGCACAGGATTCTTCAGGACTTTTATCTGCATCTGACTAAAAGGAAAGTATATCAGTATTCTTATGATTTTTTTAACATGAAAATTAGAAAGCATCTGACATGCAAGTGATTGAATTCTTAACTTGACATAAGAGCTGGTTTCTAAACATGTAACAAATTTTGAATACATTTTAGTGAGAGTCATCAACTCCCCTCCTCTCTTGTTCCTGTTCTCATGCATTTTGTATCAAACAAATGAGAGCCAGCATGGTGTAGCGGCTGAGCTTTGGACTACAGCTCTGGAGACAAGAGTTTGAATCCCCACTCAGCCATGGAAGCCCACTAGGTGACTTTGGGCAAGTCACACTCTCTCAGCCTCAGAAGAATGCAAATCTGAACAAATCTTGCCAAGAAAACCCTGTGATAGGTCCATCTTAGGGTCTTCATGAATTTGAAATGACTTGAAGGCACATAACAAAAGAGATGCGGAGGAAAGGTGTGTTTAAGATGTGGGGGGGCATCCAAAGTCATGTCTGTCACCCACAGAGGTCCAATACATCTGTTTGGGTGGCCACTAGTCCCCAGATTCTTCATGCCCCCAGTTCTTTTTTTACAAGAATTGGGAGCATGTTCCTGTCCTGAAAGAAACCAGAAGCTTCAGTTTTGCATTAAAAGAAGCCAAAACCCCACACATTTGGTTTTGTTCCCCTCCCCAGTCAAAACTAGATACCCAGCCAATTCCAGTTTGGGGTTTTCTTTCCCTCTGCCTGGATTTTCAGGGCTTACCATCTATCACAACTGATACACATAACTTAAGGATTTCCTAGTGAACTTGTCATCCTGGGTGTGGACTGTTACTGATTTGAAAGATCTGACAGAAGTAGTTTTGAACAGTTGGATTTTGTAGATCTTTATCTGTTCCAGAGGACTAGAAACCAACCCTCCAAAGCAGAGTTACAAGTGGAGTGGAGGCCTGGAAACAAGGGGAGAAAGAATTTCTCATTGCTTACATACTTGGGCTTCCTGGGGAAGGAAGTTGCCTCCTTCGAGATCCAGATTTCTTCCACCAGTGGTTCATGTCCTAAGACATTTATTAGAAAAAAACTTCTGCTGAATAGAACCGATTTTATTGGGACATACCTGAACAATTTAGAACTATATCTTACAAAAATTCTGTTTAATTCCCCTTTAAGAAACTCTTGAGCCTCTTTCCTATTTGACCCATCTTTATGATGGTTTTAACACCTAGTTATGACATGTCTCTTTTGGGATGCTTTTGCAGAGAAAACCATCTTACTCAGCTCTCCTGCTGTTGTGAACAAATACAGTTTCTTTTTGCTGTTTGCTTTTTAAGACTCTTGTTGCTGTACCATCTTTTATTTTAGACCCTTTTCGCACACCATTTCTAAAGCGAGAGGGCCCCTTGAGCGTCATGTAAATGGGAGGAGCGGTTTGCATGACACTCAAAGGCCTGATGCGGACCGCGCACGCATTCGGCTTAAAGCCGAAAATGCTGCGCGGTCGCGCATCACTCCAAGGCCCCGCACACACTTAACTTCCCCTGTGGAGTCTTGGGAGCCGGGCCGGTCGTGCTTCCTGCCCCAGCGCAGCCTACAGCTCCCAGGCTGCACTGCGGAAGGAAGGGGAAGGGTGGGGGCGAGGTGTTCGCACGACCGGCAAGCCAGCTGCGGCAAGGAAGCAGAAGGGATGTAAGCGCCTCACACAAGAAGCTGCTCACGTGAACGCCGCCCCCCACCTCTGCGAAAAGGTAAGGTGCAGAAAGGGCCTTAGAGTTATTCCTCTTTGGGTTCTGTTTCAAAGTACCTTTGGTATTTTATCCATACTCAAAGCTGTGGTTGTTGTTGTTATTGCGTGCCTTCAAGTGATTTCCAACTTACAGCAACTGTAAGATGAACCTATCACAGGGTTTTCTGGGAATTGAGAGTGTGTAATTAATCTTTATCATAGTTAATTATAGTTAATGAAGTCCACAAAGTCCATCTCTGCTATCTGACCACGGTATGGAGATAATCAAAACCATTCTCAAAAATTCTGCTAATAGAACACAACCTCTGGAAAGGCTTACCAAGTTGACAAGACCTTAAGTAATGCTGTGGTATCAAGCTGTATATCTGCTTTCTAAGGACAAGCCTAGCTAAGTAAAAAAAAGAGGTTCATCACCATAAGGAGGGTCGTAAGGTGATGAATTGACCAATAAATACAAAAACAGTGTGGAATAGTTGTGATTTGTACTGGTGGGGGATGGGAGCTGACCAAAGCAATGAAATTGTGTATTTCATTGTGCTGTTGATGAAGACAAGCCAGCTTCCAAAGGTAAAGGAATCCCATCCTTGTAACTATCATTTACTGTTATGTTAAACCAATCCACTGTAAAATACTTTGTATATTTGAATAAAAACACAACCAACATTTAATAAATAAATACATACTTATACGTAAGTAGCAATATGTAAGCATCACCTGCTCAATTTCTTTCTGAATACCAGCTTTTAAAGTTCCAGGAGCCCTGTTAAGGATAAGAGGGAAAACTGTGCAGAGATGGTAGGATGGCAAGATAGGACAGAAGTCTGAAATGAGTCCCTTCTATAGGACATGACTGCATATCTTCAAATTAGTTATTTCGTTCTCTTTCTCTTACTGTACTGTTCTCTCTCTCTCTCTCTCTCTCTCTCTCTCTGTAATTCACATGTGTGTACACAGACACCAATATACACACCATTGTTCAGCAATCTCTTTGCAAAATATAAATGCTGGAAGTCTCATGGCAGTCTGCAGTCTAACAGATTTATCATGGCACAAGCCCTTACAGACAGGACGCTATTTTATTTGATGCGTGAAGATGATCTTGATATGATTCCATTTTTTAAAAAAAACAAAGTTTGAGATTTGTGAGCTGTCCTCTCCTTGAAGTAAATCCAGAATGCTGCCATTTAAATCAACTCTGTTCAGAATTCACACAAGTGCCAAGTCATCTGCTGCACGCCTTGCATGCAAAAGCATTGTGAAAGCTGAGGCAAAATACTGTACATAAAAAGGGGCCTTGTTCAATACCAAAAGAATTTCTTTGCCATAAATTATGAGAGGCTGAATTTCTATTTTAGTCTCAGAGGTGTGTCAAGAGACTATGTAGCTGTCTGTGCTATATTGACAGGTTCATGTAAAATTCAGCACAGCCTGTTACCCCTTGGCAGCTATTCTCTGCAAGAAAGGCTGTGTCAACCCTCATCTGCACGGGCACCAGCCAATGAAAGACTTGCTTTGGTGCGCCTGGAATTTCCTCTTGCGCTGGCTTGCTGTGTGGGCACTTCAGCCTCCCACTCAGACAGATAGGCAGCTGTTGCGAGGGGGAAAGGCCTTCCCACTGGTACTAAAAGTGACAGATGTTTTCTGTGCTCTTTGCAGAGAAGTGAGAGTTTGCTGAAACAAAGCTGTGAGATGAGACAAGGAATGCGCTCCCAAACACGTCCTGCCTGGATGACCTTGTGCTGTGCCTTGTGTGTTACCTGCCATCAGCAGGATAGCTGGGCACAAGATCAATGGCCCACTCTTTAGAACTGAGGAAGTACAATGCAAAAGAGATACGCCAGTCTTCACCAGAGTCACAAGAGCCATTACTCCCCACTTATCCCAGGGCCTCTGAGATGATGGAGAGAGAGAGTGTGTGGGTACGTGTGTATCTTGAATCCATGCATCTGCAGATTGCTTTTTGGAGGGATTCCAGTAGTTCTGAACATCTTTATTAGAGCCTAGTACCAGAGGTTCTTAATTATCTTTCATACTAACAAAACAAAACAAAAAATAAAATCTGACTTTTTGGGTTGCCTGCTAAATCCTAATAGCAGTAGCAGCTACATTTCTAAACCACTTATCAATGCGAAGCACTCCCTAAACTGTTTACAATGTATTTAGCTAATTGCCCCCAATGAGCTGGATACTCATTTTACCGACCTGCGGAAAGCTGAGTCAACCTAGAGCTGAGTCAACCTGGAGCCTGGCAGGATCGAACTCACAACCTTGTGGCCACAGTACTGGCATTTAAGCATTTAAGCACTGCGCTACCAGGGCTTCTAAGGATTTGCTTGTAAAACCCACAATTCCATAGATACATTTTGACAGCAAATATAGTAGGCTGATGGATAGCTTTATGAGATCAAGTTAGCTCCAATACTTTAACATTGTCTCTACTGAGTGGCCACAAAGTTGTCTCTCTACCAGAAAATGTCAGGGGTTGAACCTGGGCCTTTGGCCAGGAAAACATGTGCTCTGTCACTGAGTTGTATAGTTCCATCCTTCTCAGGTTAGAATGTAATTCATGAGCTAATTACTTTCAAGGAATCAATGCTTGGAAGTGAAGGAAAGCATGATATGGCTGTGTCTATCTAGCCCAAGTCATTGTCACTTTGGCAGGGTTGAAGTGTATTGATCAAAATTAGAAGAGATTGTATTTCTGAGGCCATTTCTGCACTAGACTGTTATAGAGCTATTACTCCACTTTCAACAGCCTATGGAATCCTGGGGTTTGCAGTTTAGGGAGGGACCACACAGACCCTCCCAAAACTGCAAACCCCAAGATTCCATAGGATGTTGAAAGTGGAATAATAGCGCTGTAACAGTCTAGTGCGGAAATGGCCTTGGAGTGGATGTTATTAATTCACTGGTACATATGCATGAAAGTCACAGTACTGTTATGTGATATTGGGTACAAAATTTAGTTTCCTGAGAATCTTAGCTTTTGATTTTATTTCTATTAATTTAAACCAAGATTTCCAGTGCTGTATCGCTTTTTTCAGTCATTCATTTAAGGAGGCTTTATATACCACCCTCTAACCATGTTCTGAGGATTATTTCTGTTTGGGCCAATAAGCTTCAAGATGTTCAGAAATGCTTGATAAAGTCTCAAAAGCCCAAAGGTCTGAACAAGGATTTTGGTCATCTGGGCAGGATTCCATTCCTTTCTCTAACTTTTTGCTCTCTTGCCCCATGAGTGGCAGAAGCAGAATCAGCTATGCAAAGTGATATAAATGCAGAGTCAAGTACACAAAATTGAGCTATACCAATTATTTGTGGACTTTGCATGAGTTGCAGGATTCAGCTTTTCTTAACATAAATTTTCCACATCCTGGTGAAGAATATGTAATACATGTACACACCTTCATTGAATCTGGCTTTTTAAGAATTAATGGTAGAATCATCTACGTGGATACTTAGAAGTAAGCCTTTTTAATTTTAGTAAGACTTTATCCCTGGTAAATATGCAATCCTACTCACATGCAAGTTTCACTGAGTTCATTGAAGTTACTCCCAGGTAAATGACAATAGAGTTTCAGCCTGGATATTTATCTTAACTTTAGACAGAATTCCCACTGGTATCCCCTCCAGAACTGATTAGATCAATGCCTGCCTTTTTCTCAGTACCTTTTCTCAAACTATTTTGAGTCTGCTTTTACAGTAATCTGAAACTGGTTGCCAGATTTCATCAGAAATACTCTTTGGATTCTAGGTTGATGCACTCCTGCCCACTGTTGAGAATTCTTCTGACAAAATGTAAACAAGTAGAAGTTGAATGACAGACTAATAATAAATTTATTGTTGTTGTAGCATACAATCGTCTGAACGAAATGGTAGACTGGCAAATACTACTCCTGTAGAGCTCTACGGCACTCTTGGCTTATCAGGCACTTGGATAAATGAATATCCTGTTTATATCATATTGCAATGACATAGGTCAGCACAAAATTCAGAGGCTAAAGTCTGCCAGTGAGACCTATGAGCAACCAGGGCATTCCCAGTGGTGGCAACAATGACAGATAAAAGAGTTGGTGATGGATCGGATTGCTCAGTCATCCCCAGCAGAAATAAGAGCTGATCATGTGCACGTAGCATAGATCAACAATATGTTGACAGTCCCATGCAATACATGTTTGCTTAGATACCACTGAGTTAAATGCGGCTTGCTCCCAAGTATATAGTGAAGTATGATCTTAGACTTTGCCTCTTCCTGTCTCAAATGAGTGAAAAAAATGGGGTTTCTGCTCTATAATCATGTATTTCAAATCTTTATAAAATTTAAGGAAACCTTTGAAAATCCTTCAACCAGGACCAAACAAATGCATTTTCCAGTCTTAAAAGACAATAATTCATATGGCAAGAGTTTATATGGTACTAGAATATCTAAGTATTGTTTTGTTAATGTTGTGATTATGCTGATGCACCCACTGATAACTTATCCTATATACTTATAATAGGCTTGTTTTATAAATGCCAGCCCTTAGGTAGTCATAATGGTGCAGCCTAACTTCTCAACTGAAATGGCTGTTGTGAATACCAGCAAGTCAAATGCTTACTTGACCGTCTGTCTTTCCCACTTGCACATGTTTGAAGTAAAATCTTTTAAATGATTTTTTTTTACCCTATATGAATATTCAGATGTTCCTTTGTTATTATTTTTTTTTTATGGGAAACTTTATCTAGAGTTCAAAATTGTCCCAGTCAATGAGAGCAGAGGTTTGTGTGACCCTCAGAGGGCAGGTTTCTGGAACTCTTAGAGAATGAAGGCTTCAAAAACAGTAATTTTGAGGAGGTGCCAGTGCCCAATCCTTGGAGCCACTGCCTCATATTACATATCCCCAGGAGATTCCAGTCTCTACAGCATAAGGCCTTTTAATAGTCAGATATGGCACTGGCAAGAATGGAAACGGAGTTCCAGAAGGTCTGAATAGAAATACTCCTAGTTCATCCATGATCAGTGTTTGGGTAATTTCTCTGTATATTTGCTGCTAAAGTGTTCTCCATGATCTTGAATTACACCCACAGTCTCTGGCTGGTGCTTGCACTACTGACTTCTGCACTTCTGCTGGCTGGCTCATGTTGTGTCCCCTTACTTTAACAGTTCTTTGCAGCAGATGATGAAGCAGGACATCTCAATGTATGGGATATTCTAGCCTAACCAGACAAATTGACAAATATTTTGCTTCCAAAGGAAATGTATATGTTTTACATAATTTGTGAATTGTACATGTATTGGAAGCATTCTAGAGGAGAAGGAATTGGACTTTAATACAGTTGTGAAATATTTTAATTTAGTAATTAAATATGCTAATTCAGCTTCTTTAAATCTTCATGCCTCTTTCCTTTACTCTAAATAGAACCACTGTGATATAATGGTTTGGGGGCTGGACTCTGACTTTGGAAGCCAAGGTTCAAATCCCTGCTCAGCCATGGAAAGCTACTGCATGACCTTGAGCAGGTTATACTCCCTTAGCCCCAGAGAAAGGCCAAGGCGTACCCACTCTTACCAAGGAAACTGTGTGATAGGTTTGCCTTAAGGTGTCATAAGTCAGAAGTTGCTTGAAGGCACACAAAACAAATACTTTAAATGCATAGTTAGAATCACATGGTATTTTTCACAGGTAATTCTGAATTTAAACATGTTTGATTCAAATTGAGTAAAACCATTATTTAGTTTCAAAACTTCAGAGTACAGTCAGCCATCGACCTTTGTGGGTTTATCATTTATGGATTTGATTATTTGCAAATTTCTCTAATCCTTGCCCCATCCCAGCTCAAGCACTTTTTTTCTGAGGGAACATTCCCTCTTGGTGGCTCCAGTCAGGTCACACAGCCCTTTAAAAACCTGCCTCTAGTCCTCCTCCTCTTGCTCCTCCTCTACCAGCCACTGTCTGGCCAGCTAAGGATGGGTCACACTCTGATTTTTCAGCACCACAAACCCTCTCCCAGTGTCCCCACACACCCAGGGACGAAAATGGGCAAAAGGACTACCACCATGCCAACCCACCCCCTTTTCCTCTCCTTTCCCTGACCTGGTTTGGACCCTGGGTGCCCATTCTCCCCATCATGCCTGAGCTCTCTTGCCACAGACACACACACATTTTGGTATTTGCAATGTTTCCACTTTTGTGGGGTCCTGCATGCTTAACTTCAGCACATCTGGAGATCTGACTGTAGTTGCCAGGGTACATAGTTCCCATGACAAATGGAACCACACAGTGACAGCTTGTAGTGAGTGTGAAATTCATTTAGTTTTGATTTCAATATGTATGCTTCTAAATTTGCAGTTCAGATTGGAATCACATCCCCACAGACTGAAGTGGGTATGTATGGGGAACTACATACAAATACATACATACATACTTGTCTGCAGAAGAGAAAGTTAAGAGGGGACATGATAGCCATGTTTAAATATTTGAAGGGATGCCATGTAGAGGAAGGAGTGGGCTTGTTTTCTGCTGCTCCGGAGACTAGGACAAGGAGCGATGGATTCAAGCTGCAGGAAAGGAGATTCCACCTGAACCTCAGGAAGAACTTCCTGACGGTCAGGGCTGTCCAGCAGTGCAATATGCTGCCTCGGAGTGTAGTGGAGTCTCCTTCTTTGGAGGTTTTTAAGCAGAGGCTAGATGGCCATCTGTCGGGAGTGCTTTGAAGGTGTTCCTGCATGGCAGGGGGTTGGACTGGATGGCGCCTGTGGTCTCTTCCAACTCTACATTTCTGTGATTCTATGATTCTATGAAATCTTCTAAGTCAGTGGTTCTCAACCTGTGGGTCCCCAGATGTTCGTGGACTTCAGCTCCCAGAAGCCCCAGCCACTATGGTCAATGTTCAGGGCTTCTGGGAGCTGAAGTCCAAAAACATCTGGGGACCCACAGGTTGAGAACCACTGTTCTAAGTAGAAACACTCTTTTCAAAACTATGCCATTTGGAAAAGTGTACACAAAAATGTGTGCATCTGAAAAATATTTTTTAACTATTCATATCCGAAAAATGTGAGAGACAACATAAACAAATGTTTCTGTAAATTAAGCCAGAAGCTGTCTGTGTGAAGGAGACCCCTCCATGTGATTTTTCTGGCTGTCTTTATTTGACTGTGTCCATAAAATTTTGTTTTTAACACTTATGGCCATATTCTAAACTGAACATTTGAAGTGAGCTCAGACCTTCAGCAAGTAAATGAAAAGACGCATAACTGCAATCTTGGTACGATTTTACTCTACAGTTGCTTTCACTGCATTAAGAAAGGGAGTTATTATCAGTCTCTTTTGTCTTTCTTATTTGGTAGTAAATGTGTCATTGTAATTAGGACAACTATTAGAACCAACATACTCTGTTCTTCTCCTAACTTTGTTGAAGCTAGATCTTAGACTTCAACTCAATGCATTTTAAAATTAAAGACAAGTCACTGCTGGACTACTCCCCTTTAATGAAAAAAAAAGTTGTCTTATTCTTTCTGCTGTGTGCACAAGTAATGCTGTGTTGCAAATCCAGGTCGACTGATGTCTGACTGATTATGCTGACTATGCTGTAATTTCTTCATTGCACTTGCATCTTAATGAGCTTGCAAGAGCATTACTATCCATTTAACTAAAGTGCTGAATAGAGATGCCTGTGTGTGCACATTTAACGACATATATTTCAACCTTGTTAATAAAATCTATCTTTTAATCAGTTAATCTTACATTCGTCAGATGCAGTAAATGCCTCATAGACAAAGGTGGGGTACATGCATGGATCATCAGGAAAGGAGCTTAGCCCTTCTGAACACAGTTGGGAAAGTCTGGGGTCCTATCCATGTAATGACCTTAGAAGGGATGGTATCATGCACCTATTTTCTATAAAATATGCCTTGCTGTGTTCTTGCTGCCAGTAAGTTTGCCAGTAAGCTTGCATTTCATACAGTAGGTATCATAAGTGGAAAAAAGGAAGCACATTGGGTTGGATCTGGATTGAGGGGCATGCAGCTGGAATGGCAGGAGGAGAAGATGCCTCCACCTGATTTTCAAAGGAGCATCCTTTGCCTCCTGAGAAGAGCATATCTTATCGTGATCCCCCGCCCCTCTGTTTAGCATTGGAGGGGGAGCTGAAGGGGCTGCTACATGGAAGAAAAAGAGTAGCATAGCCCATTGCTGCCAACCCAGTTGCATATCCCCAATTCCGGAGCAAAATCCTCATGAGAGGTGCTCGTATCTACACTGAGATCAATAGGAAGTTGTATGTTTATCTGACCTGTGAAGCGCATAGTTGTTGAGTTACAGAAAATGTTGTTGTTGTTGTTAATGTAGAAATAGGGAGGACAAATTGTGGGTGTAGACTAGACATAGGCTAATCCACTCTTCCTTAGCTTGAGTTACATTTCTGCAAGATTTGTTCACAAACTTGTCAGTGCAAGCTGTGAATACTTGTGAGGCCGTGTTCCACAGAAATCAACAGGTCTTACTTCTGAATAAAAATTCATATGCCAGAAGAATGGCTATTTATAAACACAATACGATCATGCTTACTTTGCATTGCCCTTTACATGGACATCTGCATACTGTCCAGAGCAGCCTTCCCCAATCTGCCACCTTATTGTGTGGGACTACAGCTCTCATCATGCTCAACAGCATGTAGTCAGGGATGAGAGAAGCTATTGTCCAAAACATCTGGAGTTCAACATGCTATCTTAAGGGAAGCTGGAAAGACGTTCTACACCTCCCATCCCATTAGCCTGCATGTTTTACTTAGCTTTTACTTGAAACAGTTTCATCTTTGAAAGGATTCATATTAGCATTCAAATAGGACAAAAAAAAATTCTATAGCACTGAAGTAATTTCTTCAAAAAATAAAAATGATTTACTGATTGCCCTGCCTCTATATTTGACATAAATTCCTGAACACATTCCTCCCTCTGGTCCGCCACCACATCTCATTCCAATATATCTACCCAAATTGTACAAACACATGCATATTTATAGACAGCAATAATTTTTGTTTCCTCTCTTTTATTCCTATACACGCTGGCATAACAGCTATCAGTCAATTTGTTGTGAATCTGATCACAATTAGCAATTTGCTTTATAATAACGATGTTACATATTGCTAATAACTGCAGCCAAAATTATCAAACTATTGCTTCCACTAATTCTGTGTTTCCTTTTTAAGAAAAACTATATTGTACAAATTTAGTTAGTTCTGCAGACATATGTTGGTTGGTTTGATTTTTCTGTTTTTTTCTTCTGGCACCTGAATGTTTCTGCGTCGTTTAGTGGGATTTGTTGCCTGCTACAGTAATTTGTTGCCTAGGGAGAGTATAACCAGTATACAATTCCCACTTTAATTATAGTTTGTATGCCATCATTTTACGAACAGCCCCACAATTTGGAACAATTTGTAATGATTTTTGCGAACAGCAGTAGCAATATTTACATAGTTGCTTGCATGAAACTTTTCTCCTTCTGCAGCATTATATTGAAAAGAAGGACACCCAGTTTTAAATACACTTTTTTTCAAATATTGTATTTGTTTTCATTCGTAAAACTCCTAGTTCTAGGAAAAATGTGTGATATAAAAGTATATAACTATAAATTCATCATCATCACTATTATCATCATCTTGGTTCCAAAAAATCCCAGAAATTACTATCATGATCCTTTCTCTCCTCGATACTAAGGTAGGACCAGGTGTGAGCTACAGACCAAGGACCTAGAGAAGAACAGGGCAAAATGATACTTTTGTGCCAAGTGCTGAGGAATCTCACATATCATGATAACATATAGCCTTCCACAACCATCTGTCCTTCAAATGTGTTTGCCATGTCCTTTGGTCATGTTCATTGTGGAGGGCACCCATTTGATGACAGTGCAATATAGAGGATGTTGTGGAAGAAAGACTTGATAAAAGAATCCCTTCTTATGGACAGGTCTGTAGAAGGTGATGGCTCATGTTACCACTATTTGGGGCACAAACCATTCAAAAATAAAGCCCTTCAAAATTCTATTGATTTCAGTGTCCATGTATCTTCCAGTTGTCTGTCAACTTATGGTGACCCCATAAATTTCATAGAGTTTTTTAGGCACAGAATACTCAGAGATGGTTTTGCCAGTTCCTTCTTCTAAAATATAGGCTACAGCACCTGGAATTCATTGGCTGTCTCCCATCCAAGTGCTAACCATGGCTGATCATTCTTAGCTTCCAAGATCAGGAGGGATCTAGTGCCTTTAGGCCACATTGATTTTAGTAGATCAATGAAAATTAAGGTTAGTTTATTACTTGTTATCTCTTCCTCCTCACCCATATTCTTCTCTCTCTTGCCCTCTCAATATATTCTAGAAAACAATGAAAAACAAAAAGTTAAGACTTCCGGGAATCTGGACAGTCAGTATACTATTCTGAAGAGAAGAATTAAAAAAAAAACTCGAGTTCTTTCTGTTGAATTTCTGAAAACATTTCTATCTCTGACAACGTGTTAAGAATTTGGTTTTCTGTAGTAAGAAATCACAAATGACTTCATAAATGATACTGTAAAAATTTGAATGGGAGAAGAAACTAAAACTGAAATTTTGTCTATACAGACAGAAGCTTTGAGTACTTAGCTTTTACAAGTCCAGCTTTGAATCTCTGTGAATTCAACCATGTTTTTTGATGCTGAATTAGGGTTGTCACCTATTTCTTTTTTTCGTACCTTCATCTCTAATTCTTCATGGCAGGCAGATGCAACATGTAGATTCCTCTACATACCAAGCATGAATTTGCCCAGTGCAGATCACTGATTTTGTGGGGGTTCATTTTTGATGAGAACATGTCCAAGTTTTCCATTTCTTCATGGATTATATAAAGAAGAATTTAGATTAAACATTCAAATGTGAAAGAAAGATAAGCTGACAGATGGTGAGATGGCCATTGAAATACAGTCTCTTATTTGGGTTGGGGGAGAAAGGGGCAAATTTATTGTATTAGCATGGGTGGATACATGCTAAGACCACATCAGGGCAGTGTGTTGGACTCATTAAACCAGATTCACCATCCTTCATTGTGTTTTCTCTTCCGGTGTCTCATATCTCTCCTCAAATTCAGTATTGGATTAGCTGGTCATTTATTCTGGGGATGAATAGGAATTTCTTTTATTAAAACAAAAAAACTGATTAATATTAATATTAAAACTGATTAAAACTGATGTATTTTTTTACCCGCTTCTTCTGAACTTTGGTTTTAGATGGCCTCAGTGAATATACATTAATGGGTCACTTAACAAGAATGTCCAGGAAATTAACAGGTAAGATAGATTTTATGGCCATTCTGAGGCCATGTTATGGTGATGGACAATCCCTGAGGCTTACTACTGAGGGCTGTGGACCCACTGGCAGAATAAGGATTGTTTTGCAGGCCAATTTGCATCACTTCCCTGAAGTTGCACAGCACAATGGGGGACAGGATTCCAGGGGAAAAAAGGCTACGGCATTTTTGTGGCTTAGCCCTCCTAGTACCCGTAGGGACCTGGAATTCACCAAAATCACACATGCCAGCTACTGTCAGAACCTGTGGGATTAGCGTGCCACAATGTCATGATACAGATCATGTTTTGTTAGTAAATATAATAAAGCAGCCTTTGTTTATCCAAGTAGTTTTGTCTACCTCTTTCCTTACCCTCTGCTCGCATTGTCCACCTACTACTGGCAAGTCATAATCAGACTGCCTTTGTTTGTCGTTACAGCAATCTAGGTCATCTATACAACAAAGAAAGAAATAATCCTGTGTAGTAAGTGACTGCCTTGCTTAAGCAGGCTCTTCTGCTGTATTCTCCCACCCCAATTTCTAACAAATTCCAGAAGCATAACCTAGTAAATTCTTGAAATAATCTGTGCGTATTTATCATCTGACCTGTGTTTGGTCAAATGTTGCCACATCCTATTCTTTAAAGGCTGGACCCACATAATAAAAACCGCAGTTCTGTCCAGTAAGTAAGAAAGGAATCAGATAATTTTACCAGCTGTTTCAAATGGAAAGGAATGCCCCCTATTTTCCTCCCAGAAGGCTAAGTCATATCAAGAAGAGATGGAATTAAATTGGAAAAGATCATAGGCATTTTTTCCTAAAAAATATGGGAACCAGAGATTGTTGATACACAATGAATGTGGTTCTGTGGTTTGACACAAAAAGCAACAGCAATGTTTTTAGGCTCTTTTGGGGGACTATTGAGCTTTATCCATGTGAGCTGGCTGAATGGCAGTGTCTCTGTGCAGAAACAGAATGCCTTTCTTCTGCAACAGAGTTATAGCTGCCAGCTTTTCCTTTGGCTCATACTTCCTCTATCTGAAATGTAAGCAAATAGGATGATAACAGCCACCTGATACATAGCATGTTATTGAAAAGAATGTTAGGGCATATGGCAGCTGAATTAAGCTGTGTAATGAAAGTCACACATAGCACATTTCTAGAGATATTGGGCTCTCAAACAGTAGTTAAGAATGTTTAAGGAACTGTATACAGAGATTAAATAGGCTTCTCTCTGAACATGCTGTCTGGTCTCTCCATAATGTTCACTCTGGAAACCTCATCTTGACAGATCATATAATCATGGAGTTGGAAGAGACCACAAGGGTCATTAAGTCCAACTCCCTGCCATGCAGGAGTACACCATCAAAGCATTCCCGACAGAGGGACACTCAGCCTCTGTTTGGAAACCTCCAAAGAAGGAGACTCCACACACTCTGAGGCAGCACATTCCACTGCCAAACTGCTCTTACCATCAGGAAGTTCTTCCTAATGTTTAGGTGGAATCTCTTTTCTTGAAGTTTGAAGCCATTGCTCCATGTCCTAGTCTGTGAAGCAGCAAAAGACAGGCCTGCTCCATCCTCCATACGACATCTCTTCAAATATTTAAAAATGGCTATTGTGTTGCTCTTAAACTTCTCTTCTCCAGACTAAACATACTCAGCTCCCAAGCCTCTCTTCTGGTATGGTTTCCAGATGGTTGTGAATACATCTGTAAAAGAAAGAGGTAGATCTCATTTTAAAAAGAAAAGTTGACAACATGAAGCATGGGCCAGTTATGGAGGTGGCAAAGAGAAGATGTCCACTGATGAAGAACTTATAGATGTGAACATCCAGTAGTGGTAACATTTAGACACTTGCTTAATAAGATCTAGAGTGCACCTAAGGGCAAATGTTCACATTTCATGATGTAGTGTTGATACTGAATTCCAGGACAGGCTTTCCATCAAAAAGAGTTGCTCTGGATTTTATACAGCAATCCAGCAGGAATCCATGGCTTTGCCAGTGGCACCCAAACTGTCCCACTGTGATCCTCAGACTTAACCTTTGGAACACTGAGGATAAACAATTGCACATTCTTTTAATGGCGTGCCAGGATTTAGGGATATTAAAATCAGTACACTGGATGTTCTCCTGATCCTTGGCATGACAGTCCCATTAGGAAGAGTGGGTACAGGCTACCTGAAGGCAGAGGTTTGCCACAATGTTGATATGACCTGAAATGAAAAAGACAAGTAAACCAGGCAGAGTTCGCCTTTAGAAGAGAAGACAGCTCTGAAGTTGCAGAGTTACTACAGTGGTGACTGGTACGTGCATTCTCTGAGCTGCTGTCCGAATTCTAAAATACCTCAGGGCTATAAAGGCAAGAAGCAGGATAGATTGCTTTGCACTTATCACAAGAATCCCTTTGATTTGTGCTTTACTGCAAGTGATGTTAGGATTCCTAGGAGAAAGCAAGGAAGAACAAGGGTGGGAGCGAGAAACAAGGCAAGGATGAGAAACCAAAGAGAGGATGTTCCCAAATGAGAAAGGCTAAAAAAGGCAAAAATGAGATAAAGATGTGGAGGCAGAAACAAAAAACGGGGGGCAGCCAAAATGTAATGGCATCAGGTGATGGTGTTGCAGTATAATGGGAAGGATAATTGCACACAGATAATTTTGAAGAAACAAAATTTCCAGACTGGAGTGAGCACTTTTACATTAGACCACAATGATACAGCTACTTGTTCCTTGCTCTGTAGGATGGAACATAAAATCAGTCTACAGAAAGATCCCATTCTATCAAAAAGAAAACCAGACTATTTCTTCTGCATACTATAATATGAAAATTATTACATAATTCTAAAACAACACTTTGTAAACTTTGTCACCTTTATTGCCTTAATATTCTTGCAAAAAGCTATTGGGCACATCATTTAAAGCAATGAACTGGATTTTGAGACAAGACTAACATTAATCCATTAATCCAGGACTAAAAGACTATCCATTGATCCACAACCAACACCACCACTGTTGCGGCACTTAATTTCTTTTCAGTTTTGACCCTCATTGTTCTTTTCTATGTCACCCTTTGCAAGCAAATGCATGCTTCCAGAATACTTATTTGCACAATTCCACTCAAACTTACCCCAATAAATATGATGCCAGGGGGCAAATTGCTTGGGTAGTAGAACTACAAAACCCCCAGGTTGCTCTAGCTGTAGAAAATTAATTGGGAAAAAAAAAGGTATACGGTGATTGGATAGTCAGGGCAGAGAAAAAGGGTCAGAACCAAAGCTATTGTAACTGAAAGACTGTGAGTTGTGTTGCAGATTCTCTCAATTGTCTGTAGTGGACCAGACACAAAAAAGTAAAAACTTTTTAAAAAATCAAAACTATGTTGTATTTATTCATTGCTTTTTTTTTCAGTTGCGGAAATGACCTGTTTTTTCTTATATAGCCTCATTCCACTAAAACTGCAAAAAGTGAACAAATGGATAGGCACTTTAAAGCCTCTTATGGATGGACACAATGGCCTAAACCCAGATTCTGGTCCCAAACAGAGGAGAGCCTTTAAATCAGTGGGAACTTGTGAGTAAGCACTTAGGTCAACCCCAATACCATGAGTCTACTATAGTTGGGAGTACCAGATGGATTTAGGCCTAGGTGAACTAGGCATTACGTAGAATCCTTAGAACGGACTTAGGCAACTGCCACAGGATCCACATTTCATTGCAGCAGTGGGCTGCAACTCCTGATGTCGCAGTTAAAATAGGGCAAAAATCAGAAGTGACTGGAAGTCTACTTTCAGGTTGGCGTCTAGGGGTTTCAGCTGATTTCCAGCCATACAGAAGGGAGTCAGAAGGAAGCAGGAGTGTTTAAAATAGAAGCCCTGTTACACATGGCTTATTAAACAATTTAGGAAGTTTTTACAAGATTAAAACAGTTTAAAATCATGTAAATGTACATTTGGGGGTAGGGGGACCGCAAGCCAATTAGGCAATGGCATGAAGAGGAGACCAGGATCATGGGGTTCTAAATTGTGTAGGGAGCCAACCTTTATAGATCATATCATCAGCTTCTTTGGGTCCCATTTGAAAGAAAGGCAGAATATAAATTGAATAAACCAATAAAAAAAAAAAATCCCAGTACCAAAACTTCCCCCTCAAAACTGTAGATGGCAGAAGAGCTGTCATGACTACACAATTCCCTCTGAGGACTTCTGGGGCGAGGATGTGAGGCTGAACGGCTGATACCCACTTGAGTGATAGTAGAGGCCTTCCATGTATAATCGCTCTTCACCCTTCACAGTACAATTTTTTGTTGTTTATTATCTCTGCTCTCCAGACATCAAAAATTGAAGGCAGGTTGGAATGAAGCTATGGCTATTTTTTCCCTACGTTTTCTTATATGCCTTAATAAGGAAGTACATACTGAGCCTTGCAAAGTGTTACCACTGTACACTATAACAAGGATGATTCTGAAAAGATACTTACCTTGGGTCCAGTTCAGATACTTGGTGTTTGGCACCTCCATTGCCTGTAGGAGCACATGATGCCATTCATGGATTCTTGTCCCAGTGAAGCGCATGTAGAGATGCTCATTGTATCAAGAGTACCACCCAGTCAACTAAACCACTGCATTCATGTGGTTTGATTCCTCATGGAGATACCATTTTAATACATTTGATAGGTTCTGAATCTGTTGGAAGCTCCACATACTCTCACCACTGAATGTGTAAGAGGTATATCAAGACAATGACCTGTTCCAAAGGTGTTGTGTTCTGCCTCCCCCTTTACATTTTGGAACCTATTTTAGCAGCAGTGATTGAAATGGCCAAACGCCAACTAATCTTGCTCAGTTTCAGAGCCCAGCTATGGTTGCCAAAGGATGAACTACACATTAATTAGCTTCCTGCCAGTATGCAAACACTGTACAGAACTGCAAAGCTCACTCTTTGGGGAATAATCCTTTAATCACACACTGTGTCTGCCCATTTTACTTCTGATTTGTAATGGAATCATTGCTTCACCTCCAGAATTACCAAAGAACACTGGACCACAGAATTGCATCTATGTATATATACACATATGCATGTTCCCTCCAGCTAGTAAAAATGGTTCAAGGTTGTATTTATTGTTTTCCTGTTCCATTTTATTTTGGTTGTCATCTTTCCACTGAAAACTTCAACGATGTTTCTTTGTCCATGGTGCTTTACCATGGATGGATGGCAGTAGGGAAGGGAATTAAGTCCCAACTGTTGCTTGCTTATCTAAGTATACCAGTAAATTCATTGCCAGTCTGAGATTTGAAGCATGTTTAGTCATAGCCCACTGTTTATTCATTTTATTTGTTTTATATTTTGATCCAACAACATAGTTGACCTTTGTAAGTGGAGGAGCTGCTAGATTACTCTCAGCATCAAGCTGAAGGGACATGGTGCTCAACTTAGTGATTTGGTATTTGCGAATGTTCCATCTACAGTGAGCTAGGTTTTAAAAAAAAACCTGTTTATCCTTCATTTTTTAAAAAAAATCTGCAAGCAGTTTGGAAATTAAATATAAAATTAATTTCTAGCAATTTGGTATAAAGGTGTTTCTTTTATCAGTTTCCATTTCAATGTTATTCATCATAGATAAAAAGCAGCATGCCAAAGGCTTTACTTGGAGCAGACACTACCAAGTAAATTAAGCATGACAAACACTAGAAAAACTAGAAACTGTATGACTATATATATATATATATATATATATATATATATATATAGAGAAGACTGTGACATGGTGATAGGGTACAAGAAGTACCAAAAGTGTTTCCACTGAGGATGTTATTGATTCCTAAGGGTTGCCTTGAAGAGCAGCACCACTCATCTGCTACTACAAATAATGAATGACCTACAGCATCTCTGGACTTCCAGATGTTATTGCGGTGTAACTCCTATCAGGGCTAGCCTGCATCAACAGCACAGAGAGATACTGGGAGTTGCAATCCAGTAACATGGGGGGACATGTTCTCTGCCCCTACTGTACTATAAAGCTAAGAGTGCAAACTATAATGTACTAAAAAAATGACTAAACAGTAATCTGAGAGGAACAGGAAAGCAACACAAATATCCACTCAGGTGGATTCTGTTTCAAACACAGCCACTATAGCCAATACAAAATTAGTTGACTAGGAAGGAAGAGGAGGAGGAGGAGGAGGAGCACTGCTGCTGCTGCTCTTGGTCTGTCTTCTGAGTGGATGGAATAAGTGGTGCCGCCTGGCCTTCTCCAGGAAGGGAGTTCTTCAAAGAAGGATGCAGCTGTGGAAAAAGCATCTGGATAAGGTTGCTGTCTGCTTCAGGCAGAGCACATGTATCCAGATTATATTCCTGAAAACTTTTGGAGGTACAAGAGAATTGGAAATAAGGAAGGAAACTCCCCATTAGCTCTTTAGGAGCCAGGCCATTGAGGTATTTACAAGATAATGCTATTGAACTGGGTTTGGAAGCCTTCAGGTAAACCACTAGAACTCTTTGAAAACTTGTCATGTACTTTACCCTTGAAGGCCTGTGCTTGTCAACCAGGCATTTCCTCACATTGCTGTCTCTTTTTTCTTTATTTTGCGCCTGTCTCATGGAGCCAGATTTTCTGTAACTAACAGGTGCTATGAGCGCTCTGTCAGCATGCCTTCTGCCATTCCCAGCAGGTGAATAAGATTCCCATTTCCCTTGCTTCCAGCCTGTGTACAAATAAAAAGCACACATCTTTTCTGTGTTTGCTCCATTTGGCAGAAGTTACTTGACAAATAACTGTGTAATGAACTCTTTTCCAGATGTGTAATTTTTAGCCTTATGTTTATGAGGCAATTACTGGAAACTGGTTTAGTGCAGAAAACATGAACTGCAGCTGACTATATGGATTTTCAAGAACAGGAGGTAAGGTGCACAGGGAAACATCGCCAGGTTGGTGTTTTTTCACAGGTAAACTTAAACAGCTAGGGTGCAGAGACTCCCAACAGACTGCTGCTGAGCCTCATGGCTCTCTTTCCAGCATGCAGAAGCTCCATATATCTAGCTGGTCCTCCAGCTGGAGCATGCACTTGAAGGGGTTGTTTGCACAGACAGACTGAGTGGCTGATAATAACAAAAATTCGGAGAGAATGAAACCTAAAGTTACATAAAAGGCTGTAACCCTGAGCTTCACATCTGCATGCAGAGGGAGCAAGATTATGTCTGTTCACCCTACTACTGACTTCTACATATGCAGAGCAGAAAGTGTGCTTGAAACTGTATCCTTATACAGTTGCATTTGTAGCATATGACCTTTGGTATCCATCTAGCTCTGGTGTTGTCCACATCGACTGCCAGCTCCATTCCAAGATTTCAGACTGGGCTTTTTCCATGTCCTACCTGGAGGTGCCAAGGACTGAGTCTGAGGCTTTTGTGTTCAAAATTTGTACTATACTACTGAGAGGGGCTTGCCCAGGGTATTTTGCTGGCTAATACTAAGAAGATGGCTTTCCTTCCTGATTTCATATATAGTGTTAGAAGTGCAACAATGTTTAGCGCTGAAGAATCAAGAATGCCTCAGAGTGGGCAGTAGTAATAGGACTAGTTAGTTTGAGTGATCCACAACTTCCTTCTTGCTCTGCTTATCCTGACCTCTCTGGGTCATAAACCAATACTTTTAAAGAGTTTTCTCCACTATGAGTAACTTCTCTATCTTAGAATGGAGTTCCTATAATAAAGCCTTAGTATGTTTCTCTAAACTATCGGTGCCTTTGCTCCTTAATCAGAATCTCTGCTCCTTTACAGACACACATTTTATATCATATAGAAGCTACCTGGAATGGCAGCTGAAATTTACAGCAACACTGATGCAGCAAGCTAGCTTGGAGGTCCAAGGATAGGATATATCATGCATAAAGCTGTGTTTCCAACAGAGGAGAGTAGCTGAAGAATTCAAACATGTGCTTCCTGAGACAGTTGTCTCACTTCATCTCTTGGTAGGATGAGCCCCACTGTTGGGCTGAAATCAGGACAGCTGTGTGATCTGGATCTTCATTATCCATGGAGGCCCAGAGTTGCATATATTTTTCTTAATAGCTTTCCTCCTACAGTTGAACTCTTTTTTGCTGGAATTTGTCCAAAGTGTGACAATCTTTTAGAAGCCATGAAAGCTTTGGATCTGGTTGCCTTTTCAGAATCTGGGGCTATGCCAGTTGAGAATATCATACCTGTTTGCTCACTTGTGTTTGAGTTTGTCACTTTTAAATGCATGTATTTTGTGCATTTTTGATTAAAACTATTGCTAGCTGCTCTGATTTATGGAGCAAGCTGAAAATTTCAGTAAAGGACAAATGAAAGACATTTCCTTTAGATCAGTGGTTCTCAACCTGTGGGTCCCCAGATGTTCATGGACTTCAGCTCCCAGAAGCCCCAGCCACTATGGTCAATGCTCAGGGCTTCTGGCAGCTGAAGTCCACGAACATCTGGGGACCCACAGGTTGAGAACCACTGCTTTAGATGCATGTAGCAGCAAACTAGAGTTAAATTAGACACAAAAACTCAACTGCCCAAAGCATGAGCACAGTAACTTAGTAGGTTGAGGAGGAGCACAGATATGTGCAGACACTGTTCCACTGATTAAAGCAGCTTTAGATTTATTGAGGTTGTTAGCAGTTTCACTGTCTCTCAGAGCAATTTAATTTTGAAGACCAAGTTGCATTTTCCCTGAAAACAGAAACAGGTTCCTCTTTAGCTGGATTCTAGTCTCAAAGACATGGTATAATCACATCCATCTATCATGGTGATGCCTTTTCTGGTGGCCCAGAGCACAAGCACTCTCCTGGGCTCGGCAGTGGAGCTCCCTTTGCCCTGATGAAATGCAGCTCACAAGTGCTTGAAATAATAATTTAAGAAGTGGAAAGCTATTGAGTAGGAAGAAGATGGCAGAACAACTGCCTAAGTGCTTCTTTGGTGAAAAAGGTGGGAAGCCCCCTGCAGGGTCTATGATTTGCTTTCTTTTGTTTGCTCAAAACAAAGATGCACTCATTAAGTCTGTTTCCAGCCCATTTCACTTTCCACGTGT
Organism: Iguana delicatissima; assembly: GCA_948472985.1. Taxonomy (NCBI): domain Eukaryota; kingdom Metazoa; phylum Chordata; class Lepidosauria; order Squamata; family Iguanidae; genus Iguana; species Iguana delicatissima. The sequence continues at coordinate 189,084 of CAOKZL010001111.1, read as the reverse complement.
TAGTTCGTAAGTGCTTTCCATTTTATTTCCCCATTGATCCATGACTTGGGGGAAAAAATAGTATCATCTATGTATCTAGATATGTATCTCTACATGTACTTCTATATGCATTTCTAAAGATGCAGTCTGATGCTTTGTGGGATGATGACTTGCGGGGAGCATCTCAAGATGCAGATATCTTGTGTGGGTGATAAAGGGAACCCTGAGGAAGAGACCTGTCAGGTGTTGTAGGAGAAAAGTATGCTTGCTGCTATTTCTGTACCATACATAGTGTCCCACAGGAGATGGGAACAAAAATGAGTCTTTCAGTGAACATGTTAGGGAAGTCCTAGTACCCTCTCCCAGGCCCAAAGCCTCCTTGTTTCCATGTAGTGCCCTCAGAATTCCCCCAAAAGTACCTCAGTCTTTTTCTGTCCCATTAAAATCATTGGGGGAAAAATGATAGTCAAGCTAGGAAGGACAGAATATGTTTGCCTGCCTGGGGCAATCAGGCTGTTCATTGCAGTTTATGTGCCTTCAAGTTTCTGATTTATAGTAAACCTTTGGTGAACCTCTCACAGTGTTTTCTCGGCAAGGCTTTTTTTTTTCCAGAAGGGGTTTCACTTTGCTTTCCCCTGAGAATGTGACTCGCCCAAGGTCACCCAGTGGGTCCCTGTGGCTCAAGCAGGGATTTGAACCCTCATCTCCCAGAGTCCTCGTCCATCACTTAAACCACAACACCAGAGCTTTCCAAAATTTTCACGTTGGTGACATGCTTTTCAGACATCTAGACCATGCTGCTTTTTGAAACAGGAATTCAATAAGTAATTCAGTAAGTGGAGGCAGGCCCTCCACGCGGACCTGGCCCATCGTTGCTGCCCTCACCGGGGTCGGTGGTGGCAGCAGCAGGGAGGGAGGGGCAGCCCTTCCACCCATTACATTCATGTGACACAGCTACACACTGCAGCGGACACACTAACATGTTGCAACACACAGTTTGGAAAGCTCTTCACTACACTGTGCTGGCTCTCCACTCCATGCTGGTAATAGGAAGTCATTATTTCTCTATGAAGAAATTTCCCCCTGCCCTTTCACATTAGGATTCCTCTGTCCATATATATTTTAAATGTCTTTTGATACTTTTTTTTCTGACCCGAGATCTGCATTTTACTCTCAGGGAAGTATATTTGACAAATGGGTTCTAGAGTCACCCAGCTTCTCCAGGCACCTTACTTCATTATGAGACTGTTGGCGTATGCTAACTATATCATATTTTTACCTTCAAGCAAATAATACGGTAGAACATTTGCCCATGTGCATGAGCCATACGATAATCAGATATAAGGAACATTACTACATTTCATATCATGAGAGTCAGCTGGCTCCTACTTTATTTAACAACAATATTACCCTTGGTTCTGCTTCTTAGCATACCTAGTAGTGCCTATATAGTTCCTATAACAGAGAAAGCTCCTTTCATTAGCACAGAGGTGGGGAAATGTTTTGGTTGTGGGTCAGATACCCCCTTGCCAAGACCAATATGGTAGGCCATATTGGCCAGGGAGCCTTGCTTCCTTGCCTCACCTCCTGCCCTGTTCCGGCCATTCCCCAGTGTTTATTTCCAATTCATCCATCCTTCTTTCTGTATAACGAGGAGGACTTCACTGGTGCTGAAAGGAGTTCCTCAGTGTTCTGCCAAAGTGTGTTCTCAAAGTGCTTATTGTCCCAGCTGGGAAGGCACACTGGAAAGACCCCAGTTGCATCCAATAACAAACTATTATCTCCAGGCAGTTATCAGAGATAACCATGGGATTTCTTCAGGAAAGGTCTTCCCCAAGAACACCTGCAGATTATATGGAGAAATTTCACAGGTCATATTAGGCCTGGCACATCATTTTGTTGCATTCAAAGACATAATATATATACATTCTAGCCATTAGATATAATCCATTTAAGACTTGTGGCTTTCTTTGTGACTACTTAACCTTTGAGTTCTACAAATGTACAGATGTCCACCTGGAAAGCAAACTACCTTTTGCTTTGAAAGCAGGAGAGATATGTTTCCTCTCTTTGTGCTCCTTGTGTTGACTCTTTCTAAAATTTCTGTATCACTGTGTTCTTGCTGTTTACCACCTTTGTGTGAGATACCCTCAGCATCATCAAAGCCTTCTCACAGTTGTAGGCCTGTGAAGAGGCTAAATGCATTTGCTTTTCCCTACAAATAGCTCTGTTTGTAAATATCTTTTTATAGTCAGGCAGCATGAATTCTATTTTTCTTCAGGTTAAACGGTGAATGTCAAATACTCTTTCCACAAAGCAGGATTATGTTAACACTGGGCCAAAATCTCCCACCCTACTTTTTCCTCGCCAAAAGGAGGGGAAAACATTTGGTGCTTTGGGGGCAGGGTGAAAACAAAGAATTTTAAAAAAGAAAGAAAGAATTTGGGTGTGGAGCAAGCCTACAGTAAAGACAGGATGGGTAATTACACTTGGGGATACTTATGGTAAGTGGGGTTCTATATTCTGGAGCAAAACCACCTGTTCCACAGCTTCCAAATACATACGTGGATTAGAAAGAAATCTGCATTTCTCTGGAATCTGAATTTCTGTCTAGCTTCACAAAGCAAACCAGGAGCTATCTGTTGATCAAGCTGTCATTAGCCCTCATTAAATAACTGTGTTGATATAAACATAAATATCTCAGCATCACAATCACTCAGTGGCTGCATAAAAAGAGAGACATACAGACTGATAGGAGATTGTAGATAAATGTTAACCTCGCATCAAGCAGCCAGATCCCATTACTCAAACTTATGCTGAAATCTAATGTGGAATCCTCTTTCCAGCATGGGATCTAGCCATGTCTAAGAGTCTCTTCTTACTGTCCTAACTGTGAAGGCTTTCATTGGGTCATGTTAGGCTACTAGTCGTCCACACCATTCTTCCTACTCAGTGCCAGGCAAGTCATTTACACTAAAGGTTTGCAAGAAGTGTGAAGAGCAATAAGCCGGCCTAGACATTGCAGCTCAAGAGGTCCCTGACACAGTCACAGCAAAACCCCTGGAGAGAGTCTGGTAACAGATCAAAGAGGATATTGAGAAACATGATGGAACTTCTTAATTAATTTCTAATCCTTTCCCAAGCTTAATCTTCCTTCTAGTAGGAAGATCTGGCTTTATATGTTCCTTGTGCACATGTTTTATAGGCAGCGCATGCTGCCTTCTTAGATCTGTGATCAGTTAGAAGCGGAGTGCTAGTGGGTCAACTATTTTTCAGAGGCTGGTATTGAAATATTCTAGGCTTTGTGCAGGATGTAAGGTAACATCTTAGACCTTAGTATTAATAATGCAGCCACCTCCAAACAGAGTAGAAAGGAAGGATTTGGCCCACTCGTCTATTTTTTTTATATAAATTTGCAGTTTGGTTTTTTTCTTAAAAGAAGAAAAGGCTTTCAGTAAAATGCAAATATCCTATTTATTTCATAAAGTTATTTTATTTGGCAGTAGCCTTTGTGTAGATTGATACATAGCATATAGTGACAACTAATGCAACAGGGAATGCCAATGGGCTCCTTCTCACACACTGTAATAAGCAATGGCAACAAATTACTTTTAACAAGTGACTTTGCAAGTTCTGTTTTTAGCATCCTTTGAAGTGTCACCAAGCACATGAATCAAAGTGACCCTGTAGAAATTTTTTACTTGGGGTTCCAAAGGGCTTTTCAGAAAGTTCTTCCCCAATAGCTCTCCTGAGCAAATTAAGCAGAGAAGAGACGGAGTGGTAAGCAGTGAAAAAGAAGGAAGCTGAAAGGAGGAATAAATGGCCTGTTGTTGTAATGAAGAGATATCAACTACCCAAGGATTTGAAATCCACCCAAGGATTTGAGACTTCCTAATATGTTCATAAAACAAGTTGAGCTAGGAGTGAGCAGTAAGGTAGCCAAATTTCCTGATAGCACCAAATTTCCCAGGATAGCATCATGTCTGATTGGAGCAGTAGGTATCAAAATGGCAAATGAAGTTCAGCATAAATGAGGCACAGTCCAACAATTTTTAGTTTTACACACATATTGAAAACCTATTTTGTGAGTCTTCCGTTGTATACTCCAACCTACCATGTATTGCCTACAGAATTCAGATACTGCATTTTAATGCTGTATACTATGTTTCTCTCATGCATTATGATCCTTGTTCACTGCTTTGAAATCCATCTTGGTATTTTTCTGCAAATGTGAATGGGGCTCTTTCTCACTACACAGTTACAGCAGCTTGATACCACTTTAGTTGTCATGGTTACATCCCAAGGAATCCTGGGGTTTTTTGTTTGGGAAGGCATTAAAGTAGCTCTCTGGATGAGAATTCCAAATGTCCCTCCCTCAACAGCAAATCTCATGATTCCCTACGATATTGCTAGTTAATGTGGAATCTGAGTATTATATGTATGTGATATAAGTGGGCCCCAGGTAAACCAGTACCTTGACATCCAGTGAGGAGTTCAGGGTGAGCATCTTCCAGAAGTGTCCCTTCTTTGGTCTATCTGCATGGAAAGTTCATTCTGTATAACCAAACTACACTCCGCCAGTCTCCTTTAAGGGATCACCTTATTTCCTAGTCTATGCAGCCTTTGAACACCTGTCTTTACCCCCTCTGCATATCCAGGATGAGAAAGACAAAACATCAGTTATAACACATTCTGTTATTGATATAGGATCATTTATGTTAAAATATTGTTGACAGGTTCATTGACTGTTTGTAAAGCAGACGCACATATTTTATTGTTATAAAAATTCCTTCCCATTTAATTAAGCACACAGTGATCTAAAAAGTATGCCAGTGATTCAGGCTTTCTGTTTCCTTTTGAGTCACTTCTGCATGGAATGTGAACAGATGGTGGATGAAGATGCTTTAGCATTTATAACAAAAAAAAAAAACAGATAAATCTCTTATGTACCAGGAGAAAAGCAGAACATGTGAAAAAGTCTTACTATTGCCATTGTGCATCTACCACATAAGCAGTGTACAAACCTAGCAACTGTGTGAAGAAAAATATAATTTGCTTCCCTTTCCATACAGGATGGCAAGATGACAGACTATGGCTGCAGTCTTATATTTGGTTTGCATGACATAAATCTGCATATACAGAACTATGCATTGGTTCTGGCTATCTGACCCTTGTGTTGAATGGCAACATTGCACAACTTGAATGCTCCAGTGCATGTGCAACTGTAGGAGTACTGTTGAGAGACGATGTTCTGTAGTGGTTTGAGTACTGGACTAAAACTCCAGGAGGTTTCAAATCCTTGCTTGACCATGGAAACCCACTGGATGACCCTGCGCAAGTCACACTCTCAGCCTCAGAGGAAGGCAATGGCAAACTCTCTCTGAACAAATCTTGCTGAGAAAATCATGTGATAGAATCACCATAAGTCAAAAATGACTTGAAGACATGCAACAACAACAAGTACTACCACCAACTCCAGCAGGGGTAGTTGAGTAGATGTTGGCCAATAATGCACATCTGCATGTGAAGTAGCACCAGCATTTACATTGCTGCTTCTGTAAACTTAAATTGAACGTAGACAGGAGAAAAAATAGGTCTTCCTAACCTCTACTTGGGCTTGATCTTTTGAGCTACCTCACAGATGTAGATTGGATAGAAACCCCGAGAGTCACTTCAGACATATAAGAATAGAGGAAGTACAAATAACACAAGCTTTCTGTTCCAAACTTTTGCATTGGGGAATATATGAAAGACTGATTTCATATACGATGGAAACCCTAAAGGAGTGGAAAGTACCAGTGTATTTTACATGCTGTCTTCCCCTGCCCACCTCACTCTGATCATCATCTTGAAATGGCTCTGTTTGGGAGGGAATGAGCCTGGAAGAGGCAGGAATGAAGGAAGATCACAAATGAACCCCCTCCCAGTTGCTATGGTGTATGCAACAATTAACTGCGCAGCAAAGGGCTTTCAGACATCTTATAATAATAATCAGCATCTTGTCTATATAATGGTCACTTTCTTATAGATAAGATGATACCAGTGATGTACTTAAGTCTTTTACTCCAAGTCTCAAGTCGAGTCTCAAGTCCTTACAAGATAATTCAAGTCAAGTCTCAAGTCCTTACAGGATAAGTCAAGTCAAGTCTCAAGTCTGGGAGCCAAATTTAACAGAAGAAAGCAGGTGGGCGGGGAGGGGGGTTAAGTTTCAATAATTAGAAAATCAAGGCCCCATACTGTCACTCCCTTTCCCACCTTGCCTTAGCAATGCTTCAGACAGACTTAAAATTTTCTTTAAGGGTTTAATTTATTTTTATTACAACAAGCACAAAATAAAACGTTCTTATTTCTCACCATTATATAAATGTTCATTACAAAATCTTTACAATTTATTAACTCTAACTCATATATATATACCAATCACCAACACTAGTATATCTCTATCTAAGGGTTTAAACTTTAAAGGAATGCAGCAAACCTAGCCTGGTGGCTTCCCCACGAGTAATCAGAATTTGATTTAAACCTCCAAACCAATAGATTCTGGCCTTTCACTTCTTTACCTTCCAAACCTCCTTTACTCCCCTGTTGCTTCAACCAGATTTTAAACCCCCGCCAGTTCCACTGACTCCTGCCTTTCACTCCCTCTGCCTTCCAAGCCTACTTTACTCTAAAGCAAGTCTTTCACTAAAATAAAGACAAATCTCAAGTCTAGGTGAGTCAATCCATGATTTACTGGCAAGTCAAGTCCAAGTCAAGTCATTGAAGAGCCTTGAGTCAGACTCGAGTTCGAGTCAATCAACTCAAGTCTACATCACTGGATAATACTGCTCATTTTGTATCTGGGTAATAAACCTATAACTTGAAATATACAGAATGTGTGGTGTTGCACCTGAATTATATTGTCAGTAAGTGGGGAACTGGAGGAAACATCTCTTATGGATTAAGCCATAAGCCATACCAGTATCGCCTAGCAAAGAAAACTGAGTCTGTTGGTTTCACATCAGCCTTTTTACACTTTGGCAATTGATGCTCGTACTGTGGCAATAGCACCCAGCATATTCAAGTGTCTACAGCACTCCCCACCCCATGGACATCTCCCTTCTCTGCATCCTGACCATGATCACTAGAACAATTTTCCCCAGCTGAAAGTGTGTCATTTGCAAGGCTATAACACTGCATAGTAGAATATAATATTGCAGAACATGGTGTTGTATTCCCCAGATTCCTCCAGAATGAATATCAACAACTACAACAGAACAATAGATTACACAGTGGTATAAACTAACTGCAAGAACTCAGTTGCTTGCTGAGGCAGTTTGTGTCCTACTTTCCAAGACTTTCATAGCAAGCAATTCTGTATTGTCTCTGCTTATTAAAAACATGGTGCCAGGATCGATACAGCAATATTTTTGTAGAAGAAAATTGAATTTATTAAACTGGTTTGGCATTTTAAAGATGATTAAGTGCTTTGTTTATTGGTTATCTAAGAAACTTCAAGAATATTTGGCATGGAAAAAAGAGAGCATAAACTCTAATAAACTTACTGGACTTTTAAGTAAAATTAAAAAATTGATTTTTAGTTTTGCAGTCACAAAAATGAAAACTTGAGTCTAGGTTTCACAGTGTAGACTAAAGTAGTTAAAGATTTCATATTATTATTATTATTATTATTATTATTATCATCAATGAAAAACTTGGAAGTCTTTCTGGAGTGTAGCAAAGAGCTATTGAGGCCAAACCTTAGTTAAAACCACCCAAATTAGTCAGAAAACAGGGATAGTGAAGGAATTAGGAGTAGAATGAAACATGAGATAAGGTGGGGGCAGGAGGAGGAAGAACAGATTTGACCTGCTGGTATGTAGTTCAGGAAGAAATAAGAACATGTGTTAGGAGACCCAACATCCAATCAGAATTGTGTAGCTCTTACTGGAATAAGAGGCTGCCCTAGAAAAATTTATTCGATTTGTGTGACTTGGAGGATTCTCACAGGAAATGAGAACATCACCACCTTAAAGGCCCTTCTGATTATTAACATCATGGAACCTGCCTACAAAAGATAAGGCTTCTAATCAAAGACTCAACTTTCCTGGCACTGGCATGTCTGATTCTGTAAGATTCATAACAGTACAAATAGCAGGAATTAAGCCAAGAGGAGCTGTAAGAAACTTTCGAGGATCACTTACTCTCTGGTCTGTGAGCCCATTGTCATAAATGACTTTTCAAGACTAAGCAGCAGACAGTGATCCAAGGGAAGCAGGAGACAGATGTTGTCCCTGCAATTCAGGATTGAGGAAGCCTTCCTGATTAAGAGAGTCCAGTGAGCAGCCTAGACAGGCAGAATGAAACCAAAAACCTGATAATGCTTTAGACCCTAAGAAAAGAGTCCAAGCTGCAATCCTGTGTGTGTTTTTAGTTATATTTATATTCTGCCTTCCCTGCACCTATGCTGTCTTGCGGTTCCCCTCTTCCTCATTTTCTTCTCACAATAATCCTTTGAGGTAGGTCAGACTGAGAGAGAGAGAGAAGAGAGAAAGAAGAAAGAAAGAAAGAAAGAAAGAAAGAAAGAAAGAAAGAAAGAAAGAAAGAAAGAAAGAAAGAAATTGATGCTGTTGCTCCTAACTGTGGCTGCTCTCAAATTTCCCAAAGTGGAGGCTATCTCCACTGATGGAAGAGAGAGGATTCCTCACGCCAACCTATGAGGGAGGAAGCCAGTTGATCCCTAGAGACTCTGTATTGCAGAAATTGTTACAGGGGTCCAAGAGCCATCAATACTTTGGTGATGCCAGAGAAATTTTGCTGAGTCAGGAGACAGGAAAGCCTTTGGGTAAGAGGAAGAGCACATATATAATTTTTGCCTTAAGAAGTAAACAGCCATCTAATCTGAGGAATTTCTGCTTCTTCAAAGCAGAAACTGGTGTTCAGCTAGGTCTAACAACCAGCCTTTTGGTCTCAAATAGAGAAGAGCTAATTGTGTTTCACTGAAGTTGCGCAGGAGCCCATGCACCCTACACATTTATTGCACTACTATTCTACTCTAACTGTGACAGTTTCATCTTATGGAATCCTGGGATTTGCAGTTTAGGGAGGGGAATTTAGAATTCTTAGGTAGAGAGGTCTAGTGCCTCACCAAACTACAAATCCCAGTATTCTACAGAATGGAAACATGGCAGTTAAAGTATGATATTACTGCTATAACTTTATAGTGTGAATGGGCCCCTTACTTGACCTGCCGCTGATCAGATCCAGGTTGAAGAAACCATCTCTCCTCCCCACCAGGCAAGATACAGCAGAGTTCAAGACATGTGGGGAAATGAGATACATGTGGCAAAGAAATTATAAGACACTATGGAGATTATGGGTGCTGAATGCATTAGGGAGATGAAAGGGGGATGCAGAGAGAGCTAGAAACCTGAAGGAAAGAACCACGTACAAATATTTTCCGTATTAGTGAAATGTGTACTCTTGTCAGGCATACCACTCCCAGGCGGATTATGCATAAAATTGGACCATGCTACATTCTTTGCACTTGACTTTACAAAAAAAAAGATTTTGAAAACTGATTTACATCTTTTCAAAGTGATATTTTAGGAGAGTTTAAAGCCTCACTGGCAGCAAGCTGAGAATAGATGAGCTCTCCAAGGTTCTATTTCTGCCAGCTCTGGTATTCTTGGAATAGAAAAAGAAGAAAGAAAGAAAAAAGCACCAGCTCTCATTAGGAGGTGGGGGAGAGGTGTGACTACTGTTGGGTTTCACATTTAGGAGACAGATGCAGTAAGAGTAATAACATTGCTCCATAAAGGACAGAATTTAGTGTATATTTTTTAACCTTAGCTCAGTTTCTTCACCCTGATAAAGGAAGAGGATTGAAGTTGGGGTTGAAACCACATTATAATGGGGCAGCCTCTTTCTTTTTGATGTATGCTGAATATAAAGCTCAGAAAAATTCCTGTTTTAATTGCAGCTTTGAGAATCCGCCAGCCACCATGACAGAATCCCCAACCAACTTTAGGCAACTACTCCTCCAAAATAGTAACTTTCCTGGGCTCTGGTTAGAGGTCGTGATGAACAGAAGAGTATCAGACAGCACAGAATTTGATCCAGTGCAAAAGAAATGCACTTTATTGGGGTCAAATTTCAACTTATTTAAGGTCCAGTTATCTCCAGGGTAACCCTGGCTACTGAGCTGTGATTAGACACACCTGAAAAACAAAAAGTTTAAGGACTTAAGAACTACTTCATACACAAGTTACTTGAATCTTAATACAACATTCTATTCCTACCTGCTTCCAGCAGGATTATTTTGGCCACCTTCTTGTTGCATTGAAGCACTGGCTACTTATATCTGCTTTTTGGTGGCAGTGGGGAGGTCATTTAGCTTCTATAGCTAATTATTGCCAACTGATATGTCCTCAAGAAATTACTGGCATGCTGTGTACTAGGAAATCAGTTTAACAGATTGTATGGCATCTAGTCAATTGTGAGTTATTTTCATTTCAAAAAATGAACAAATGTAATTCCTAGTCCTTCATTCATGCACACACAAGGATACCAGGGGTACCCTATGTGGAAACTAAAAGTGCAAACCTATGCATGTATGCCCAGAAATAAACTCTATGAAGTTCAATAAAGCTTACTCCCAAGTGGCTTCTGTCAGTGGCATAGAGTCCCTTTTCATTAGCTTTGGCTATTCTTCAAGCTACAGCCTTTTCTGACAAGGGGCAGTGTGGTCACAAACACCCACGTAGCCTCACAGCTGGACAACTGCAATGTCACATACATAGTGCTGCCCTTGAGAATAAGTTGGAAATTCTAATTAGTGAAGAATACAGCTGCCAGAAATTTAACTGGCGAGAACTGAATCCATTACCTATGTACTTCAAAACCAGTTTGAAAGTACTGACAGGGATGTTGCTACAAGGGGCAAAAGAAGATCACTCCCCCTCAAACAAGAATTCAGCTCCCTCATGAAATTTTCCATCAGTTACCAAATTTCTAGCATTGCAGTAACTTAAAACTTTCAGTTGAGCCTTTAAAACTACAGTATAGGCATCCAAAGAAAAAGGACTGGCAGAATTACCAAGGAAATGTGGATACAGCAAATAAATGACTTCTAGATGTGAACACTGCTTACTTTTTCACTCTCTACAGTGCTAGAAATTTGGGACTGAAGGAAATTTTCATGGGACGACAATTCTTGGGGGTATCATTGTCCTCATTTCCTCCCCCGCCCGCCATAGCTACACCTCTGAGTACTGATAGGTCACCTTTAAAGTCTCTTGTGAACCAGTCTAAAGGAATGGTTTCGTATGTACTTAATCACTGCCATTTGCCATTCATAAATGATGATGCTAATCTGTATTCAGTATGCAAGAGTTTGCAAGAACAGAAAGTGACATAATTGTCATGATCCCTCTTCCACCATATTGGTTGTGGTTGTGAAGTCTTCAGTCAGAAGCCTGAGAGGACTATAAGAAAACACCTGTTCTCAGAACCACAGTTCCCTGTAATGTATTGTCTTGATATTATGCACCTACAGAAAGCAGGCTGCCATTCACTGAAAAAGCATTCGCAGTAAACACTGCAGGTGCCACTAGATCTATGCTACCCTTTGTAGGAGCTAACAAGCCCAGGCTGCTAGATGAATGTGGTAATGTGAATATAATAAAGAACTTTATTGCCCCTGAAAGACAGAATCTGGCATATAAACTTCATGAGGTGTTACAATGCACCAGGACACATTTTGTGTCTTTAATTGCTTATGGAACATAATTATCTAGTGACTGGCATGACCCTGCGGTACCTCTATTAGGACTCTGTTTCTTTCTCCCTCTTCCCCCTCCTCCAACGTTCAGCATGGCATATGCATTATTGAATCCCATTGTTTTGATCACAGGGAATTGACATATTGTGCTCATTAGCCAGAAAAGTTAGGCTTCATAATTTCTGAGGGGTTTTTTTCCCTCCAGGTATCTCATGGATTAGTAATTGAGTAAAGTAAACACCCAGATGCCTTTTGCAGTGGCAATTATGATCAGCAGTAAAGAGGGCTTATGGAAACCCTTTGCTCTCAGAGTGGTTGTAAGCCCATCATACTTATGAAACTAGGATACATTACGTGGGAATAGTTTACCTTCTGCTAATTAACACGATTCCTCTTTCAAATCCTTCAGTCTCAGTGAGATGAAAAGATTATTTAAATTCTTCCATTTATCTTTCTTATTTGATCGTTTTCACACAGCCTTTCCTCTCTCTCTCTCTCTTTAATCAAACATGGATGGTGCTGTTAGCTCTGCTCCCTGTTGTTCTTCAAAGCTAAGCAATTACATGACAGCTTTTTGCCCAGTTAGTGGCAGATTATCAACAATTCCGTTCTTTAGTTTTAAGTCCCATTCTGTTTTAAGCTCAATATTTTCTTTTTAAAAAAAAAATCGGGGTTTTGCCAAGAAAGCATCACTAGTAGAATACAATTCATCTCATGGCATTCAAGTAATTTGCTGAGACTGCACCCTGAAAAGTCAAAGCAGGAGGCTATGAGTATTCAGGAGTGGGGGGGCGAATTCACAATTGTTTCAGATTGCTGATACCACTGCCTTTGCAACTGCAAGTCACAGATTATAGTGGGATCACTTACTCAAAAGATTAGGTTTCCTTCTCTCCTTCTTGGCACAAGGGAGTAAACATGGTATTTAATAACAAGTATGCAATGTGGTCACAGTGCTCTCTGCTGGATGTAATGAAGCACTGCAAGTTTAGCAGAATGATATTTTGACATGCAAATAAATACTACTGGCATGATCCTGATTGCTTTTAAAAAAAATAATCTTGACATAAAGTTTGATCATTTTGACATATTTTAATGTTAGCAGCTATATGTACATACATAGTGGTATCACTGATAACCAGATAGTTAGTAATAGAACCAAAATCAAAATGTGTATACCTAATTGTTGGAAGCGGATACAGGTAAAAGTATTGTTCCAATGATCTAAAGCAGAAGTAGGCAGTGGGCAGACTAATTTGGATCTATTGTAGATCTTTGGGTGGTAGATTATATAGGAAGTAGATTGCCTTTCAATCATTTAAAAAGAAGAAGAACAAAATTGAAACAGTATCTGATATTTGTGCAAAACCTCACAATTCTCATACCAAAACACATACACACACACACACAAACCATTTATTTCTGCACACCAAATAATTTCCCTAAACACTTCAGGGTGGGCAAACACAAATTGAAAACTGCAAAATTCTTGCTACTCCATTCTTCTTCCCAACCAGGTTTATTACATGCCACGAAACCCATTTTTCAGCCAGCAAATAAGTAACACTGAATATTCTTTCCATCCTTACTAAGACAGGGAATCGTAACCTTCCGTGAAAGGTCTGTGAGCTCAGTTCAGTTCTTAGGCTCAGTATATTCTCAGAAGCAGCCTGTTCTTTAATTCTAAATACGTCTCTTAACAACAGATTTGGTTCTGAGTGGCATGGTGCCTGTAAATAAGGACTCTGTCCTATATCTCTCCCTCTCAGCAGTGCTGTGGACATATGTTCCAACCAGAGCTGCATGTCTGGCATATCAACACATACTATACTGTAAATCCACAGTTTGGGGAGCTAAAGACTCTGTGTATTAGTTTAAGTGCATCAGCTGCTATACACATGCAGTCTTCTGTCTAAACGTGATAGCAGACTTGTCTTGATGAATAACAATTTGTCAGTTAGAAATTCTACAAATTTCTACAAATCCTTTTAAGCTCAGTGTGGTGTGTGCTCCTGCCTGTTTATAGTACATCCTACCATGGACAGGTTTGTCTTGGTCAAAGGTCATGGACATAGATGAGAAATTAACCTGGTTCTTTTCTTCCAAGGTAATCAGGGACCTATCCTGGGTCACATTGAAACTGGACTGTAGCCTTGTTATGCTGTTCTATAAATTTGTTCTCCTTGCTCAGGAGTCTTCTCTGATCCTGAAAAGTCTGCCCTGAAGGGAACAGGGTGTTTGATATAATGTCAAGTTAAGAAAAGTAAAGGAAGAGTTGACATTTACAGTGGGAGAGGAAGAAGTGATGGAGAAAGAAAGAAACAGTTCAAATAAAATACTGAACTTCCCAGTCTTGAAAAGGAGCTGGATCAAGTTCTGGAGACAATTCTTATCTGGGGTAAGGGGATATTTGTTCCAACCTATAGTACTTCCCTTGGTTCATCACGATATAATCCAAGATGTTGCCCTGGTGTTAATAAGGAAGCCCTTCCTTATCAGAGAGACAAATCTCACAGAAAAAAGAGAAGTCCCTGTATTTGCATTTTGTCTGTGAGCTTCATTACTGACAAACTTAAAGGGCTTTCTCACTGGGGGACCGGCAGAGAAGATCCCTCGAAGTTGCCAGATATAGAGACTTCCAGTGCAGCTAATGGACAGCCGAGAGTTTCTCCATGGAAGCTTTGTGAAGGACAGGGCAGCAGCAATGACAGGCACCAGTTCAGAGGCAATTTCTGATTGGTGCCTTTACCTCCTGGATAAAGGGGAACTTGGACTGTGCCCATGGGTTCTGAGTGGCATGGTGCATGTAAATAAGGACTCTGCCCTATACCTCTCCCTGTCAGCCGTGCATTGGACATATGTTCCAACCAGAGCTGCATGCCTGGCATATCAACGCATGTGAACCCTTTCTACTATACTGTAAATCCCTGAGGGCTGTTGCAGCCATCTGGAAATGAGGTACGAGGAGATCACAGGACAAAGCTGTCACCTCTCCCTGGTATATGCAAGACCTAAGGGGTCATTAAGCCATAACCGCATTCTCTTTTTCAACTATTATTCTACTGATACTGATATTCAGATTCAAGAGTAAAAAGAAACCTTTGAGCCCATGCTTATTCAGTGTTTCAGCGAGTGTCTTGCCTTTTTGTTTAATAAAGAAATGTTGAAGAATGAGTTTAGGTAATGTTAAGACTGTGGATTGAAAGCAGAAAGCTTTAAAACAACGTAAATAAGAAAAAGAGTAAAGTTTTTGAATGGATAAATATATAGAAGCTTAAAATGATGGCGGTAACTTTTTAAATTGGAAGACTGGTTGCTTTTCTGCATACTTTGCAATTAAAATTGGACTAAAAAGGAGGGAAAAATAAAAACAGAATGTTTTGTTAACAGAAAGTAAAGCCTGTTTTGAGTGAGCTGAAACAAGAGAAGCTAAACATCTGATTCTATCATAACAACACTGTTGCTGAAGAGTGTTGGTAGAGGTAGCTGACCACCGGAGTTAATTCTTTGTATGCCTGGACTTGGTTAAGCAGAAGCCAATCAATGAAGAAAAAGAAGCAGTGATTTGGCAGAGATCTGGGAAGAATTTAAATTGCTGAAAAGTTGTTTTAAGATATTTAGATTGGCCAATACTTGGACAGATGACATGACTGCTGATGGAGATTTGAATGATGAAATGAAAGAAGCAGAGGAATCAAATGGATCTCAGAAGAAAGATAGAGAACCTGACTTGGAAAGTGAGAGCGTTGCCCCAGGAGGAGTTTTTTGGCCAAAGCAAGAAGATGATGGAAACTCAGAAAAGGTGTTGGAGGATGTGCCTAGAGGGACTCTCAGAGTACAGCTGAAGTCACAGTGGAGGAGAATTTGGGGGGGGGGAGATATACAGAGAAGTTTCTGGGAGGGGGAATTGAAGGTTTGGTGTGACCTGGGCTTTGTAGTAATGGGAAAAGAAGAAAAGGTAAAGGGTAAAATGGAAAGAAATAGAAAGATATTCCCCCCTCAGGCTCTGTGTGGGCTCTTGAAGGATATTTGAGGTGTGCAAGTAAGGGGTTTTGGCAGAAAACCAAGGCTGAGATTTAAGGGGGGAAATTGAGAAAACAAGATTTGGCTTTTCTAGTTTAAGATATCAATAGCTGGCCAGGTGTTTGATATCTCAGTCTTAAGGAAGGTCAAACAAAATAAAATAGATGGACTTATGAAATGATTTAAAGAATGAAAATAGATCTATTGTTAACAAGTTATTAATGATAATTCTTAGGGAGATGAGTAGGATATGAGTGGGCACACAGAGAGAGGGAGCAAAAGAGAGAGAGAGAGGCACAAGAGATGTTATGTAGAGAAGCAGGTACAGTGAAGAGGCAAAGTGATATGGCTTAAGTTCAACCTAGACTAGAGGAGGGTTCATAACAAACAATTAAATGTTATTATTAAATTTTATTAATAAATTTAATGACTATATGGAAATGTTAGATGGTCTTTCTGTATAATCATTGTATGCAATATTATTCAAATTTTGAGTTTGATTATCAATAATTATCTCTTACAGAAAAGAAGTCAGTGATTTATTGTATTATAGAAGCATTATAACTTTTGTTTTGATTAACATAATATTAACTACTGTTGACAAGGTTGGAAGTCTCTTTTACCTTCTTTTGTTTTTTGTTTTCTTCTGTGTTCTGTTTGTGTGTGTGTGTGTGTGTGTGTATTTATATGTATATATATTTCTTTTATTTGGTTCTTTCCATTGTTAGTGTTTTATGTATTTGAAAAAGTTAATAAAAATATTGCTTTTTTATTTAATTTTTACTAACCAATCCACCATAATATTGTTAAAAAAAGTGTCCACATACAAAGTTGCAGTACTTGAGCTAAAGTATAAAATCCAAAGAGTGAAGAGCAATACTTTTTTTTTTGCTAATAATTGCTCCTGCGTAATTCCTGTTTTAATCTACAGTATGAATTTTAATGAGAACAGAACAGCAGCAGTTAATGTCATTCAGTAGCTCACTTTTTAAAAAATAAATAGGAACATTATTTAACCAGCACTGCAATGTTGTATGAATAACCTGTACGCTTTCCGTACATGTGGTAAACAGAGAATAATTATATAAATAGATGGGGTCTGGGAAGTTAGACACAATTATAATATTTTAAAAGTGGAGGAGACCCTCAAGGATTAGTTAACACTGGTGTTCAATGCTTTATAGAGGAAAGGTATAGTGGCCCTGATAGAGGGCTAATTATATATTATTATGTGAACCAAGTGGTCCCTCCCAGTGGATATGTGGCTCCTATCAAGTTCAGTGGGGACCTAATAAGCCTCACAACATGCATCTATATTTGCAAATGTTGCCAGTTGCCATGGAACTGAGTATAAAATGAGGACCATCACCAAGACTCCACTAACATGGATCCTGGGTCTCAAGATTTCATAGAACAGCTGCAACTAGTAGAGCATTTCAGGAATTCCAAACTGTAATGGTCAGAATGGTCAGGCTATAGAAAGGGTTAACTCAGGGGGTCTTAGCAAAGGGTCATGGGGGAGACACTGGATTGGCCCTGATACCGTTTAGCCAATGGAAGGTGAGAAGAGGGAGAACTGAAGGTTTCTGGAATGAAAAAGGAGGAGAGGTCATGTGGTATAAGCCTGCAGCTAGCTACTCCATGCTGGAGGAAGGAAAGGAATCCCAGGAAAGGGTTATAAGGAAACCAGGGACTGTTGAGTAAAATATATTAGATTTTCAGTTCTTTAGAAAAGGATTGGAGGGCTGGGGAAGGCAACCTGGAGTTGGAGAATAATCTGTCTTTATTCCTGTGCCAATGGGTTTAGCTCTTCCTCTTGCTACCAGCGGGAAGCCATGCAGAGAGCCAGTATTTTAAACTAGTTGAGTTACTTGATCTATCTCCTATTAATTCTTAGTATGCTATTTTCATATTTGTCTATTAATAAAGAGGTGTGCTTATAAAAAGCCTATCTTGTCCCTTAAGGGAGAGTGAGAAGCTGTGCTCTCATATCTCCATGGCAAGGACTACCAGGAACCTACCAGAAAACATAAGGGGAGGGGAGTGTTCAGCCCTGACATTCCCCAGAACCCAGAGAAGGAAAGGGAGATTGGATCTCCAAGAAAGGCTTCAAGTCAGTTCCAACTTCTGCTGACCCTAAGGTGAACTTACTGTGGGTTTTTCTTGACAATATTTGTTTTGCGGGGGTGCCTTTCTCTGAAGCTAAGAGAATGTGACTTACCCAAGGTCACCCAGTGGGTTTCCATGGCTGAGTGGGGATTCTGGTCTTCAGATCCCTTATCTCCAGAGTTGTAGACCAGCGTTCAAACCACTACACCACGCTGGCTCTCGGTCATACTTTTTCTGTATGTCTTTTCTAATTAACCTGTGCCAAGTAGTTAACAAACTTAAAGCAAGAAAGATTTTGTCTTCGTAGCTGGCTTAGAATGCCAGCTTTTAAAAAGAAGGTGGCCTCAGACTGCAACATGCATGTTAATTCACCTCTCTGATGTGCCGCAGACCTGGGTACCCATTCCGCTACAGAGTTATAGCACTTTATTCCATTTTACCTGCCATGACAATATCCTGTGGAATTCTGGGGTTTGCAGCTTAGTGAGGTCCAAGAGCTCTCTGGCTGAGAATTCTAGATGCCCTTCCCTAACCTGCAAATCCCAGGATTCCTTAGGATGTTGAAAGTGGGATAATAGCACTATAACAGTGCAGTGTGAGAATGCTCTTGGTCTGTCAACAGTGGGATTCTGGGAGACAGCACTGAAAGTCTAGCACAGGAAGCCTTGCTGGCTTCTCATCTGCTGCAGAACTTTGTTCCTATTCTTCATGGATAAGATTCACTTCCCATAGGGACATTTCTGCGCAGTGATAACTGCACCAGACAGTTACTGTCCTGTATTTTCCAAAGCAGACACCACCTTAACCATGGTAGGAGCATTGATTACTGTTCCTGGTGTTTGTATGAACTATAGCCAACTTTCACATATATAGCTAACCTTCAAGAATGTGAAATTGTGGTCAAGCATTCAAAAGAAAAATAATGGGCAAGGGAGAAGGAAGAGGGGATGGGGATACATGGACAGCTCTTTCTCATTAAGCTTCCACAAGAGTTTAGAAAAATGATAAAATAAAACTACCAGAAGGTCTCTTTGATTCTCCACTCTATCTTACCTGAGATAATGTGAGCACTTGAGGACAGTCTCTGAACCTCAGTTCATAGCCAGGCTGGTGCAAAAGCAGATGGTCCTTGTGCAACCTCTGTCCTAAGGCATATACAGCTATAATGGTAAGTATCAGAAGCTAGAAGTGGCAATTGGAAAGGGACTGGATTCCAATGAAGCTCTTCCAGTCCTGATAAGATGTGATCTCAGTGACTGATACCTGTCAACAACTAAACGGCTGTATTTTTCCTAACTGCATTTTCTGAGAAGTCTAGCATAGCAGCCTTGTGCATTCCATTAGGCAATCCTGAATGTTACTACAGCATGGTTAACTGAGGCCAAGCTGTCTCTGTTGAGGTGGCAGCTGGAACAGTTGAATAAACTGTCATAGAATCATAGAACTGTAAAATTACGGGGATCAGAAGGGCCGCCTCGCAATGCCAATGACTCCTTGCAAAAGTGGGGAATGAATTAACTCAAAGTTTAGTAAGCTTGCAAGAGAGGGGTAACTTAGCAAGACCTTTCTACCAATGTTTACGGACTCACGCAGGAAAAGAACTAGCCAAAGATCCAAAAGTAAGCTAAAACTATGTTTTATTGAGGGGAGTTCACTCATACGTGCACACAAGATACACACAGTCACACATTCACAAAAGTAGTGAAGAGCTTGAAATGTGACTTAGACTTCTGTCTAGGGGCAGACAGATCAGGATTCAGAGTGACATAGTGGGGTCCAGCATTTCATCTGACTGCAACTGACTTCTCAAAACCAAGGGTTTATATACTTTATTTCATTCCTTGAAGGGTGTGAGTTAATTGCTCTCCCAGCCTAGTGGACAGTGGGAGTTGCAACACAGACAATGGGGTTTGGAATGGACTGATTGGTTTCAGTGTCTTAGTTGAGAGGAGGTTTCTGAGCCAGGCTGCAGTAGGAAATGCACACAGCAAGGGTCCTGGCCACTGCCTCTGGGCACCTTATTGTTTTCTGATGTTGGCAGTTGATAGGATTAGCTCAGAGCCATTAAGTCAGGCTTTCTTGGCTAATATCAGTGAATTTTGACTTGGCCATGCTGAGGTCATCTCTGACCTATTCCCAGCCAGTGTCCCTTTCTTCCACATGGCCTTGCCAGCCATAAGTACAATTTATATTTTATGCCAATTAATATATTTGCCAATTAGAGCATATCAAAATGTGGGGATGTATGGCCTGGTAATGCTACCTCTTAGAGAAGGTAGCGAGGGTGAAAGATTATAGAGATTATTACATTTGAAATGCACTCTTCTGTGTTCTAGAGCTTGAGTCATGATTAGCTCTGCTACTTCATGCCACGTCTGATTGAAAAAACTGCCTCTGTAGTTAGGATGTCTATTTGAATAAAGCAGTTCTACAGATCATTGTAAGTCAGATGTGAAACATTTCCTGAGCTTTCCATTCTGGCCTTGCCACTACTGTTACTTTGCAAAATAATGCACAAGATATCAGGAGTGGCCCACAGTAGCAACACTGGATAGTTCAGCAAACGTGTGCTGGTTTGCCTTGATTTCTGCTAGTGCCTATTCCACTGACTGACAACAGCACAATCCATGCAGATGTAGGCACCAGTAGCACTGAAGAGTATGCCAACACAAGAGGACATGCTAAACCTCTGTTCTGATCATAACAAATCTCAAAAAATTTCAAAAGATTTCTTAGATGGCAAAGGAATTCAAGGAATGGATTAGTTTGCATCTTTAAATTCAAATGTTAAGGCTTATTTCTTATTTGAATTATAAACATTCCCAAGAAATCTCAGTGACATTATGAATGATGGTAGTGCATCACTCTTGGTCCCACCACTCTTACAAGCAAATTTGGTGGGAGCACCGGAGAGACCCTGCTTGGTGACTACTCCTAACCTCTGGAACTCTCTTCCTAGGAAGACTGTCTTCATCTTTTGTGTCCTTCCATAGGCAGGAGGAGATTTTACTGTTCAGACAAGCTTTGGGGAATTTTTAAAAACAGTTTCATTACGGAGAAGACAACCCACACAATATGGTCATATATGTACAAAAAAAACAAGACAACTAATAGCCAGTAATCCAATTTACTGAATATGAAAGCAACATTCTATATAATGACCAGTTTCTTAATACCCTGTAGTGAAGAGGTGTGCAAAGTGTGGCCTGTAGGGTACATGTGGCCCCCAGGTATATTTTTGTGGGCCCCCAAGTCCCCCCAAAATTTTTGCTCCCAAATGCTCTCTAAGGAGCATGGGGGCATTTTTACCACATTCCTCCCTCAGGGCATTTTAGGACTATGAGAGGCCTTTTGCTAAAACAGGAAATGATGTATGTTCATTTCCTATTGTTTTAAAAACAAAGGTCACTCCTGGACCTAATATGGCCTGGAGGGCCTAAGAAATATGGCAAAATTCCTCCACATCCCCTAAAAGATGTTTAGGAGCATTCAGAGGCAAAAAGGTTTTTAAAAAATGCAGAGATGGAATGCAGCCCTTCAGTGTCTTCTGAAAGACAGACTCCTAGCCTTCTACAGTTGAGCACCCCTACATTAAATTTACTGCCTATGTGACAAAAAATATAATGAAAGAGCATTTAATAATGTTCTCTACTACTTTTTTAATATTTATTTTCTCTTTAAATGTGTTACCCTGTGAATTGGGGGTCCCGGGAGGGGCGCCCAGAGCAACCAAAACAAACTAAGCAAAGATGGGGAAATTAGCTGGAGCACTCTCTTAGCTAACGAGAGGCAGGGCAACGCAGTAGGATCTTTTACCCTGTGTATACAGCGTCAGGTCAGTGAGCAGGCAATGGTTCAAACAATAATTAAGATTTATTAAACAGTTATTAAAGAAAAGCACAAACACACTCCTAACTGGAAAGGAAAAGAGAATTTCAAGGGGAATGGTTGATACGCCACCTGTCCTGCAGTCCTGAAGGAGCCTGATTGAAGAAGAGGAAGCTTGGCGTGGCGACTGAGGGGAATCTGCTGAACCAAGCAGCAGCAAGGCAGAATAAAATCCAAGCAATCGGAGAGAGTTCCGGAGAAGTTCCAGCGAGAGTTCCAAAGAGCTCTCAAAAGCAGGGGATTTTTATAGGGGAAAGAACAACCGCAGGCTAGTCTGGTCTTGGGCAAAAACAATAGGTTTTGGGTTGGAGACGAAGCCTCCGAAAGGTCAGAATTTGCATGATTAAGTTAAAGTCCGAATTGACAATTGTATAGCCGGTATGTAAATGCGGCTAGCTCGGCAGTTAAGTACCTAGCTCACCAGGATGTCCTCTCAAGGCAGAGGATCCCTTTGTGGTAGCGTGCATTTGTAATGAAGGTGTTTGTTTCAGGAGGTCCCCTAAAGCAGATCTGGCGATATCTGGCTTGGTTTGGTGTGAGCAGCAAGTAGTAGCCATGCCTAGCTTCGCACTTGTTCGGCGGGCCTCACAAACACTTGGCTGGTGGCAGAGTGGGGCCAAATTATGATATCAAAATGATATCTTTAGTTCACCAAAGGCCAGGCCAGTACGCAGTGGTAACAAGTGAATATAATTTAAATCATTTTAATTCTATACTTGTTTTAATTGCATTTTAACAATAATTTGTTATGCTTTTACATATATGTATTTTGACCTGTATTCATTTTAATTTTATGGAAGTATAGAATCATAGAGTTGGAAGAAACCAGAGGGGCTATCCAGTCCAACCCCCTGCCATGCAGGAACCCACCTCAAAGCACTCCCGACAGATGGCCATCCAGCCTCTGCTTAAAAATCTCCAAAGAAGGAGACTCCACCACACTCCGAGGCAGCGTATTCCACTGCCGGACAGCTCTGACCATCAGGAAGTTCTTCCTGAGGTTCAGATGGAATCTTCTTTCCTGCAGCTTGAATCCATTGCTCCTTGTCCTAGTCTCTGGAGCAGCAGAAAACAAGCCCACTCCCTCTTTGCCATGACATCCCTTCAAATATTTAAACATGGCTACCATGTCCCCTCTTAACCTTTTCTTCTACAGACTAAACATTCCCAACTCCCTAAGTTGCTTCTCATAGGGCATGGCTTCCAGACCTTTCACCATTTTGGTCGCTCTCTTCTGGACACATTCCAGCTTGTCAAAATCTTTCTTGAAATGAGATGCCCAGAACTGGACACGGTATTCCAGATGAGGTCTAACCAAAGCATTGTAATTTTTATATTTTTGTTTTTATATTCATTTTAATTTTTATAAGCCACCTAAACTCCAAGTTTTGGAGAAAAGGAAGAGCATAAGTAAATGTAATAATAATCCATCACAGTATGCAAAATATGTTTTCAGAAAAAACCAGGTGTGCATTGAAGAGTTGGGGAGGGATGCTGTTCATAACAAAATGTAGGATACATGCATTTGGCAGATATCTGTGCTTCCAAGTTGGAACTGGAAATGTTTATCATGTAAAAACAAGCAGTCTTTCTGTCATGAAATTAAAAACCTAATTCTTGCCATGAAGACGGCCCAGCCTGCATTCATTCGGCACATGTCCCTATGTCTTGCCACTCCATGCTTGCCCTTCAGAGCCATCTTCAGCAGGAACCTGGCCTTCTCCAATACACAGATATATTTTACCCTTGTTTCTTCCCTGTGCAATTTCTGACAGTGCATAAAGGACATGGAAGTAAACAAAGAACAGTATTGTATGCACAGCACTGGCAAGCCTTTATATTCCTGCTGGAGAATCAGTTGTGTAATGCAGAATGCTGCAGTTATACAGTCGCAGCTCCCAAGTGCTGAATAATGGATAAGGCTGGCAGTTGGAGGGACAGTTGGAAGGCCAAGACCTTTTATTAAAAAAAAAAATCAGCTCAGAAAGCAGTATCTACAGAGTCAGCATCTCCAAAATGTGTTACACTGGCCAAAATCCAGCATCACAATTGCAGATGTTTGCTACCTCAAGGGGATATCCTTCTCCTTTGCCCTCCACCCCCATTGCCCTTGCCATCACCCCAAATCCTGCACCAGCGGCTCTCCAAGCCCCCTGAGGCAGATGTTGAGGGCAAATAAGGGGTAGTGATGGGGGAAAAAAATAGAAAAATGGTTTTTAAAAATGGTTTTTTAAGCATCAAGAAATCTTCATCAGAACAATCCTAGACTGATTATGTAATCTTTGCAGTTTGGTAATGATTCTGTGCAAAATTGCCATGCAGCCAAGTCAGCATTCTACACAGCATTTCTATAAAGAAATAAGTATTTCTTTGCTGCTTCCTATATAGAAAATGTTTTCTGTGAAAAACAGCCACATGTGAATTTTGTGCAGAATAAATCCCAAAGTCTAAATAGACTTTGAAAACTGCATGATGTTTAAAGACTTGCATCATAAACAAAAGTTGCTAAAATCACTCAGTGCTTCCTCCAAGAAGAGGGAAGAATCATATCTCTAGGCTGAAGTGAGAGGAACCCTTCATGGAGAAAGGGGAAATAGACTGCCAAGCAAGCAGAAACCAGCGATGGAGGCTGAGCAGAAATATACTTTTTTGATGCAAATGTTGTTTTTGCACAAAAGCAATATTATTTCATATAAAAACTCACTGTTTTCAGGAACACGTGTTTTTTAATATGAAAATTGTGGAGTTTGTACAAAATCCATTTTTTGCACAGAAAGGCACTTTTCGCATGCGACTTTGAACGTCAAATGGCCATGGGAGCAAGACAGAATTGCGAGGACGGTTCTGCATGACATTCTCACGATCGTGCGTCGCTCCCATAGCGATCCTGCAGCAATCACGCAGTATATCATTTCTGGGTTTTTCCTGAAAATGATGCACAATTGTGCATTCCTCCCACATCCCTCCCTCATTTACCTCGTGTGCAGAACAGCAGGAAGCACAATGGCCGCACTTCCTCCCCCACTGCAGCCTGGGAAAGTACCTGGCTGTGCTGTGGAAGAAAAGGCGGAGCTATCACGCTTCCTTCTGTCCAGCATGGAGCTGGTGTGGAGGGAAGCGCAGGAGATGTGATTCCCTCTCGGAGGAGGCTTTTTGCGTGATCTCCACATGACGCCAGCAGCACCAGGTAAAGTGCGGAAAGGGCTTTTGGTATGTGTTTGGAAAGAATGGTATTTATGCAGTATGTAGCCCTGGTGGCACAGTGGTTAAATGCCAGTACTGCAACCACAAGGTTGTGATTTTGGTCCTGCCAGGCTCCAGGTTGACTCAGCCTTCCATCCTTCTGTCATCGGTAAAATGAGTACCCAGCTTGTTGGGGGCAATTTGCTAACACATTGTAAACCGCTTAAACAGCACTTAGCTGAGAAGTGGTATAGAAATACAAATGCTATTGCTATTGTTATGTAGGTCTTGCATGGAAAAAAAATACATATTTTGTTCAAAATAGGTATTTCTCTGCAGAATAATTTCCTGAAACAGGAAGTGGAAATACCAGTTTTAAAAAACTGCACAGAACTCTCACCCCTGTTTTATTCTTTCTGGCCAGATTTCTTGAGTGTCAGGAATTTTGGAGCCAGGAAGTGAATGACAGAAAATAGTTAAGAATTACCAATTAACAAAGAAACAGAGAGGCATCTTCATAAGAATGTTGCTGAATTTCCTTTATAGTACATACAAAATTATTAGAATTTCCACTGCATCATTTTTCACCTCAAGAGAAAAATCAGAGGTAATCTAATATACGATTTGCATCCAGCAGTGTAAAAAAAGTGGATTTTGAATATCTTTCCTAAGCAAATGGCATATTCAATAACATGCCATTTCAGAAAAAGTAAACCAGCAAAGTGATTTCTCAAACAGGGCATTGTTGTTGCATGGCTTCAACTCAGTTCCAACTTTTGATGACCCTAAGGTGAACTTACCATGGGTTTTTCTTGAAAATATTTGTTTTGCATGGGTGCCTTTCTCTGAAGCTAAGAGAGAGTGACTTACACAAGGTCACTCAGTGGGTTTCTATGGCTGAGTGGGAATTCTGGTCTTTAGAACCCTTATCTCCAGAGCTGTAGACCAATGTTCAAACCCCACTACATCACACTGGCTCTCAAAGAGGTCACACTTTTTCTGTATGTCTTTTCTAATTAACCTATGCCAAGTAGCTAACAGAATTAAAGCAAACCCTCATTGAAATATTAGAGCAAATTCAATAATTTGTAAAGGCTATTACCAAGGCAAAAAGTAGAGAACAAATGCAAAACTGCTCCAACTTGTTATCTACTTTCCATACCTCACCTGTGGCCCCAGCACAAATAATTTATTTTTGTGATATACAGAAACTTTTCTTATTCTGATTTGAAATTAAAAAGAAGCCATCAAACATCTGTGACATAATAATGAACCAGAACTGTCAATGATTGCCATCAACTTCTGTCACACAGTCTCTATAATGTAACTTTTCTTACAGGGAAGTGTGCAGCAAAATAAGACCTTTAAGCATAGTAATTAGTATGACAGAGAAAATGACACTGCAGCAACATTAATGATTACAGTGCCAATGTGCGACTGTAGGATATAATATGTAATTGCCAAGGAGCTCCTTTCAAATTAAAGCTCAACAAAGCATATCCTTGCTAGCCTTTCCTCTGATTAATACAAATTATCTTAATTTACGCTTACTGTTTGGATGCAACTTGATGATGATTTTTTTTTCTAAATGCTGGGGAAATGTGATTCAGTTTTACTTTGTTCTCAAACAGAAATGTCTCTTTGGTCACAAGTCTCTCGGAAGAAAAGATCTCCCCACTTGAGCTTCAGTACAATTAATTAATTTTCATCACACAATAATAAAAAGATTTCTTCCTCTTCCTCCTTCTCCTCCCATTTAGCTTTTTTAAAAGAATTTCTTTCATAACTGGGCACTAAACATATTTGGCCAGAATCTTGTAGGGTCACTACACTAGTAGGAGCACTTTTTCCAGGGTTGTGTAGAGGTGGCAAGGGAAGGCAGACAAAATCTGCTGGCTCCAAGCAGCCCTCTTCTCCAGTACCTGACTTCCTTCACAGAAACTTGACCTTCATGGGTTTTTTTCCCCTCTGTTACCACACCTTGTACCGATTTAGTTAGGACACTGTAATACACCTACACATTCCTGGTCTTCAGATACTGGGTGTTTGTGATCATATTGAACATTATCGCTTGTTACTTTAGCTCACCATCAGCAGTGGCACCCAGTTAGTTGTGAAATGAAGTTTTAGATAGGCAGGAAAACATAAAAAACAAGAAGAGCAAGCCAAAGGGCTCTCTGGTCCAACATTCTGATTCACACAGTGACCAACCAGATGCCTTCGTGGGAAACTGCAAGAGAACATGGGTGCACGGCTATACCAGAGCTAACCTATAACCCTTGTGACCAGTACTTCTATCTTACATGCATTTGTATTTTTGAGGTCATCTAAGTTTACTGGCCATTACATTTTGGAGTAGTTTCTACACTATGTGGCCTGATGCACAATTTCCTCATAGGGAGACTGCTCCAACCCTTTGATAATTTTGGTTACCATTTACTGCAACTTCTTTGTGTCCACAGTACTCTATTTGTGGTGTAATAGTGAAAACTGCAACATGTGTGTGAAGTGTGCTCATATCATAGATTTTGTATAAAGGCATTTATGCTTCAGGAAGGATTTGTTGTTGCTGTTGTTGTTGTTGTTTTCCCACTGATCCATAATATGGAATGTGAGTGGTTTGAATGTTGAACTAAGACTCTGAGAGACTGAAGTTTGAATCTCCACTCAGCCATGTGTGACCTTGGGGAAGTCACACTCTCTCGGCCAAAGAAGAGGCAATTATAAACATCCTCTGAATAAATCTTGCCAAGAAAACCATATGATAGGGTTGCCATAAGTTAGAGTCATCTTGAACTCACATATCAACAGCAAGGTGTTGAAGCCAGTTCCAACACTTATGTTTTTCTTCTTTGGGTTATGAAAACTAGTACTTTGCTTATGAAAGCAGTCTGGAAACATCTATATCTTTCAACAGCAAGGATCAATATTGTGAGACTTAGGAAATCAATTATTTCTTTATTGCATGACTCTCTACTGCTGGTTTTCATAGATCCCCTAATGAGAACCATAGGAGGGTAAGTGAGGGAACTGCTTCTTATCTGGTGGGCATCCTTTCCATTTTCCATGAAAATTGCATATGCCCATCTAAAGGTTTTTAAGAAGCAGTGCTACATATCATACTTTAACCTCAACTTTCATTTTTTGCCCCCAATGAAAATTAAATTGTATCACAATTTAGGGTCATGGTTAGGGTTTAATGTACACTCCTTATATTTCTTGACCTTAATGATAATTCCAGTGACCTCCACCAAAAAAAAGGAAGAGGAAAAATAATTTCCCCCAAACTATTGACAACCGGAACACATCACTTCTGATTCACAGCAGAGTTGCTATGAGTCAGAATCAACCTTGAAAGCAGCAACAACAATGGAATCTACCTTTTTTTCACAGTAGCCTCACATCAGTTGCTGATATAACCTGAATGTGACTATAATGCCAGTGTAATACAATGCAGTACAGCTAGGCTCCACAATTACAAAGGACATGGGTGATGCCACCGTAAATGCCAGCACTTGGGATCCTAAGAGGTAATTGGACAACTGCAGGATCTTCCATCCAAAATTAGGATTGATAATAACTAGCAAAGGTGTACTTTTTTAATTCTTTGGCTAATATGTCTCCTGGCAGACATATTAGTCATATAATTCATGTTGAAGACCATTCATGTTGAAGCAACCATTACAAACAAGAAGTTTTTAACCCTGTGGGCAAAATCTAGTTGTTAATCCCAATTACACCAAATCCATTAAATAAATAGGATTTGTTGGGTCAAGCATTGTAAAAATCTTAGCGATTAATTAGGTCTGTTCTAGTTGTCACTAATGAAAGGCTTTAGCCCAGTGATAGCATGAAGATCCCTATATTTTCTTACCTAAACTTCTGTGCTTTTAGCTACTTGTTTATATGATTTTTTTTCTAGTGAGAATAAATGAACTGAATTTTTGATATGTTTAAATACAGCGTAAATAATTCATTCTTTCACTGAAATATTCTCCTTTCTTGGACCTGAAATTTAGTAATGAAGTCATTATTCAAGTTTCATATAAGGAATACGTCCACATTCCTACTTATTTAGAGGCATACTAATCACGTTTATTGGGTTCCTCACACAGTTCTGGCAAAATGTGTATATATCTTACGTATTTTACATGAAATATGTATACTTATTAAAATAATTCAATATATAATGCAGTGCTCAAAGCATAAAAAATGAAACCCTTAAGGGTTTGTGAATTTCCTTTAGATCAACTAGAGAGCTTTAAAAGGCATGGGCTGGGGAAACTGAAACAAGCTAAGATTTACCAACCTCATGCTGTTTTCTAATTCCATTTTGTTTAGGTCAGTGGGACAATGTATAATACAGGGAGGCATGTTTCTCTACACTGGACAAAGAGCATTTGGTCAACATCTCTGGAGGGCCCATGACATACAGTCACCGCTTGGAAGAAATACGGTTACATTTTGGCAGCGAAGACAGCCAGGGGTCAGAACACCTACTGAATGGACAAGCTTTCTCTGGGGAGGTATGTCAAGGTGTTTATTACTGTAAAGAGAGCAGTAAATAAAATGATGCAGGACAGAGGAGAGGGATGGGTTAGAATTCCTTTTAAAACTTTTAAAAATCTTTTTTGTATGCACTGTCCAGAATTATTCCTTCATTAATTAACTGAAAAGTACTTGAGATTTTTAAAAAACTAAAAAGTGTTAAAATTAACAAATTTGTTCTTAAAATTGATGGGAATAATTTTTTAAGATAAAAATGAATGTGGGAGAAAGCAAAATGGCAGGTTTGTCCGTCCTTAAGGAACCTTTATGTTTTTGTTCTTGACAAGAGTCTGGAATTTTGCCACTGCTCAAAATATAGAATTCCCAAATCAGTAAGAAAACAGTAATTCTGCAGCTACGTTGTGTATATTATATATATTTACTGAAAGTTTGCATTTTATTTGGTATAAGATTTGTTTGGTCACTTCTTTTTACAACCATCCTTTTACAACCATCTGAAAACACCTGGTTCCTAGGATATTATTTAGGAATGAATTACAGTTCCCTCAGCTACCCAACAATAAGAGTTCTGCAGCATTAGAATAAAAAAATTCTAATAGCTCCCAGCTTTACCACCAGTAGGTGTGCAGATTTTGCTTCTAATGTACTCTTATCTCTGCTGTTTCTTGTTTCAAAGTAGGTGAATGGGACCTCTCCTGTCAGTACTTCTATCTCAAATACAAACAGTGATGAAAAAAATGAATAAACAAGTCATCTTTTGTCACTGGCTGGCAGCAGGAAATAGGTCTGGAACTTAGGAAATACTTAGAAAAATGTAGAGCAGCACGGTGTTCTCTGGAACCTTGGGATTTTTTTGGAATCTAACTAGGGTCCCTTAGTAAGAAGATGTAATGATGATTTAGTAGACGACATCTCTGAAAGACAATTTGCTCACCACTACTTATCCTTCCTTGCAATCCACAGTTACAGGGACATGTCAGTTCTTACTGTCATCCTCACATCAGCTGAGAATATACCCAACAGGCCTGTCCAGTACACTGCATCAAATGAGCATATGGCATTTAATATATTCCAGAATCCTCTACAAAATATAGCAGAGAGTTCTGGGGAGGCAAGTTGATGTAAAAAAAATTTACAAAAGACAGAACTATTTAAAAAACTCATTGAGGTAAAAAAATTCCTGCTGTAGAGTTCAATGCTTCTCTGATTTCAGAGGTCTGTCATTCTTCACTAGAAAAAAATACATAAGAGATTCCCTGCAATTTCTAAACATTTAATAGATTTCCTCATAAGTTTCTAGGTTTATCTTCACAAACAGAAAGGACCAAAAATTGAATAAGCAGCCCCTGACATCTCTCACTTGAAAGTCTGAGAATGAATAGGACTTGTACTCATTTCAACAAAGCTTTCAGTCTGTGAAAGGTCTGACCAAGATTTAGCCCTGGCATGTATCATTTGATGGGTGCAGGGGAGAGACAGGTTGTTGTTGGTAGGTGAGTCTGAATATAATCATAGGCAAGAGATCGGAGAAATCTTGACCACTAAAGATCATGAAGAAATCCAATCAGAAATGGTGGGATATGCTGTTGTTCAATTTTCTTTTTAATTTTCTGTCTTTTCACTTTTGTATTGATAGTGTTTTTTAATTATACTTTGTTTTAGATGTTTATTAGTCACCTTGAATGCCATGCCAGGAGAAGGTAGAATATGAATTAAATAAACGAATAAAAATAAAATAAAATAAAATAAAATAAAATAAAATAATAGGGATATCCCAGCCAGAATGTTAAAAACAACAATTTTTTTTAATTTTATTTTTTTCATAAAATCAAAAACAGAAAAAAAAGAAAAACAATGGGTTTACAAAAAAAAAATTAAAAAACACAAAGAGTATAATAAAATCTTATTAATATCTTATTAAATATCTTATTAAAATCTGCCCAGTTTGTTCAATTAATTTTAACTTCTTTTTACCATGTATCATATTTTAATATTAAAGAATCTTTTGATAGAAAACTTGAGTTAGGGTGCAGGAAGGTAGGGCAGTAAGACAAACAGAGATAAAAATCTGCAAAGGTGGGTCAATCAGAAAGGGGGATTCTAAAAGCAGGAAGTTGGAGATCTTGACAACAAGAGCACACTGCTAGCCCTTGCCCAAAAGATCATACAGATGGTTTAAGCCTCAGGGCCTAGCAAGATTCTGCAGGTAGAATCAAGCATAATCCAAGAAAGATAATTTAGCCTTTCTAATACTATTAGAAACTTGCTTCTGTACATCATATGTTGATAGAAGGACTGAGTAGGTTTCTGTTTGAAGAGCTGTTGGACACACAGATACTTCGCATCTGGGCTTACTGGTCAGTGACAGCAGCTAGTCTACAAATTGAAAGCCATAGTCCTTGCTACTCCAAGCATTGTTGAAAAGAGAAAGTATTTTGGCATAGGAAAGTTGAAGAGTAAAGCATTGTTGAAAAGTAGAAGGTGAAGCATTATTGAGAAGACAATGGCAAAATGGCTGAAAGCAAAACAATGAAGGAAGTGAGAGGTCCCACTCTCCGGGACAAATATGTGTTTCTGTAAATTTTTAGAGACTGATATTTGCTATACATATATGCTTTATATTATGTGTCATACACACAAACATACATGCACATGCACACACAGAGATGTGCGTACAGGGTATAAGAGACAGCCGTTGCAATAAAAACTCTTGAAATATCTTCTTGTTATTCCTTCTGAGACATCAAAACACTCTTGCAATGAAGCAGTTTATTCTGCTGAAGATGAAGAACTACTTTGTAGACTGTGCCATTTATCACCAACTGCTAGTAAGTCAATTAATGCTTGCTTCCCCCATATTTTTTAACATCATGGGTAATAGATAGGTAAAGAGCTCTAGATTAATCGCAGCCTCATCCAATGGTGTTCTTATAATTGATAGTAGTCATTTTCTTTGTTTTCCAAAGTTAGGTAGCTGCACAGCAAAGTCAAGAATAGCATTTCAATGAAATTACTCATGTCTTGAACTTCTGATACCTGTTACCAGCTTTAAATACTGTGATCAGTGGACATGTTTCTTGAACTTAGTGCCTGTCCTAAAAAAAGAAAAATTACCAGAGCTTAGTTTAAAAAAAAAAAAAAACCTTATTCTGTCCATAGAATCAGGAGAATATTCAATATTATACTGAAAAGAAAGGGAGAGACAAGAATGAAATATGGCATCAGATGTAATTGACATGACACTAACAATGGGTGTAATTATCAGAGATATTTCAAAGCAGCTTTGACCAACCTGGTGCCTATCAGGTGTACTGGACTACAATTCATATCATCTCTAATCAATACTGGTGTGGTATACTTACTGAGTGATGAGAGTTGTAGTATGACAGTTTGGCAGGGTGCCAGGGTAGAGAATGATGATCTGAAGAATTTGCCTAGAACAAAGCTGTCTCTGACCTGGTAGATATAGGAGCAGGGCAAGATGAGCACAGTCATTTTGAAATTTGGATTTTAGTATTGTACAGGCCAGTAGTGGATAATGACCTGAGATAGGCGGACAGGGCAGCCAGAGAGACTTTACCCCACTGTGCTGAGTCAGAAGGTTTCTCCTGCTATAAGCTCTTCAGAATTGAGCCAGCTCTCTAATACATGCAACACTAGTTGCAAACCCATGCCTTCCACCATTTCACAGATCCTCCGTCTCTCTCTTTTTGGCACCACTTTCCTTTTCCATCTTTAAGGTAGCAGCACTCCTCAGATCTGAGAGACAAATGAGCGGAAACACCACAGCCACCACCTTGAAGGCAGAAGTGGGGGGCTAGTGGCAAAAAGAGAGAGAGAGGATCCGAGAGACAAATGATCAGGAATTCTGCAGCTGCTGCCTCAAAGGCAGCAGTAGGAGGTATGGCAAACAGGTTCAGTTTTGGAAGATTTGCAGATTTCTAGAGAAGGGAAGTTCAACCTGTATTTCTCACAACAATATTTTAAAACCATACAGTTATATGTAGGATCATAACACAATTAAACTTCTACAAATTCATAGTCAAAAGTCATCATCTTCCAGCAGCAGTAACCACACAAGGACTGGTAAATAGAGACCTTTTAGAATTACCCTCTCCAGGAAAATAAAAAGGTTGCTAGGTCTTGTTCAGGCAAGAGTTCCATAAAATGTGGAATTATACCCTTCCCATGACAGAAAGCTACCATCCCTGCCCAAGGGAGTAATCGCTAATTACTCATTCATACATAGAGCAATACCTGAAAAGGCACAGGGCCATGTCAACCAGCAGAACTAACTCAAGACATTTTGCCATCTGAGGGAACAGTGATGCTACCTTCAGTCCATTTACAAATGTTGATGGGATTGTCAGTTGAACTTTCTTTCAACAGTGGAAACAGAACAGATCTTCTACCACACTGAAAACAGAAGGCTAGTTTAGAGGCTGCAGGACTGGCTGAGTGGCACTCATAGGTCTCTTTCCCAAGAGACAGAGGAATAGTTCAGGAAGAACAGCTGGAATGGTGGCCATCGATGCCCTGGCTTCTGCAAATAACCTGCACAGTGAGAGTTCTGGATCACACAGAAGTCTTTGTATATAGGTCTATGTGTGAAGACTCTATCCATTAAGATGTCAGACAGAAGTACTTGTCATCTTATGTGACATTGGAGGCACTACTATTCAGCACAGCTCTGTTCATCCATTGGTCTGTGCTGGGGTAGGGAACAAGCTATAGCTAACTGTAACTAGAGTGGAGTGGTAATTAACTACAGTGATATGACAATGATTGTGGTAACTGTAGTTAGTATATTGTAACTATAGTTTGGCTATTTTTGAGGTAAGCACAATTATAATATAGTGGTAGCTGTAACTGCAAATACAGTAACTGTTTTAGAAATGTGAAACTGTTACTGTAATTAACTGCTTTTAAAACTAAACGATGGAAATCTACATAACAACCTTAGTCTGCCCCCATGAGCTAGAATCCAAAGTATGCAGAATTCCAGCTCATGGGGGCATTTTGCACATGTTTAGTAACCTTTCTCCCTTCAGACTTTCCTCCAGTGCTTGGACATCAAGAGGACTTGTCTGACAGGGAACACGGGAGTACACCCTGTGTGTCTTCTCGTTCTTTCTTCAAGCAATGTGAATTGTATGGTATTGAACACCTGAACAAAACGCTTCCTATACAAGAATCCACATAAGCAAAATGGTGCTGTGAATGAGACTTCTGTCACACTCTAGAAGCTGGGTTTGCACATCCAGAGGCTTGGTCAAATAATTTGTGTTAGTGCTCCGTTATCTATTTGGGAACAGAGATATTGATTCAGCACACATTGCTCTCCAAAAGTGATCATCAGTACTGTCAACAACTGTCTTGCTGTACATTCTGCATCTGATGAAGCAGGCTGGAATCCAAAAAAGCTTTTGCCAAAGAACACTTGTTAGTCTTTAAGGTGCCTCAAGGCTCTTGTTGTTTTATTTGACTGGGGCTATGTACACATAGAATAAGATGGGGGCTGTCTTTGAATTTAATTTGTAGCTAGCTATAATTGGATCTGTGCCCTCTTTAATAATCAGCCCTAATTCCTTTATTTAACAAGTCTGTGGTGTCTCTCCATTGAAGGATAATTACCATAAACAAGTCTACAGGACTTGAAGAGGGATTAGAAGCTCCATGAACTTTGCCATTGTTGATTATGAGGCAGAAGCTGTCACAAGGCTTCTCTGAAGGAAAAAAGGGGCTGCGAAGTTATAATTTTGCCACCAAAATAATACATAAATAGTCTCTTAATTGTTGTGAGTAGACTCTCTCTATTTTTTTTTTAAACTAGTGCTTACAGGTAGACTTCTGACTATGGACTTCTAAGGATTCCAGTGCAGCCATTAGCCAAAGTTAGAGTAACCAACAGAGAAAACATATTATGTAGACATGCCCTTGGGGCTTGTTTTGTTCCCAGGTTGCTATTGATGCCTTGCATATGGAAAAAGAAAAAGAAGAAGAAATGAATGAATGAAGTCCAGGTTTCCTCTTATTGAAACTGAGATCTGCAAATTGCCACAGGCTATCAGCATTACATTCTGGAGGTTTTGCTGCACAGGTCATTTTTAAGTATTTTACTTCAAAGATAAGTTTACTATCCTTTACTGCTTATTAATGTAGAAAAATTAAGCCTTCGAAGAAATAATAGAAAAGGAAACTTATGTCTAATGTAAGAGCAAACCCTCTACAGACTAGAGATAAATGTTCAGCCCCAGCAATGAAAGCCAACATGGCAATTAATTGAATAGATAAAATACAAATCAAGATATAACAATGTTTTGGTTAGGAAATAAGAATGACTAATTTTAGATAGTTTTATGGGATTGGAAACCTTTCTAAAATATGTCGACCCTTAAATATGTCTGTCAGTTGCAACAGTGGTTATAGCACCACTTCCAGAAAGGTGTCAAGCTCTTACATGATTGTAGTTCCAAGATTGCATAGGCTTCCTGCACACATATATGGGAGATTAGATAGAAACAACAGTCACCTGTATCCTTTTGGCTGCATCCCTAGACTGTTTATTCATGCATCTTGACAGCTAGTCTACTGGTTCTGAAGCACCAAGGGAACATGTTCACCACATCTGTATTGTATGACATTCACACACTCTCATTCCTATAAGGAACCTCTAGAGTTTAAACCCAAGGCAAGTATAGGACTAGTCCCAAATCTATAATCTGTCCTAATCAACATACAAGCATCACAGTATGTCCAAGAACTCTGTCAAACATAGGGCGATGCTATCCCAGTGAGGTGCAGGAAGTCAGTTCATTTCCAATTCATTCACATCCATTGTTTTTATTTGAATTTTTGCCTCAACATCAGGCAGTGGGCAGCTTAAATTTGCATCCATTTAGATACATCTGTTCATGCATATTCAGTTATAGTACGTAACTACATTTGAATACATGTATAAAATTAGCTAAAGCCAGAAGTTCGAACCAATTAGTTGATGTAATTAATGTATTAAACCATATTTGCACATTCTAAATTATATTATTTGACTTACTAGTGAGTTACATTTTAATTATTTAAATGACCTAAAATGTTGCTCAAAAGGGAAGATGGCATTACAATTATTAGCTTGGAAAAAAAAATAACATTGTGACCACACTTCTCCTAAAAGTGACATGTTATATGTTATGTTACTATTTCTTGGCTACAATCCTGTATGGAACATCATAGCATAGTAGTTTTGCTACTGGACCATACACTCCCACTCCATGATGTGGTTTACTTACCAAATATCATTTAATTGGCATGAAATATAAATTATGCACTGCTATGGCTACAATGCTGTGCTGGTAAAAGAGAACTGGTTGAATGTGTGCAATGCAAAAGTAGGTCAAATGGGATCGCAGGGCATGGCCAGGTCATAGTCAGAGAAGCCCTGGTGATAATGGACTTGAAAATATCCCTCAATGACTCGACCTTTAGAAACAATAGTGCTTGAAACTGCCTCCACAGACCAAATGATTCTCTTCAACCCTCTTCCTCTGCCCACTGAAACTCCCCTTTTGTTTCCTCACCTGCTCCACCATTAAGAAGCTATCATAATTCCCATCAGTCCTTTGTCACCTAATGCTAAATCCATTAGTTCATTCCAGACCCCACTGTCTACTCTGCCAGACCCCATTGTCTCCTCTGCCACCTTCCCCATCAGGGCAGAAACAGGGTATTTAAACCCTGGCTCTGAGCCAGATAACTTGGAGCACTCTGGACATAGGCTGTCACTCCGCCACTCCAATTCCCACTCTTGTATTATCGTTGGACCCTTAGTCTGAGCCACACCACTTCGTCTTTTCTTTCTAGATAGGAAAATATCACCCACTTTGCCCTGACTTCTCACTATCCAACTTGTCCTTCAGTTACCCTTGCATGATTGCTAGACTGTGTGGATCTCATGTGCATGTGATTGTTAATTTCCCACAATAAAGCAAAACTTACTTTTGAATCTCTGGCTGGTGTTCCTGCATTAGTACTGGTATACACAAGTATAAAAGATCCTGCTAGGTTACCTCCCCTCTCGCAAGCATCCTCTTTTGAACTAATATTCCCCACTGTTTCACGGAGGCACTGGCATGGTAGGTGGACCTCTGAGTCAACCACATTTTGGGGAAACAGTTCTACATGCAGAATATGCCGTTGATGGCCATTCAGCACCCTGCAAACTTACCATTGTACTGTTGCAATACCCCCACACACACATACACCCATTCCATGCTTGGTGGAGAGCAGGGATCAGAGAATTATCTGAGTATGTTTCCATGACCAGATGCTAAATAATTACATCTGCTGAGGTCAGCTGGGTCCTTCTAAGGTCTCAGTGGATAATATAAGCATTTCATGGCTGGCTCTGATTCCCTCCTTCACTTGCCACCAATGGTAGAATGGCTGTGCGGAGGCGGGGGGGTGGCTGCAGCAGCTCAAATGGCAAATCCAGCAGGGGAACTTTGGTCCTTGTAGAAGAAAGATGAAAATACCAACCTCCACAGTAACAAAAAGAAAACTTATGCAGGCATAAGATGGACTTACACCTCTGTATGGCACTAACAAGAGTCAGCCATAATAAGTTACTTCCAGCATGCTCACTTGAGGTTACAGTTCTGAGTCTGCCAAAATTAACATGCTGAAGACAAAAATCAGGCTGCTTGACAGCTAGATGGTAGTGGCCATAGTAAATTGAAAACAGGTGGGTTCTGGAAAATCTTTGCTGCAGTAGTGGGTCTGGAGGTGGCATTTGAAGGAAAAGTAGGAAAGAAGTGGGAGTAAGAGACTGTTGTAGCTATATGTGGCAGCGTACAATTAGACGTAGAAGAGGCAGACACACGGAAGCATCAGCAAAAGAGTTTCTGTCAAAACTTTGCTTTCACATCTGTATAACCCTTTTTGTCTAAAACAATGCCAACCCTTTATATTATGCAGCTCAATTGTTAATCTGTTGATAGGTAATTAAAAAGAGGGAGGCAGATGCAAATATGAACTAATTACTGTGCTCAGTTCCATTTACTTGATTTCATCTTCCATGAAGAATTAGCATTCTTTGGGAGAAGTACCCTAGAAATAGATGTGCCCATTTGCAGATAAAAAGGAGTGTGTGTTGTATTTGTATGTGGGGGGAGGGGGAAAAAGAGAACTCTTCAGCCTGAAAGGTTTACAAATGGGTGGAACAGACCACAATTAATGAAACAGCTGAAATTTGAAGAATCTGGGACAGTATTAACAATAAGAAAATCCCAGCCAAATGCCCCTGATATCCAACTGTTGGACTCATGATTGTTTCTGTTTATAAGACTCCTGTTGAAGGTTAGTACCAGTCTTCTCTTGAGCTGAGTTGTAGAACTGAGCATTAAATATCAAATTAAAACACAAACATGCCTCTGCCTACATATACTCTAATAAGATATGGCCCTTATTTTGCAATATCTTTGAATATTTATATTTATCTTTAAATATAAGAAAAAGCCTGAGGGTATATATAGATAAATGTGACAGTCTGAAAAAAAAAAGCAAAGACAGGCAGCCATCCTGTCAAGGAACAAGACTGATGGCCAGCATTCACTTTAGTAGGAGGCATGCCTAGCGTGCAAACTGGGAAGCTGGGCTTATACCATGAGTGAAGGCTTCTATTTAAACAGCTTCTCTCTCTTTCTTATGCATTCAAGCAATTAACAACAACCCCTGACATCTGTTAGTTGGCATGAATAATTTCACAATATGAACCAACTCTGGTCTTGAATAGGCTTCCTACTGTGTCCTCTAATGGGTTTTGGAGGGGAAAAAATGAACAGTGACTACATCTCGGCCCTCTAAAATATTAGCTAAGATTCAAAGAGCCACTTCAGGCATTCTGCATGACTTGAACTTGACTCATTGGATTTTTGAAGGTTATATAGCAGGGATCTTTCTTTCTTTCTATATTCCTCTTTCTTCCTTTCTTTTAGCAGCAGCTGTCCTTGCTATATTACAATATACTCTTGAAAATCCCTTCACTATTTGGGATGATTTGAATATGCCTCTGATCCTCTTAGGAATGATGGGGAGGGCCAAGAGCACTTTCTCCAATTACTCCTAATTACTTTGTGAAAAAGATGGGTTTTGATTATACACCAACCTGTCACCTTTAATTTGTGATTATGGGAATTTCAGCCCAGGAATGGCACAAGATTTCCTGCCACCAGAACTGGGAACACATCTGCATCCACATATAGATATATACCTCACCACTTTCTTTGCCATTTCTAGCCAGTCCTCAAAGCAATGGTGCCTTGTGAACCCCAGGTGCGCCTCAGACCCAGATATTGGGGAAGATGCCATACTGATTACTTCCTGATTTTCCTGTGCCTCCAAGCCTTCTCCCTCTTACGCAAGGGTGAAGCTATTGCTCCCAAATAAGAATTCTGTCTCCAATTAAATTTTCCTTCGGTTCCTAACTGTCTAGCACTGCAGTTAACAAAAAGAAAAGGAACAGGTAAAGTCACCAAGGGAATGTGAACACAGCAAATACAAGAATTCTGGGTGCAGACAATTTTTAATGTCTTCCTCTCTGGAATGGCAGAAAATTGAGGGCTGAAGGACACCTTCGTTGAGAAGCAATGCCCCCATAGCTACATCCCTACACTTAATTCCTTCTAAATGACTCACGCTGATTTTCCCCAGGAAATTGCTGCAATTGGTGCAGTTATCCAAAGTCTGCTGATACCTAGCTTTAGAAAGCCTTTGTAGCTACTTCATGGCTACAGCATTTGTGTCAGCCAAAAGGTGGCCAGTGAGGTTTTCCAGGGCAATATCAAGGGAAGACACAATTCTCCATCCCTTACATTCCAGCACCTGCCAGCTTAGAAAGTTAGCCTTGATCCTGGGAGAATATGACAGTGAAATAGGGTAGCCACTATCTCCCCCCAATTCTATTATTTGCCTAATTTGAGGAGGGAGCTCTCTGGGTAAATCCAGGAATGGGGAGAAGGAAATAGAGCAAGGCAGTTTGCTTGTAACTGCAGTGAAGGAGGGTGACTTATAATCCCTCTCTGCACCTTTCCTTAAAACTGTTAAGTGTGATCTCAGAGGTTTGGTAGAAAAGAGTGGCAAAGGGGAAAGCATTGCACTCCTACTACCCCTGCCATACTGCTGAGACCACTGGCACAACTAGCAGCATCCAAGGCAGCTTTTAAAGTTTAAAAAGAAAAAGGAATGATTAAAAAAAAAAGATTTAAAAAAAAAACTAATCCCATGCGGTCATAACTTTCCACCAAAACAGCTTTAGGCAGTTGAATCACAGTCCTAAAACTACTAGTCTCAATTTCCCAGTTGTGTATAGGGCATTTTATCACAGTTGCCATTTCCAGAGTAGGCCCCTTCCCACTGATACTTAATAGAGAAGTTTTTAAAAAATCACAAATTTCCTCATCCTTGATGAAAATGAGCACCATGACACATCAGTACACTGAACTGGGGGTGGGGGGACTCTGCTGAGTGTCCATTCTATGGCCATTTCTGCACTACAGTGTTCTAGTGCTATTATTCCACTTTCAACATTCTTTGGAATCTTGGGGTTTGCAGTTTAGAGAGGGCCATTTAGAATTCTCAGCCAGAGAGGCTGTGGCTTCAGTAAACAACAAACCCCAGAATTCCACAGGATGTTGAAAGAGGAATGATAACACTATAACAGTGTAGTGTAGAAATGGCCTAAGTTTTGGGACTTTTAATGAAAATTTCATTTTATTTTTATTTTTCCCCAAACCAAAGATGTCTTTGCAGATCAAACAGTGGTTTAAGAAA
The DNA here is from genome assembly GCA_948472985.1 of Iguana delicatissima. NCBI lineage: Eukaryota > Metazoa > Chordata > Lepidosauria > Squamata > Iguanidae > Iguana > Iguana delicatissima. The sequence goes on along the minus strand of CAOKZL010001111.1, from coordinate 147,809 downwards.
AAAATAATAAACTGATTCCTGGGCAAAAAAATAAAAAATAAAAAAAATCACAAAATCTGTTTTTGCAGAAATGCGTGAATGGAATTTTCGCAAAAGTCCCAAAATATGAAAAGTCATCAAGTACGTGTAAAAACCTCTCAAAATCTTGCCCATATGAGATAAAACTTTTGTAAGCCTTTGTTTTGCATGAAAGAGTAAAACAAATAAAGATCAGCATCCTTCACATACTTCATAATGGTAAGCTTGTTTTAAAAATATTGGGTACTTTAAAGTGTAACTACAAAGAAAGGAGGGAGAGAGAAGTAGGAAACAGAAAATGAGTGATATAGGCTCTCTCCACTTATCTGGTGGGTTAGGGACCACAGCAGTGTCAGAAAAATGGAATTGGTTGAAAAATGGAACCCATGTACTATACTGTAGGGAGCAAGAAGGACTTACAGAGGCTCCCTTGGGACAGACCGCACGTGAACAGCTTGCAAATTCTCTCAGCCAGCTTGGCACTTCTTTTTTTTCTTTTTCTTTTTTTTACCTCTCAGCTCATTTTGCACGTAGCACACACATGTGAGTGGTCTCAAGCGAGGCTCCATAGGCAAGAAGAACTGATGAAAGACTGAAACCTCACAACAAATTAATGGAACTTGTCCTTAATTTAGAAGCATCCAAAGAGCAAGTTGTCAGACAACAGGGTATCAAAAGGTTGAGACTTCCTGCATATGGGATATGAATGTGGGGTAGACATCTGCATTAATATAAGCTTACTATTTTCCCAAAAACACATTTTTAAGTTGACTTTTGTAAAATACACATAGCTAAATCAGTAAGAACTGCAGACTTTTCCACAATACCTGGGGAATGTTTATCTTTCAACCCACAGAGTGTAAGGGCTTTTTCCTCACAATGGTAAGTCTGATATTGTATTTTCTTTTTGAAAGTCCCATAGGAGAGGATTCGTATGCATTTGTAAAGTGTTGTGACTTGCATTTATTCTGGCGTGCATTTGCAATCTGTTGAGACATGGGACTAGGTTGACTCTAAATGATTCTCAGGTGAGAGAGATTCATTATTTTTAAAAAAGCACCTCATCCTTTCCTTATATTGATGCTTGACATCATTGTGTTGCCACATGACACAATGAGCTGCTGCTCAAAAAAACACCAACACCAAATCTCTTTGGATGCAAATCTTGTTCTCTCTGCCTCATTGACCATGTTCTTGTCTGCTTTTCCTTTTACTGAGATTGCAGTTATATGTCTTTTTTTTAGGATTGGTTTTACATTTCAAGTAATAACATGAGTGTCATAGTGGAGCGCAGAGTCCTGCTGGTCTTATCAGAGTCGTGCTTGAGAAGAAATATCAGATTTTATCTAAATATTTCATTACACAAATAAAATTATGGGATATCTAAGCTCGTATGGACATAAAGCAATTCTGCATCATGTGTATTCAGGTTTCAGAACACAGATTTTTATATTTTCACTCCCTAGAATAACAAGGCAGGGGCAAAGTTAGTGTCCTTCTGAGGAAGATATATGTTTCATATCCGAGGGCTTTTTATGAGTGAATTGATGAAACTAGAGAAGTCTGGCACTTTCAGTCATAGCAAAATGGAAAGATCTTCATTGCTTCATTCTTCATAAAAACATCTTCCATGATTAGGTTTTCTAAGCTTGCGTGGGGGAGAATCCAAATTCCTAAGCACCAGAATCACACTGTTAGCTTCTACTTATGCATTGAACTGGAAACATATTTTTTGAAGTCATCCACATCTGACATCCATTGGAAACAATATGTTAGAAGTTTTTTCTTCTAGTAAGTAATGATAAATTTAAATGTAAAATGCTAGGTTGTAATTCAGCACAGAGGTATGCTGATCACATTAGCTGAATATTGGTTAGTGACATCTTCTTGAAAAGTATTTAATAGATGAAACTTTAATTCAGTTACCAATCAGTTGCATTGATAAAAGTTTAGGATATATCATGTATATCTCATATTATAGGCGCTCCTGAGGCTATCTAGATTTGTACCTAATAGTTGTAAAAGTATATTGTGCATAGGAATCCAGTAGCTTTCTTTTTACAGAGGCCCCAAGGAATGCACTGGCATCGTTACTGTAATGTAACAATGCTTCTTAAAAAGGCACAGATGTGAGTCTTTTCAGGCTTTTCTCTTCATGGGATCTCAGTGGCACAAAGAGATATAGAAAAGACTCAGATAAGCATCTTTCCCATAGTGTTGTAGTTTGCACCAGCCTCTCCTAAAAGCTGTCCATGCATTATGGAAAAGTCTGAAGATGGGTTGTAGACAGGACATGCGACGGTTTCCCACTGAGTTGGAATCATGGGCAAACAAGGTTTCAGTTCATGGAAAAGAGATTTATTGTGTTCTGCAGACCTTCCCATAATATGTGGGCAGCATTGAGGAGGAGCTGGGATCAGATCCAAAGTTGAAGGCATGTTACACATGAACACATAATTTCCACATAATCAGAGAGAAATGCCTAAATATGGCACTAATCTGCAGAAGAGTACATTTTAAGGGACTAGTGTTTCTATAGAACCTTATGGAGTATAATTTGACTGCATAAATGATTCCGAGCGATTGTGTCCATGAGTGTCACTCTGATGGTAGGCTCACAATCTTAGTGAGTCAGACTTTATTAAAGCAACAATTATTGGAATGGTACGTTTCTACTGGAGTTGCTCGCATATCCCCAGTGATATGTGTGTAGTGGATCTCAAAAAGCCAACTACAGTCATACAAATTGCTGCTTCCATATTTATATCCCCCACATAAAGCCCCAGACTCATAGAGATGTGATAATTCCAAGTAGTTCTAGCTGGGTCACAAGTCTGTCAGTGGCCTTGCCAATTCCTGTGGACAGTTGCGGCAAGGGGATTTGCTGCACCATTCTGACACTAATCCTTACCTTTCTCTACCTCACCTCATCCCTTTTGTGGCACTTCTTAAAGCCGTTCACTTTCACCAATCCTATGTCTAGTCAGTGAGGCAAGGAACTGTATGACTAGATTAAAAAGCAAATGAGAGGACCAGGTCTCCTAATCATTCCTGTAGATAAAGAGAAAGAAAGGGCACTAGAGTAGGTTGGAAAGGAAAGACAGGTATGTGGCAATCAGGGAGCATTTAAAATAACTTGCTGTCATTCAGCAGAGTGGGTCCAGACCTGGACCTCACAATAAACTGCTTAAGTGGGAGAGAGTAGACATCTACAAATTGATATAGGTTCTTTTGGGTCACCTGGCATCCTGACTCAGCACATTTATTTCTCAGTTCTCTGAATGACATACCAGCAGGAAAATTTTCTAAGCAAACGCCCTGGCACTGCAGTGGAGGTATGAACCTGACACAGTACCTGAGACACCAGGAAGTACTATGTGACACTATAGAATTAAAATTCGAAGTAGACAGTACTTAGCATTTAGATTGAAAGTTCCTATATTCTGAAAGAGCTTCAAATACATTATCTGAGTAATCCTTGCTGGTTTAAGTTGCAGTAAAGGGAACAAGTGGCAGTTCGTGTCACTTTGGCAAATTTGCAGGAACCGATAACTGGTGTGAGATTATTTAGCTCCTATGGTGCAAGATCTCAAGTGACTGTCGAACTGATAATAGTCAGTTTGATAAGACATTTGTATGAAAGCATTTGGAGAATTTAGATTTCAACTTCAATATAACCACAGAGACTTTAACCAAAAACATTTTCTTCTATGTGATCTCTTTATCCTGATTACAGAATGCACTGGAGACATTAAGAATAGGCAAGCTCTGCCGAAGCAGATTGAGCCTGGGCTTAACAACTGCAAGCAAAAGCAGAGAAAGCTCAATGGGGAAGAACTCTCTTTTTCTCCAAGAGCACTAAGTGTGCTCATAATTGATGCTTTCCCATTTGAGCCCAGGACCTTGATACTGCAGGGCTGCAGCTAGGGATGAACAAGAATGTCACTGGGGTTGAGATTCTTAATGAAAGTATCCATTTCCTGAAACTTGTTCTGAGAAAATGTGAGCTTTGCTAGAGAAATGCACACATTTGCAAGGGTTGTGGCATGATCCGGAGAAGCAAAATATGCATTAAGATGTATGTACATTTAAAAAGTTTAAATCGCTGAAAATGTGTGTGTTGCCTGTCCTTGAGAAATAGGTGCATACTAAATTCTGTATTATGGTGGAGGCAGACTTTTTACAAACATCCATCAAACATTCCTTGAGACAGAGGGAGACACGGCAGAGTAGAACTAGCCTGAGTGGCCCTGAGATGCCTTCTGCACATTCCTTAAACATATAAACAGATATATCTGACATGCTTTATACTAAAATGATCTAGAAGGTCAGTAGTGCAATTTTCAGTGTTTCACTGATTTTGTAAACTCAAGAAAATCCTAACTAGATCATAGAGTCCTTCCAAATGTCATATTTTTAAATCTGCTATTAAAATGGCATTTGTAGGAAGGGAAGCAAAGATGTCACTAGGCCCTGCTTCAATTATAATCCCCCCATGCCATCCATCTATGTCATCCCCCTATGCCAACCCATCATAAAACTATCTTCTACCAGCTTCCCAATGAAAAGGAGTTCAGGAGAGAGAGGTGGACAAGCAAGGATAAAGCCAATCACCTGCCCCTCTTCCAGCTGGATTGTCTCACAAAACCATCAACCACCAGCTGCCCTGTGGGCATAATCCTGGTAATCTGCTGTCTCCTGATATTATTATTGCAATTATTATTATTGCAGTGATTATTGCAATTATATTAATGTAGTTTAATGTTGCCTTGAAACTACCTTGGATGGATCTGTTTCCTCAGAAGGAAGGATATACATTACCATTATATTATATGATATAAAACAGCAAAATGTGTGTGTGTGTGTGTGTGTGTGTGTGTAGTATACAGATGTGAATAGCAAAATCCCATCACCTTTTGTTGCCTTTCTTTTTCTTTGTAATGAAAAGCATGTTCATCAGGGAATAATTATGAGCCAAGAAACAGGGAATGTGAAAAGCATTTAACCATTTCCTCATCAGTTGACATTCCACTTTGCTTTTTTTCTCCTATGATGTTTAAGGTGTATATTAACCTTTGCACCCACATTCCAAAGGTAACTCTAAAACAGGGTGGGGTCAAAGTAGGAGATTTGATGCAAAAGAATAACTTCAGAGGCTGCAAGTCTGTGTCCGAAACAAACTGGCAAAGACCTATAGCACTTTTCTGGATACAGGTCAGAGTCTGGTTATGCCTAAACACTTTTGGCTCCCAGGCTGGGCCCGACTGTATCTCCCGTAGAGGCCTTTTTCCCAGTCTGAGATTTATCCGGGTGAGCCTGGTTGTTGGGGATGCAAGAGAGGGCCCTCTCAGTGGCCACCCCTAGGCTCTGGAACTCCCTTCCCAGAGAGTCCAAGATGACCCCTCTTTCCATTGGCAGGTTAAAACCTTTTCATTCAGAGAGGTTTTTCAAACAGAAAGCTTTTAAAGCTTTTAAAGCGTGGGCTAGGGGCACTGTATTGTTTTTAACTTAAAGTGTTTTTAAGAGCTTTTTATCTTTTTTAAAATTGCATTTGGTATTTCTGAAGTATGAATTGTTTTTAATACCTTGAATAGTTTAATTCTACTTTAATGCTCTTTTTTTTGTATGTTTTTAATGGTATTGTTCGTTTAAATTGTGGGCTACTTTGAGTCCCAATTTGGGGGGGGGGACAAGATGATGATGATGATGATGATGATGGTAGTAGGAATAATAGCAACAACGATATCAACTGATAGGAAGACAACTGAGCTGTTTTTCTTTTTTCCAGCATAATCAGAGGGTCATTGTTATGTTTAAGAACTTAAGATAAGACCACAGGCTTATCTGGTCCAGCATTCTGCTCCCACAGTGGCCACCCAAGAGCTTCTGTGAAAGCCGCACAAAGAGGATATAAACACAGTAGCATCTGCCTGTTCACATTCCCCATCAACTGATATCCAGAAACCTATAATACATAATTTGTACCCATTCTATCTGTGCACCATACTAGCTGTATGTATGTACAACAATGTAATTTTCCCCTCAGAAAGGAGTGGCTGCCGCTGAACACATTGTTCCTTTAAATGCTGACAACATTAGACCAGTTGTTTAATTTTCTGTTGTGTATCACTTATTTATTTGTTCAGCTACCAACTGTTCTGTTTATTCAGAGGATTCAAGAACAGACTGTCAGACAGCAGATTCAAATTCCCTTTAGGAATCAGAATTGCAAACTTTGTCATTACAAAACAGAAAGGGATTTCCCCTCCCCCCACACAGACCCCCTCCCACACACACTTTTCAGAAAAACAGTCCTCTGTCTTCCTCTCTTTGGGGCATTTATAAGACACTGACAACTTTAAACCCCCAGTGCCACTTATTAAGTATTTGTTTTTCCTGAATTGTTTTCAGTTGCTAAAGGAATGTGTTTACTTGCTTGAGGGATGATTTGTCTTTAATTAAAGAATCTGTTACCTCCAGAGGCAGAAAACTTCAGTGTTATAATAATTCTGAGGTAACTTATTGAATCCTCCACTCCATTGCAACTTTCTCTTCATCTTTATATTTGGCCTCTAAGGCCCAATTGTAATATTTGCAGCTCAAGCAACTAAACACTGAGAAGGATTGCCATATCTGTCTGACGGTGATAAAAGAAGCAGGGGGGTTGAGATGAATCCTGGCCGGATCATGTACCAAAAAAAATTCACCACACTAATGTTTAAAAATTAGTACCAGCCAACCATGTGGGATAATCCAAGGTTCAATGTGTTACTTGCTATCTGTGGAGTCTGTATGACCGGGGAGAGGGACAGAAGCTCTAGCCTGCAGAAGGTTTGCATCCCAGGACTTTCCAGGGCCTGCCTTGAACTGTACATCAACTGGGAAACTTCTCACTAGGTCCTTCTTGCATCCTTTGGTTGGCCTCATTTTTAGTAGGGTATATGTCTCTATTGGAAGATACCACACATTGACCAAATTAGTCCATATCCACGGACTGAGATGACACAACTACATTCGAGATCCACAGGTAGTTCTGTCTCATATTAAGCCATCTGAGCAATCATACCATTTAGACAACCACAAATGATAGCTTTATAGGTCTGGCTCCTGCAAATCTATCCCCACTGAGTCTGTATATGGAAATTGTATCTATCATTACTACCACTAGTCCATTCTTTTCAGTGATGGACAGTTTAGGAGCATTTGCATTTGCATTCACATACTAACACCATAGCTCCTCACAAGTGATACCTCTCAGGTAGGATGAAGTATAGACTGTGGGCTTTGCCAGGTCAATAATTAGTGGTTAGTGGTAGTTTTCAAAATATCACTGATCATAAAAGCAGTGTGAGTGCTTGGAAAACAAGCAAGTTGGCACATAATCCTGAACAATGTGCTGTTGTCCTTGGACTTCTGGGGCTTTTGCATCTTCAGAGAGATTTCTGTAGTTGCTATTCACCTAATAAGGGAAGAAAACAAACTGGTTGACTGGCTCAAGTGAAAGTTCCACCCAAAATTGCTCCAGAGGACCTTTTCCAGTGGAATTAATCAAAGATCAATCTGTTTGTCTCAGTCCAAAATGTTTTCATTGACTAGGTTTTCTCCTGGGTGCCTTCCCTCTGTTTCCACTCTTTAGGAAATTGAGAATCAAAAAATACAGCAACAGTGTTGGTATTTGTCTCCTGACCAATTATTGCTCCATCACCCCACCACTCTTTTATTTTACTGGACCTTTCAATGTCTGATGAATGTCCCAGGTCTTCTCTTCCTGAATAAAGGGTTGATTTAGCACCAAGACCCCCTGGAGCATCCATGACCAAATGGATTAGTGGATTCACGCAGTTTAGCTGTCTGCCCAGTAGTTCTCAGGGGGCTGTTTACCTTTCATTTCAACAAATTGTTTTTCCTAGTCTATTACAAATCTCAGAAAGAATACTCTTCACATATATTACAGTGTGTTCTGAAGCTTTTGTGATCTCTCCAATCTGGTGATTTGTTAGTTTTATCTGTGACTTTGTCAACTGTCCCTTTTCATGATTCTGTGCATGGCTTTCTGTTCTTCTGTATACTGTTATGAAGAGTGTCATTTGTCACCCTATAAGTACTTAACATGCCAACTTTGGCCTTAACCAGCCTTTTCAGCCTGCAGCAACATTGGATTTACATCTACCTGGTTTCTGTGTTAACCTTTTTAATAGTGACTACCTTTGTTCAGTGGGCAAAAGAGCTAACACTGCTGAGATTGGAACCCTGTGAGGTCACCCTTCCATAGGGATGAAGCAGACCTTAGACTGGAGATCTTCTTTCTACCAGAAATTGTGTCTTCTTTTCGCCTGCATCAGGACATTATTCTATCCACCTTTTTCAATTACCACAGCAACAGTAAGAAATCTCACTACATTTTCTTGATGTCTGTCAGGCTCTGGCCCTTTACCTGCAGTGTTCCACTCCCTCCCAGAAAACAAAGAATTATTCATTTGTTATCGGAAACTCCTCAAAGCTCTGAGAGATGTCATCCCAATGTTTGGTGAAGGCAGTGACCAAAACCATTTGCTTGTGATACCATTTAAAGAACCAATTAATTCCTGAGTCCTTCCACATACACTCAGAATATGTATTGCATAGGTACAGTGTGGACCCACCCTCTACATTCATGAGACATTTTCTCCTTGACACCTACACCAGTAGTTATATTGCATCTGGGTTGCCAATGTTGTCCCCATTATCAAGTTGAAACCCCTGCCACATTACTGATGAATCAGATTGCTTCTTCATATGTGTGATGCACAATGAGGAAGAAAATGTCTCTTACCTGCAACTATGTTTCTTCAAGTGGTCACCTATACATTCACAGAAACTGTGTATACATTCAGCCCTATGCAGGTGTCCCTTTTCTGCCTCAACACTGACTTGGTGTGTGACAACTGCCTTTGTCTTGGAACAGAATAGGAAGACAGTAGCCACATCCTAGGCCTGTGCACTAGGGAGATGAGGGGCATGTGCCTGCCTGCTAAATCTCTCAGCTCTAAAACACTTTAAACAGATTTCTGTGCAGATGTAGAATTCATATATGTGAATGCAGAGATGACCTCTTGAAGAATTGCAGTTAGAGATAATAAACCTATTTTTCCAAGCTAATAGAGCTGGTGTCATCTCAAGCCATGCTGGCTTAATCCCCAAAGCATATATACATCCAGATATCTACTATTTTCTCTTTAGTTAAAATAACTCAGAGGAGTAGTTCATCCACACTATCTATCCCGCTCCCCCAAAAAAACAATAAAAGCTTTGATTTCCTAACATTTTTATTTTTGTAGCAAACCTCTTTGATAACATTCCGCAATATAAAAGGAGTTAATACAATGTTTTAAAAAGCAATGCATTTCTGCCTAGGAAAACTTTATGATAGTAAGATAGGGTTATGAATTAGGAAAGTGTATGTGTACATTTTAATGTAGGCAAGCACTTTAGAAGGAAATTTGTTTTTCTTTCAGAATTATTGCAATAGCAGCAGTCATCCCTCAAGATACATGAATCTTGAAATGCTGCAGTAGCATTGCCTTAACCACCAATTAAATAGGTTTCCATTCCATAAAAGTGATAAAATATGTTGCAAACTCATTTTTCCCTATTCATCTTCAACTATCTTATCACCTTTTATCTTCAATGCTCTTATCTTTCTGCAAACCAATGGACATTAATACTATCTGTCTATGGAGAGGATTGATCTAATTCATTTAACACCCCCCCCCCAAGCAGAAAGAGTGGTGTAAAACCTCTTTTAGGAGAGGTTTGATATTAATATTGTAGAAAACATTGGCTTAGATCCAGAATCCTGTAAGCAGAACTTCACTCCTACTGGAAAAAATGGAGGAGAGCAAGAGTTTTGCTGATCTCTCTTTCCTCCAGCAGCACCAGGATGTGCCCCCTTGAACAACAGTTATTTGAGAGTTGAGGAACTCTCTGGATTAGCATAAGCATAGCTATGAGGGAATCAATACAAATTGCTTCACTGTAAGAACTCGATCCCTTCCATGAATGAATGGTTTTTTTCCATAGAATGGGCATTCCAGATCTAATCTATATACTGCTGTTTTTTGCAATGTCCACCTGAAAGAAAACGTTAGCCTCTTGAAGTACTAACAACCTAATCAATCCAGTGTTTTTAGGGCATGAAACCCCCTTTGGACACCTTTGCAATGGTTTGACTTGTGTACTTATGTAGATTAAGATCAATACTTGTATGCATGCATGTGTGAATGCATACATGCATACAATAGACCTTTTTTTAAAAAAACTAGAAACAAGTACAAACTTATTAACTTTCACAAAGCATACTGTTGCAATGTTACACTCTAATCGGATGTAATACATTACTAGAATAAATCATAAAATCATAGAGCTGAAAGAGAGCACAAGGACTATCAAGTCCAGCCCCCTGCCATGAAGGAATACCCAATCAAAGCATTCTCAACAGATGGTCATCAAGCTTCTGTTTAAAAACCTCCAAAGAATGATTTTTCCCCACACTCAGAGACAGCATACTCCACTGTCAAACTGCTCTTACTGTTATGAAGTTCTTCCTTCACATTTAGGTAGAATCTATTTTCCTATAGTTTGATGTCATTGTTCCATGCCTATTTAATCCATTCCCTCAAAATATTAGCTGGCTTAAAATCACTCTGGAATCATGAAAGCCCCACTCCCACCTAAAAACAGCAGAGAGTAGCCACTGAAACCATCCAGAAGGGACTTCCAGTTCCTGTGACATCACATGAAAATGGTCACAGTGTGGCCTGTTGAAGGTCAGGAGGACCCAAACATGGTATTACAGCTCTCATTGTGCCTACTTCGGGCTAGATGGAACCCAAAGGTCGTATGATTTCCCTGAGTCTTCCAAAGAAGTAGATAGAATTCTTATTTCACTGCTTCATTTGTTTGTCAGCCTTTTGCTTCCTTGTGCATGCTTGCTGTATGTTTAATGATAACCTAGGCAAGGATGGCACTTGATGTTTGCATTAGCAGGTATCTATTTCATCTGAATGATCTCACTGATATCTAATCTGACTGAATGAATGATATTTACTTTGCCTAAATTACAACATGGCTGCAGGTTTAAATGACTAATTTATCCATGGCACGTTCAAAATTATTATGGAGTCACTAAGGGAAACACCTCAGGAACACCATATTCTAACACTATCATGATTACACAGTACAAATAAGACATCTCACTAAAACCACATGCTGTTGGACCTGATTGCAAGAGAATTTCTAGCTCTTCACTATAGTCTCTGAAGAAAAACTGGAAGACCAGTTCAGGTACCATAAAATCAGTATGGTGTGCCATTTCCTCTCTAAATAGATCTGACCATTTATAAACTGCCTATTTTGCCATTGATTCCTTGCCCACACATTTACCTGAATTATTAAAAGTCTCAGTTTTACAAAGACTAGGATATATCTTAAGGCAGGATTGGGAATCAAGCAGCCCTCTGGCTGTTATTGTGCAGCAACAACAGGCCAGCACTCCGAGGTAAAATAAGTGGTAAACAATAGAAGGAAGTGCAGCACAACATCTAGAGGGCTGCATGATTAGAACTGAATGCTAAAATCTGCTCGAAACTGGTATTCAGTAACTTCAGGTTGTCCTCAGATCAACCCTACGTGCATCTTCTCTGAGCCAGGTTTGATATTGTCTAAAGTAACCATCATTTTGTCCCTGGAAAGAAGTTTCAGGAGCAATAGTTATTTCAGTTATTTCAGAAGATGGAGAAACAGGCTTGACAGGCTTGACCCAATCTTACAACCCCATTGCCAGACACGGGAGAAATATATGTGGCCTTTAGCGTGCCAGTGTTAGATTGCTGTCAACTTGACAGCAGTTAACAACAACAACCAGTACGATTTATGACAATATAGCCCCATCTCACACCCCTTTTCTTAAAACCTATCTGTCTATCTGAATAAGTAAAAATATTTCACCTGCAAATGGAAGAACACCAAGGAAGGGGCCATTTTATCCTCCCAGGGAGGAACTTCCAAAGTCTAGGAGGTAGATGGTTAGAACATGATGACCTTTAGGCTCCATTGCTTCCCCATTCCTTTGACATGCAACCAAAATTGGCAAAAATATATTTGAGCCCTGAGCTAGCAAATTCCTACACCAACCAATGGAAGAAGAATCATAAAAATTAAAAAGTTCCTGCAAGTGGAGAAAGGGTGGGGAATGCTGGTCCTTCCTCCATTTCTTTTTACTGATGCAATTTCTCTTCCCCACTGGGAGCTGAGTCGAAATGGATAAGCAGAGAAACATTCTTCAGCTCAGAATAGTATCCAGGCAAGAGTAAAAAGGGGCCAAACTGCTTTCCTTGCACTTGAGAGGTGCATTAATAGAACCCCTTGAAGTTGTATTTCTAAACCCAGAAGCACATACGTCACTGGCATCATTAAATCAAACATCTGAAAATTTACCACAGGTAGTATATTTGCTGTTTCAAATATGCCTTAACAAGAGTCTTTTAAAAATAGTTCATACATCTGCTCTAAGTGTTAATGCTAACTTCACTGGAGCATTTAGAATAATTTACAATACATCTCTAAGGTTGTGGAATGCTGCTATAGTAATTACCTCAAAATGTCTCTAAGCATCCCTTAAATATTATGTAATTTTTGTTGAAACTACAGTTGCAAATGTATTGAACCATTTAATTAACTTGACAGTGTTTAAACTTCACAAAAATGTTGATGGATTCTAGATGGTAGATCCTGCAGCAGTAGTTGAAAGATGTTTTCCCTCCCTCTCACCCTCTAAATAGTGTCAGCGAAGCAAGTAATAAGGCATATTCTTTTTTTTTTAACTTTCCCTTCACCAAGTATCATTGATTTCATGCCCACTGTAAGTTTCACCCATCCCTGCTGGCTTTCTATTTATAGAACCAAACTATATGTTGCGTTAAATGTGCATTGGGCTCTAATATAATATCTTGTTTAGCCCTATGAATGTGCAAACCTATTCTTGTAGCCAGGGACTGTGAACACTTTCTTTGCAAATATCACCCAAGGAGTGAGGATATAACAGTATTAATCTCCCCACCTTGCACATACTAGAGAATGAAAATCACACTGCTATTTGCTTTTTTTTCCCCTTTTTTTTTGGGTGGGGGGCAGAGTTCATTTTGCTGTTGCTGACAATAAACACTCCCTTGCCTTGGACAAATAGCAGCTGTAGGGGATTTCATAACTTCAATCCCACCACCACTGCGCACAAACCCCTGCATACCTGCTAGTTATAACAAAGCAACTTGGGATGCCAGGAGGACAATGATTGTGCCTAGGGTTGACCAACATGAGTGTGTGAGAAGCAATCAGGGAAAGGGGAATCAAATCTCTAAGGAACATGAAAAAAACCTGCCACATTGATGCAGGAGACATTTCTTCCTTCTAGCATCAGCCTGGGATAAAATGAGAAAACAAATTACAAACCTTATGGGGGGAAAGTGGATCACACTTCTCTCCAGACAAAAATGGACAGTCCTGTAACCACAACAGGCCAGTTTATGGCCTGATGAAATCTCACAAATTCTCATGAGACTTGGATAGATCACGAGATTCTGGTCCAAGATCTTGGCAGTGAAGGCTTACAATGGTAACCTACCACCAAACCAAACAAGTACCCACCAGGGCCAACTACAGAAGAGAGAAATTTTTGTTGCCTCAGTAACTGCGCCCTCACCCCCACAATTAAGTTGTCTAGTACCCACAGCCAGGCAAATTGTTTTGGCCTTTAAGGCAGATAATCCCAGAAGAACTGTTCCACCTTCCTAAATAGTAAAAATACAGTAATAAATCACATTAACTATCTCTTTGCTGTCTTTTCATGACTGGCCAGATCATTCTGTGACAGGGGCTTCACTCCGCCTAATGGCTGGGCTTCCCAGCATGGGAGTGCAGCCTTATAGGATGCAGTGATTCAGCACAGCATACGCCTTAGCTAAAATAGAAAGGAAACCAGCCTTCATTGTTTATGTTTTGACAGTTTTAGCAATTTTTATGGGTTCAAGAATCCTAGCATTGCTTTCTGCCTTAAGCCACCTGCAAATTTAATACAAGATGGAAAGTGTAAGGAAAAGAATCCTGAAATTCAAGCACACTGAACTTATAGTACTTTCCCCATTTGACAGATGTGAGCACACAAAAGAGAGTGAATTAACAAAATGTAGACAAAAATTAAGAGTCACTTATGTTAACAACTGTTCGTTTCCTTTCTGGAGTGGTATAAAAAGTAATTTACAGAAAATGAGCATTTTTACTCAGAATTATGTTCAGTGAAACTTTTTCCTGTATACATATGCCTAAATCTTCAATCCATGCAGCCTTGAAATAAGTGTCATTAGATAGACCCCTGGGTAAATAGGACAGAGCAGAGGACTGGACATTTAAAGCTGCAGACCTAAAATTGCCTGGATAAAGTGTAGCTGACTTCATTTCAGTGCCTTAAGTTGAATCCCTCCACTGTATATCAGTGGCAGCTGATGACTTCCATGTCATTGAGATGGTGAATTCTCTCCAGATTTTAACCAGAATTTTAAAGGAGCTATCCAATGTTCTGAAGTCTGTGCTCAAAACTAATCAGCATCATGGATAGTTCCTTGAAAGTGTGGACCGAATTTCAAAAGTAGATTCAACACATCAGAGCATCAATCTCCAGTGGCTGAGGTGTATTATATAGTTGAACTATATAGTTATATAAAAGTTTATATAGTGTTTTTAAGAACAGCTCAGTTGACTCTTCGTCTATGACTTATCCAAGTAAAATGGGTATCCTTTCCTCCAGCTTAGCTGTGTGTATCACTCATTCACTGCATGGGGAATGGCAGATGATGGCATTGGCCACAAGAAGGCATAATGGCCAATGAACAGAACAGAAGGGCAAGGATGAAGAAAGGCTTTTCAGCCCAAAGACTGCATTCACATTTAGGGATATTCTGTATAACAGTGGTGCATTCTGGAAGTAGATGGAGCTCCTCCCAATCTACTCTCTAAGCTTGGGGACTCATTTGGGTACAGTGATGTCTGGAAACAACAGGGTGGAGGAGTGCGCATGGGAGGACTGGATATAATAAAAAACAAAGACAGGCAAACAAGCAGTAGGTGCAGCATCATGCCAAAGCAAGCCAAGCCAAAAGCAGCTGCAGCAATCAGGAGGACCGGTGGTGGCCACAATCTGCCGTTGGAGTCATCCATCTAACTGGACTGCTAGTCTTCTGTGCCTAGGATTGCAGGTTTAATTAGGAGTAAGCATTGCTGAAAAGCAAAATGTTTTACTGCTTTTAATGCCGATGCAATCAGTATCAGGATCTTTGAAATAATCTTGCATCTGCTTTCTCTACCTGATGTGGCTCTGTTTGTTGTAAAGTCTCCCACTATGTTCTGCTGAAGTTTGAGGCCACTGTGAAGAGGAGTTTCACAACAACAGCAAAAGAATCCATAACACATGCTGTCAAACTGAACTTTGAAGAGAGAAGCTGGGATTTTTGCCAGCAGGAATAAGGAAGGATTGGTCTTAAACAACTTAATAGATACTGGGCTTGTTGCCACCAGAAGCGCAGGAGGGGGAGGAATCTTTAAAGTGGGTCACCATTAATATTTGCTTCCCAAGTTGGCCAAGTGCCCAGCTTGCTAAGTGAATTCCTGGGGAGGTCAGCTACCTTTGTGCTTCCCACTTGGATCTCCATTAAGAGAAAAGACAACTCCCCAGTCTTTTCAATAACCTCCATTCTGAGAGAGAGAGAGAGAGGGTGTTTCCTCTGAGTGAACAGCTTCAGAATCAATCACAGACAGCATATTCCAATGGAAAGCCACCTCTTGTTGCTGTCTCTGATGATCCTTTAAACAGATTGCTATTCGTATTGTCTAGAAAGTAGGGCTCAGACATTTATAATTCTCAAAGTGTCCCCTGCCCCTTTCACCTGTTGTCCTGAATGGGGATTTTAGAAAAAGTTCTCACTTCTCATTGGTAGCAGTGTATGTAGAATTTGAAACAGTATGCCTCCTTGATCTGCACTTTTCATCTTAATCCCTGCTGTGGAACATTGATTTTTATTTTTTTTTACGTTGCACACAAAGTTTTTGGGATATAGGATTTGCTCCTTAATTAAGTGCTGGGTACATGTTTATAGCCATATGGGACAGTAATATACATACCAAAGCATCTATGGTCCAGACCTGCTATCTTGTCATGCCTTGTAAACCGTGGACAACAACTAATTTTAGTGGATGCCATATTTTAAACTGAGAAGAGGTTGAAGAGGCAGGAACTTTGCCTCCATGATAGATTAGGACTAAAGAACAAAGAACCAGGCCCCCACCCACTTCCATGCAAAGATAAGGGAACACTGATCATTTTTCTTTCTCCCACATTCAGATGTTTTAACCCTCAAGTGTTCCCCTCAAATGTTAAAAAAAAAAATACACATTTTAGTGTTTTTTCCCCCAAAAAAACAAACTTTAAGGAAAATGCTTCCCAGTCTCCACCGGGTGAACTCAATACATACAGCTATTTATAGGAAGAGGATTATTATACAGGACTGCCATATAGATGTTAAAGATGAGAAATGGCTCAGGAAAAAAGAGGGGGTGTACCAATCTTTATTCAGCACTAATATAGTTAAACACACAGAGATTCAGAGTCAGACTTTTATGACTAAAACATTCAAAGCCCTCAGTGTGGACAGAATATTCTGTCTATATTGATTCCTTCCACATCCAGATCTTTAAAATCTCATGTTCTTTTCATCCAGAATATGAAGAAATTTGCAAAGTTTTGTGGTAAATTCTTACCAAAAATTAAAATTGAATTCCAACCTGTCTCTGTGCCCATGCAAACTGAGCCACAGATAAAAGGCCCATCAGCTCATTCCCTCTGCTAGTGTAGGTGGCACCTCAGATGCTCATTCCACACATTGCCTCGTTGTTAATTTTTACTGAAAAAAAGTCCTTTTTTCTGTTCACTGTCCCTGCTACATCAGCATGTCTCTTTTGTTTGTGAGGGTTGCTTAAAGTTGTGATTCTTGATGGTCCACATATAGAAACAACTTGGCTGTGCTACTTTTTTGGACTGCAGCTCCCTGAATCTCCCTGTACAGTCTTATATGAAAAGTCAAAGTTTGTGAGTGAGTTTGTCTGTTTGTCTGTATCAGGCAGCCAAAGACTTCATATGATTGGCTGTGTGAGGCAAAGACCTCATATCATTGGCTGGCTGTGAAGATTCTATGAAATCCTGGGGTTGGCAGCTCAGGGAGGGGCCTTTAGAATTCTCAGCCAGAGAGCTCAGACTGTTTGCTATGGAGACGAGGCCTAGCAACAAGAAGGGAGGCAGTGTATTCCTTCAGGAACCCAAACTCTGTATGTTAATAACTCTGAATACAGACTGGATTGGGGAATATAGGGTAAAGTTATATGTATTGGACAAGACAGATTGGGGAATATGAGAGACAGGATCTCAAACCTGTATATTTCAACCGCATCTAACTCCTAAGGAAAGCTAAGGTAATTCCTAAAGTATTTCTAATAAATGTTACCTATGAGAAAATAAAATCCTGGGCAACACCAGGTAAATACACTAGTGGTCCTATAAACTCTCACAGTGTCAATGTTGTGTGGGAGATTCTTGGAGTTGAAGTCCAAAAATGTCACTTTTTGAGTTGCACTCCCAATGTAACTTTTCCAAGTTCTGCATAGACAGAGATATCATCTCGAGCAACTTGGTCCTTGAGTGAAAAATAAATACATTTGATCTCCAGAGCATGTGCAAGTAATGGGCATGCAATGGACATTAAGGAACCATATACCATTTCACAGATAGCAGCTGCTGAGGTATATGTTACCAATAATATGTTGCAGGAACAGGGTATTGCAGACTAAATGAATGCAATAGTAGACCCTACAGTGTTGCATAGTGGTGGAACCATCTCCTTTGGTTTGAGGATAAGGGTGTTATCAAGTATCTACGGTAAGCCTGCATATACAGGTGGAGCAATGTGTTTTGTTTCCATTTTAACCTGAACAGACCTAATTAGCTCTTATTGTTTGTTTTTCTCACTTCTGCATATTTGGTGTCACAGTTGTCTAAATGAAAAAGATGTACGAAAAAGCATATATTCAGGGAAATGGCATATGTTAGACAATATTGCTTGCCAAAAAAGTGTATATACAGTATTTGGTGAGGTTGCGTAGCTGAGGTTTGGGAAAATGCATATGACAACTCATCCAAATTTTCATGCAGACTTTTTATTCCCCCCCACACACACACACATTGCAAACTGATGCGTAAGAAAACTAAACAAACATTTGGGCTTCTAAAACTATTGAAAAGTTGCAGAAAGCTGAAGAAGAAGATTCATCCATTCCAATCTGTACATATAGGGAAGAATTTGGGCAGACTGTCTTTACTGATCAAAAAATAGAAGGAAATGAGTTAGAGATCTTTCCTTTCGCTTCTGTAAGATGTACTTAAAATTTTTGAAAGAGTTCCACATAATTTATCCTGCTGTTGGGTAAGATGTTACTGAGTACCCTTTTTATGCCTTGGTCTGGAGGGAAGAAAGAGGTTCAGGCCTCTAAATATTTAAAGAAAGTTCTTGCAACTTAGAATCATAGAATCATAGAGCTGGAAGAGACCACAGGGGCCATCCAGTCCAACCCCTTGCCATGCAGGAACACCCATCAAAGCATTCCCAACAGATGGCCATCCAACCTCTGCTTAAAAACCTCCAAAGTAAGAGACCCCACCACACTCTAAGGCAGCAGCCTATTCCACTGCCAGACAGCTCTGACTGGCAGGAAGTTCTTCCTGAGGTTCAGGTGGAATCTCCTTTCCTGCAG
Source organism: Iguana delicatissima (assembly GCA_948472985.1). Classification (NCBI taxonomy): domain Eukaryota; kingdom Metazoa; phylum Chordata; class Lepidosauria; order Squamata; family Iguanidae; genus Iguana; species Iguana delicatissima. Next base: position 128,906 of record CAOKZL010001111.1, on the reverse strand, counting down.
CTTGAATCCATTGCTCCTTGTCCTAGTCTCTGGAGCAGCAGAAAACAAGCCCGCTCCCTCCTTGACATGACATTCCTTCAAGTATTTAAATATGGCAATCATGTCCTCTCTTACTTCTACCCTTCTAGCCTTCTTCAAGTAGATAGAATAAATAGGCAAAGATCACTTTTCTAGTCTTACTCCCCACCCCCCAAAACACACACACACACAAACATCAACACTCCCATTGCCCACTACATGTACAATAGCAATTTTAGTATGAAGAGGAGAGCCTCCTCTATGCATGTGTTACCCTGTGAGTTGGGGGTCCCGGGAGGGGCACCCAAATAACCAAACAAACCTAGCAAGATGGGGAAATTAGCTGGAGCACTTTCTTGGCTAACGAGAGGCAGGGTAACGCAGCAGGATCTTTTACTCTATGTCTACAGCATCAGGTCAGTGAGGAGGCAAATGGTTCAAACAGCAATTAAGATTTATTAAACAGTTATTAAAGAAAAGCACAAACACACTCCTAACTAGAAAAGGAAATAGAGTTTCAAGGGGAATGGGTGATACGCCACCTGTCCTGCAGTCCTGGAGAAGCCAATTGTAGAGGAGGAAACCCAGCGTGGCGGCCGAGGGGAATCTGCTGAACCGAGCAGCAGCAAGGCAGAGTAGAAGTCCAAGCGATCCGGCGAGAGTTCCAAAGAGCTCTCAGAGCGGGGGATATTTATTGGGGAAAGAACGACTGCAGGCTAGTCTGGTCTTGGGTGAAAACAATAAGTTTTGGGTTGGAGACAAAGCCTCCGAAAGGTCAGAATTTACATGATTGAGTTAAAGTCCGTATAGACAATGGTATGACCGGTATGTAGATGCGGCTAGCTCGGCCGTTAAGTGCCTAGCTCACCAGGGTGTCTTCTCAGGGCAGAGGATCTCTTTGTGGTAGCGTGCATTTGTAATGAAGGTGTTTGTTTCGGGAGGTCCCCTCAAGCAGATTTGGCAATATCTGGCTTGGTTTGGTGGGAGCAGCAAGTAGTAGCCATGCCTAGCTTCGCGCTTGTACGGCGGGCCTCACAAACACTTGGCTGGTGGCAGAGTAGGGCCGAATTACGATAAATTTGGTTCACCAAAGGCCAGGCCAGGGCACTGGGATAACACATGGATCTACAACACTGATCTTTTGCAAGAGGTGTTTCCAGAACTCTCCAGAGGGAGCTCTCAATTTCAATCATCATCACCATCATCACTGTTCACATGAAGAGAACAATGCAGCATTCCTAGCGTGTTTACCTTCTTAATAAACTTACTGTACATATTTGAACAATTACTGAAGAGACCTGTAGTCATCAAGACTTCAAGGCAGTACTAGGCTAATAAGCATCCAATCCTAGTTGCCTAGATGGATCTGCAAAAAAAAGAACTCCCACACACACACCTCTCTCTCTCTCTCTCTTTCTCTCTCTTTCTTTCTTGTCTGTACTTGGGGGAAAGTGGTCTGGCAGACATCTAAAAGAACTACTTGCGTTTTTAATTCGGTGGAGTCTCTTTGCTATCAATCACAAGCCAGTATTTATGCAATTAAAGTGCTAGAGTTCTGCTTCAGCCAACTTCCTGTAACCAAGTTCATTTGTTTTCCATTTCTTCCTTTACTCAAGAAGATCTAATCTGAACTCTGTCAACATTTATATAATATATATCACCCTTAATTTCAAACAATTCCATGCTCATTATTTATTGAACTTGCAAAAATTACTGTTGCTTTGCCAACCCGAACAGGGTTTTTTTATATATATTTGGCACATTTCCAGAAAGCAGCAAAAGGCGGCTATACCTGGAAATGCTGTTGCTTTTTTATTATTATTTAATTGCCCACCAAGCTCTCATTTAGAGATACGCCTGTTGTTTTCTGGCCCATAGGCACAAGCAACCCACTGCATTATTGGTCATCCTAATCTTTAAGTCTCCTACTTAAAGAAAGGCAGAGAATCATGGGGTGAAATGTTCTTCCCTTGTGTCAGAAATTGAATAATAATATCCTCCAGGAATTTCAACGCTTTAATAAAACATTCATCCCCAGAATGCTGTGGGCTATTTTCAATCATGCTGTGCTTCTTCAAACATGCCATCACTTGAGCCCAGAGCCATAGACTCTATGCTAATATCACCCCATGTCTTTCATTTCCAATTGTTTTAATACCTCATTATCGTTATTCGTCGTGGTAGAAGACAGATGCCTGACAGACTTTGTGGCCTCACTTTCATCCCTTCAGTGGAGTGCAATACCCCCTTAGTCCTATGGCTGTGTGATACATGTATTATCAAAAGTACATGACAGAAGTCAAGAAAACTTTGTAAGAAGATGTTTTCAATGGAGGATTAAGTCAGCTGTGTTCCAGATCTTTGGATCTTCATTATTTGTTTCTTAGTTTTACAAAAATTCCTATATCTCTGTTGCTGAAAGCATTGCTCTTAACCTTTTCATTACTAGAGACCCCCTGTAAATATAATTTGTTGTTGTGGACCCCCAAGACTTAGCTTAAGATTTAAATATTTGTTTAAATATTTGATTGATTGGTTGATTGATTGATTATTTATCAAAGGCTTGTGGAGACTAAGATTCAAATCCCTGTTCAGACACCAGGTTACCTTGGGCAAGTCACATTCTTTCAGCTTCGGAGGAATGCAAAGGCAAACCCCCTCTGAACAAATCTTGTAAAAAAAAAAAAGCCCTATGATAGGTTGCTTTTAGGGTTGCCATAAGTCTGAAGGAACTTGAAGGCACACAACACCAAAGAGCTACTGACAGGGGAGGTTCTTTCTCGCCATCATGTCTCACTCCTTTGAAAATTGACTTCAGGTCACCCTATCATGAGAGTGTTCTTGCCAAGATTTTGCAATTCTCTGAGGCTGAGAAAATGTGGTTTGGCAGAGGTCACCCAATGGGTTTCTGTGGGTGAGTGGGGATTCAAGCCCTGGTCTGCAGTCATAGTTTGGATGCACACACATGCCTGCCTCTGTGTCCTTTTCTTTAGTTTTGTCATTTGCAAACAAGGGAACAGTTTTGGCTTGTTCACACTCTCTCTCTCTCTCTCTCTCTCTCACACACACACACACACACACACACACACACACTGCCACATCCCTGTAGTTGCTGCTGCTGTTGGTGTCTAGCAGCAGGGCTTCAAGGACCCCTTGTGAGGGTTCTGTGGACCCCCAGGCGGCTGTGGACCCCAGGTTAAGAGCCGGTGCTCTGAAGTATTCTAATACCACAATCATTCATAGGCTTAAGCAGACTGAAATCTGTTGGAATCTGTGGACTTAAGCACATTAAATTTCCCAATCGGATCATGACAACCACTTATATTAGACATAGGTGCTTTGGGAGAATGGAAGTGATGTAACGTAAGCAATATATGAACTTACCATCCATTATGAAGCTTTGTCTGAAACATTAAAATGTCTTCACATATCCACCAGATGCTGGAGCTCAGGAGTCCTTCTTGCTCAAGTGTAACAATCAACAAGTGTAACAATCAATTTTCTGTCTCATCCCATCTTCTGCACATGTATTGGTCCTCTGAATGTACAATCCAGTTTTGATGAAGAACTCACCCTGCCGTCTTGCCCTATTCAGTTTCTCATGTGTTCCCTTTTGATGCCACTATAAACTCCTTGCCACCTGTTGCTTCAGAAATGTATATACCAAGGCAGAACTGAAAAGGAAGTATCTTTTCTATTCACCATTTCGGCAAAAGTACACTCTTTTAAAATTCTTCCAAAGTCTGCTGTTTAGTGTTGTCCAATGGCACTACTGGTTTACCCTTAACATAAAACAGTTTCTATAGTGGCACAGCACAGTCAGCTAAAATGGTGGGAAAGAGAAAGTGATTACAGTCAGCATAGTGTAGTGCAGTGGTTCTCAACCTGTGGGTCCCCAGATGTTCATGGACTTCAGCTCCCAGAAGCCCCAGCCACTATGGTCAATGCTCAGGGCTTCTGGGAGCTGAAGTCCATGAACATCTGGGGACCCACAGGTTGAGAGCCACTGGTGTAGTGGTTTGAGAGCTGGAGAGTTCAATTCCTTGCTCAGCCATGGAAACCCACTGAGTGACCTTGGCTGCATCACACACTCTTGGCCCACACACACACACAAAAATATAGATTCACCATAAGTTGGAACAAGTTGAGGGCACACAACAATAGAATAGTCTTGAATATACACTTCCATTTCTATTTTCCATTTGCAAGATGTCAAGCACAGAAGATACTCAAAGATAACATATGTTCTTAGCAATTGCTTTACAGGCTGTGTTGAGCAACACATTAGCTGCATTTCTAAAGCTGCTGTAATTGCTTAAGATTGACTCAGCTTGTTTTCATATGTTAACTAACTACATGTTAGCCACATTGGATTGATTAATCCAAGATTATGCTTTCCATCTCAGTACCTAAAAGAGAGGGAAATGTTCCCTAAGGCACTGAAAATTCCTGGAGAATAAAAAGAAGCCTGTGAAATTATAGAATAAAAACAAAAGTTTTACAAGTTTTAAAGGCTGAATTAAAGAGTGATACAGACAGAATAATAAAGTTTCTGTTTCCTGAAGCAGTTAGATGGTAGTCTTTTCATCTTGCCTTGTGTAAGGAGACTGTGAGGAAGGTAAAGCTAGCAGAGTCTCCTGGACACTGCAAGTTTCACCCTCCTAGGCTTCTTGTGGCTAGCTATCTTTGAGGCTCATTTTTCTTGGGTTTCCTCAGTAGTCACATTTCTTTTTGATCCCCATTTCCCTGGAAGATTAAGGTCACAGATCTTGGAGAGACAAAAGTGTTGTTTTCTCTTGCAGCTCCCAATTTTGGTCAGACTCCACCTGAAATACTGTGTCCAGTTCTGGGCACCACAGGTCAGGAAGGATGTTAACAGGCTGAAAGGTGTGCAGAGGAGGGGGACCAAAATGATAGAAGACCTGGATACCATGCCCTTTGAGGAGTGGTTTAGGGAGCTGGGTATGTTTAGCCTGGAGAAGAGAAGGTAAGGGCCAACATGACAGCTATGTTTAAATATTTGAAGGGGTATCATATGGAAGATGGAGGAAGCCGATTTTCTGCTGTTCCAGAGACTAGGACACAGAGCAATGTCTTCAAATTTCGGAAAAAGAGATTTCACATGAACATTAGGAGGAACTTCCTGACAGCAAGAGCAATTTGACAGTGGAATGTGCTACCCTGCCATGTGGTGGAGTCTCCTTCTTTGGGGGGTTTTACACAGAGGCTGGATGGCCATGTGTCGGGAATGCTTTGATTATGTATTCCCACATGGCAGGTGATTGGACTCAATGGCCGTTGTGGTCTCTTCCAGCAATATGATTCTGTGATTCTAACCAACCTTGTTTTAACAGCTGCCATCTCCGTATCATGTGCCATTTCTATATCACAACTGTTGTTATGCCAGCCAGATGTTGCTAATGGTGACAGTCAAACCAAAACATTCAGGAGGCAATCTTCTATCCAAGGCAATGAGTGTCACATCAAGTGGTCAGTTCTAAGTGCTAGCTGCTACAATATTCTTTCTAAAATGAACAGATTTATTTATTTATTTATTTATTTATTTATTTATTTATTTATTTATTTATTTATTTATTGTCCCAAGTGCCTTGAATTTCTCATTTGAAAGCTCTATGTATTTCATTCTTCCCCTATATATGGGGGTTGGGAGAAGCTCCAAATAAATAAACTTTTAAAAACACCTGTTCCTAGGTATTCATAAGCCCTTGAGCATGCCTAAAACAGCTCTTTGAATCCTGCCCTGTGCCTTGAGGCATGTTAACCCTCTCCCTATCTATTTTTACTCAGAAGTTTGGAACTCACTTCCAAGAAGGTGCGCATAGAATTAAAACTGTTGCCACGTATCAGATGCTGGATGCAGCAAACATTCACAGACAATTACCCTTGCTCCCTTCTAACGAATAGTCAAAAGCCACTCTTTTTTAAGTGGTAGCTTATAACTATAAAGTAGTTATCCAGTGGTGCCATAGCAAAGGGGTGAAGGCTAATGACAGTCCGGTTGCACTGAGGCAAGCAGAAACAGATTGTGCGCCAGTTCTCTGCTTCTAAAAATAAAGCTGTTTCGCTTATTGACAGCTAGTCACACATAGGGATGATCTTAAATGGGTTTAGTAGATTTTAAAGTTCTGCTAAGCCTAGTCCACCCCTTTCACCCTCTCACGTGTGCACCTAGCCTGTCACTTTCTGGGTATGCCCCCACAGCCAGTTAGTAGCCAGTAGAGAGCAGAGGAAACCCAGGCCCTTCTGGCTGTGTTTCTTCAACTGGAAGCACAGAGATAACCTTATTTGCCTAGATTGAGATCCAGTGCCTGAACTGTGTCACTGCCTGGGTGTCCAACACTATCTCCTTGGTCACTGATTGGCTTTGGAGTGACACACTGGAGTGACAGGTCACATATGTACTGGGGGAGGGGGTGTCCAAGGAGGTAGTCAACACTTCCTTATTCAATGACCTTAAAACTGCATAAACAGGATTAATGAGTCTCTATGTCTGATATGTTATCAATAGGATTCCAACCATAGTTTCTTCTTTGTATATATCATATGCACATCCTCTTGTTTCCCCGCTGGGTTTTCAACAATCTAATGTGATAACCAGTAGCAAATTCCTGCAGAAACATTTGAAGCTTTAAAGGCCTAGTTTTACTTTCATTCTGCCTCTGAGCAAGAGCATAGTTTGCAAATCCTTCAAACCAGCAGAGCTTTCATGTTCCTCTGGTATAATCCACTGGGCATCAAGCAAAGTTTTTTTACTTCCTTCTCACTAATGAATTTTAGTGAGACAAAGAGTTACATAAATGGGGCCATACATCAAAAGTTTTCAGGACTGTGGGGGGAAAAGAGTATTTGTAGCAACCTCTTATTCATCTCTTATTGAGAAAAAAAGTCATTTCTCTGTGTGCTGATTCCTTCAAATCCACTCTGACCAAGGCCAGAATCACTTCCACATGGCCATGGGTGTTTTGTGAGCCCCCAAACTAGTCATATACCCCAGAATGTGATGCCCCTAGAAAGGGCTACGTCTGTCAACCCTTTTTTCTTTCTCTCACTTTCAGCTGCTGTTTGGGAGAGGTAGTTGCTGAGCAGATGGAAGCTATCTAATCTACTTTAAAATGGTAATGAACTTTTCATCTGCCAAGGCTTTATGCCTGTTCCAGTAAGATGTGTTGTATGTGCCTTTGGAGCACTCTTCATTGGATCTATGTGAACAAACTGAACAAGGGGAGAGGGAGGAGCAGGAACAGACCTATGCATGCTCAAAATGGTAGCTTAGGTCTGGGCTTCCAGATTAGGCTAATCAAATTATCATGTAACTGTAACTGGACCCTTTCTTCTTCTCCACCAAGCAGTCTAGCTGGTGATCATATAAAATTTATTTCATCAATTTACCAACCACAATAAGAGGAAATAACTGCTGGGAATTCATAATTAAAAAATAACAGATGACAAATAGATCTATGGATTAATTAACAAAGGAAGCATGCATAATAACATCACTGCAATTATTTAGCCTCAAAGAGAGAAAAACACCCTCTAGGGTATGTTGGTATGTATGAAGGGATTGAGAGAGAGAGTGGATGCTTAATCTTTGCTTGCTAGCTAGCTATTTATTTATTTATTTATTTATTTATTTATTTATAATACATACATCCCACCCTTCACCAGATTTGATTTGAGGGTAGTGTACAGAGTAACAACATATAGAAACAGCAATTGTTATAAGTTGATTACCAATGAAGCGCTAAATGGCTTAGGATACGAGTATTATAAGAACTGCCCCACCACCACCATCAGTGGTGGACATCTCCCAAGGTCCTGTTTGTACTCCTAGTATCAAGGTAGATGCAGTTGGAAAGGGGACAAGGGGAAAGTCCTTTTTGGTGGCATTGTTCTGGTGTGGAAAATGTTCATCAAAAAAAAGAATTACAAAATGCAATTAAAATGATCAGAAGATTATAGAATGAATAAAAACTAGCTGACATGTAAAAAGCAGCCAATAATTGAAAAAGGTTAATGATGAATACCTAAAAACCTCTATACTTAGTGGGTTACTTTGTATATTAGAGAGGCAGCAGATTTAAATCTCATCCAAGAGCTTTCCAAGCTGATTTGAACACACACACACACACACACACTTTTTTAGACCTTATCATTATTGCAGATTTAACTCTGCATCAATTTAATGAAGGGAGGCTAATGCAACTATGGGTGTTGTTGCCAAAAGACAACCAGTTGACATGTTTTTGTTATCTGCATGAATGTCTCCCAAGATCAAGGTGCCCCATGGGCTGTCTGAATGTCTGAATCAGCTATGACTGACTGCTGTATTAGGAAATGGGAAAGAATTTCCATCTAAATCAGATGGGTGGATTTTTTTTCTTCTCAGTCTTGGCTCATTTGTTTAAATCTTTTCTGACCTGTAATACATCCCAAATACTTTAAATTTTGCTGCAGGAAGGATTGCATTTAAAAAAAACATATTCAGTATGGGAAAGAAATGGAGATCAATCCTACTGGAGCAGGGAATGGGAAAATCTATGGTGCTGGGATGACCATGTCTAAAGCCATGCTGGGCTCACATCAACCAGACCAGAAGATGGGAGGTGGCCTTTTTTTCTCTCTCTCTCCTCTCTCTTTATCTCTCTCCCTTCTTTTTGCACTGGCCTTTCTTTTTAAATTTTTTCTTCACTTATTGGCTTCAGTTTAAGGTGGGCGTAGTGTTTGCCCCCTCCTAAGGAAATGTCCAGGGAATGAAGGGGCATTAGATTGTTTAGATCCTAGGTCTCCTACAGTCCTATCATGACACACTCACCCAGCCCATTCCATCCCCTTCCACAGTTAGAGCATCAACAGTAACAGAGCTTTCTGCTGCCACCAGGAGGCCTTGGGAGAGTAGAACTTCTTCTTCACCTGTAGATAGATTTCCAATGGTCCTTTAGTCTCCCTTTTAGGGACCTTAGGAATTGCTTCCTTAATTCTTTTTCTTTCAAAAGAACCCTAAGGAGGGAGAGCATACTCTTGAATTTTTTCAGGGGGGTCCCTTTTGTGACAGGGCTAGGAACAGAAAGCAGCAGTCATTCCATAAGGAGTATCTCCCGCCCACCAAAAAAAAGAAATCAAACATAGAACAACATAGCCATAAAGCAAGGACAGTATCCAGTAATGATGCAGTTTCTCTTTTGTGTCTGGGAAACTATTTCATTTTTTTTTTCAGTTAACATTTTGCTAGAATGAAATACAGCAGGCTGACTTATTCTGGGTCATACTGTTTGGCTGTTTAGGTCTATACTCCCTGACTCTCCAGGGTCTCAACCAGACAGGAAAGGGTTTTTTCCCATTACTTATTATGTCTTTCAGCTGGAGACACAAAGGGACTGAACTGGGACCTTCGGCATGCAAAGCACATGCTCTTCCACCGAGCTGTGTTCCTTCTCTGAAAGCAGCACAACTTGCCTATTGAACTGATTTACTTTTTGGCAGAGTCAGAGACAGGCAATATAATTCATTCAAAGAGAAGTACTGTTGTCCTTGATGTTTATACTCATCAGAGGATCACCTCCAATTACAGGTTTTGGTAGCGCTTTAAAAATTTGCAGAATCTGTTTGGCCAGAGGCAGCAGCAGGACAAAGAAATGAATGCAAACACCAAGCAGGACTAGGCAACCTGGTGCCCTCCAGATATTTTTGACTTGCTGTTGTGTTCCTTCAAGTAGTTTCTGATTTCTGGTAACCCTAAGGCAAACCTATCACAGGGTTTTCTGGGCAAGATTTCTTCAGAGGAGGTTTGCCTTTCTCCCTCTGAGGCTGAGAGTATGACTTGCCCAAGATCAACCAGTGTTTTCCATGGCAGAACAGAGTTTGAAACCCTGGCCTTCCAGAGTGATAGGTCAATGCTCAAACCACTAAAGCTCCCATAAGACCAAAGCATCATGGGAACTATAGTCCAAATATCTGGATCTCACCAAATTTTCTATTAGAAATAACATCTTTACTATACTGCCTTCTTCCCTATTTAAAAGCCATTGTCTGTCTGCAGCTCCTCAAATTTGATTTATAGTTTCAAAATATAGTTTCTCAAACCAGATGTATAGTGTCAAAGAAGCTGAACTTGGGAAAGTTACTTTTTGGACCATGTTGGCTAGGAGATTCTGGGGATTGTCATCCCAAAAAGGAACTTTTCCAGCTTCTGAACCCAGCCTGCTCTGCTTTACAATAGAGTGGGAGTTTCACCTTTTTGAATTGTAGAAGTCTTGTTTTGGTAATAGGAAAAACTGTAACGTCGTTTATTGTTTGTGAGAATTGTTCTATATTTGGATTGCTCAGAAATGCTGTGTTTCAGACATGCGGTCTTGGGAGGATGAGCAAGGAAGCATTTTGGATTCTTTTTGACAGCTTAAATAAGAGTAATTAATCTTAGTTCTATTGCTCTCTCTGAAAAAAAAAAAGGTTTTTTATTCCTTGGGGAAGCAAAGAAGGCTCGCTTGTTCTCTGGCAAATTAATCTTACAAAGGGAATCTTCCAAAGAAAATCAATAGGTTATAACAAGAGCTTGGAAGCTCAAAACCAGAACTAAAAGGGGATTTTCCTAGCAATCTTTGCTGTAAACAATGCTCTCAGCACCAAAGTGCATTTTCTTATGGGCAGAGCTTGCCATCAATTCTTTACTGAAAATATACTGTAAAGGTTATGCAAGCCCATTTGTTTGCTCACTGAAAGTGCCGACCTGGTTTCGCATTTGTGTAGCTCCCCAAAGTGGATGAGTCACAGTCTGTGTGACAGGAAGATGCATACCATGTTTATCCCAGTGAGGAGGCCAGGGGAGTGGGCCTATTGAAGTTAACACCATCTCCTGTATATCTTCATCCTTTGTTGCCATTTGCCCATCATGTCACAGTGTAAGGTTTTCTGACCACATATGGATTGAGTAGGATTTTTTTTTTTTAACCAGCAAGCAAATTGCCCAAATTTGCTCTCTCTGTGTTTTCATCCACACTATACTGCAAGCTTTGCTGGGTCAGGTTTCATTTTGCTGGACGATGTATCCCTATGGGTACATTAAACAGGAATTTGTTGGGTACAATTTAGCGCAGTTCTGTGCAGTCATATTTAGTAGAAAAGGATTTGATGGAGGCCTTCTTTGAGGAGGTGTAAATTCTTGAGACTGCCTATTCGGGACTTTGGGATCTGTAAGGTCGCATACAAGTTTCATGTGACCTTTATCTGTAGTCATTTTCTAGAGCTATGGGGCTGGCAAAAGGGAGTGAACCAGGAGGAAATTTGTCACAGCTGAAGAAGTATGGCAACTAAGGACTAAGGAGAGTGAACAATTCTCCTCAAGCCAGGAGCCTGGACAGCTCTCTGCCTAGAAGTGGAGTCACAAGAGTTAATAACACACCTCTACAGCTGCTTTCATTGTAATTTTTGTGAAGAAGTGAAGAAATGGTGACCCTAGTTCATTCATTATTCTGTGTCTCAACTTGTAATTTGTGTGTGAATACAAATGAACCTGACACAAATATTTCCAGGGATTTATTAAAGTGATGATGCCATTCCTGTGCAGTTTTTGAAGAAATGAAGAACCTCATATACTTGCAGCATGGTACAAGTCTGTGAACTGGGAGCACGTTCTTACCTTTTACCCACAAACTGCACAAAGAAAACACTTCCACCTATACTGTTTTCACCTCAGCTTTTAACCTCCTTTAAGTTTGCACATTGTCCTTTAAAACCAAATTGTCCATTTCGTTTTCAACAATTTTGGCTCTTGCACTCAGTGATATACTGACTGCCCCCAGTACATTTCAAGCTAGAGAGTGCCACTAGAGAGTGGGCATGAACACATGAAAGGGAGCAGACAGACCAGGAATGAGCAGGGAAGAATGTGGAGTTGGGTTTCCAGACTGCTTCTCAATGGATTTTCAAATACCTGGGGTCGGTCTTGTAGCTAGCATATTCACACTTGAGTTTAAATGTATTATTCAGACTCTGCGCTAGTTAAAAATGTGTTTGTTTAATAACCAGAGGGATCCTGAAAATATTAAACATACCTGTCAGGATATTTACTGTTAACACAAAATATATGAAGACAAACAAGGCATCTCAAGGCAGAATACACTCTGCCATCAGCACTTCTCTTTTAAATCAACAGTTTGTCAGGAGGAGCATCTCCACTGATCATAGCTCTGTTAGGAACAGCAGGGAAGATTGATGAAGTATCAGGAGCTGGGTCCCAAGCTGCTGAGACAGAGGAGCTGGTATTGTGCAGTAAAGCAGCAGCCACACGAAAATCCTTTAAAAGAGGTTTCTTTCAAATGGAAATACAGGTTTCACTGTAACATGAAAGCAAGGAAATAGCTTTTGGAATGTCAGAAGCAATGTCTTGAGTATTAAGCCAGGAAGCCAATTTTGGAGCTGATTTTTTTTAAAAAAAAAACAATGGTCAACCCTTAAATGCTCTACTTTTGTGGTCAAAAGAGAAGATGACAATAAATCATACCATAGTGCTGGATAAACAATTGTGAATCAAGTTTTTTAAAGACAAACTGTATCAAAAACAGATTTTAAGAAATGTAAGCCTTAAAATGGCTTATGATTTATACTGCCTATGGCCATGCACAATTTCAACAGTACTAGTAAACATCTCCAGACTTGACTCTACTTGTCTTTCACAGAGCTGGCTTTCTCCGAAAGTCTCCCAACTTGACACCTTGTGAGACCCAGAGTGTATCAGCACTTTATGGTTGTACCAGTGTGATGTCCCATTGCCATGACTCTGCTCTTCAAAATCCTGGAATTTGTAGTTTTGATGAGGGAGTTAAAATCCGCTGCTAGAGAGCTCTAGTCTCCTCTCTTCCTGAACCACAGTAGCAAATCCTGTGTAGTTCAGAAAGCTACTCTCTTAAACATAAGTTGTATGGTACTTCACCTATGACAGTTTCTTTCAGCTGTGAAGCTTTAAGGAAAACATAGTCCATCTTAAATTGGGACTGAGTACTGGATGTTGGTGAAGGAGAACAGCTATCTAAATTGCTTATCTTTCAAATTTAGAAAGCAGCATCTAACAACCAGAACAACAACAAAAATATTTATTTCTTACTCATCTCTCTCTATGGATTAAATCTAATTATTAGTTCCAATTACAGTAAACCCATTGAATCAGTAGGACCTTGGTAACACCTATGTATCTAATCCACTCTAGTTGGAACTCATAACTGGATTTACACCTCTCTGTACTAGGAGATCCAGTGTGCTGGAGTGGTTTGATCATTGGACTACAACCCTGGAGACCAGGAGTCTATTACCCACTCAGCCACGGAAACCCACTGGGTGACCTTGGGCACATCACACACTCTCAGCCCCAGAAAACCCCATGACAAGTTCACCTTAGGGTCACCATAAATCAGAAACTACTTGAAGGCACATAACAACAACAAAAAGAAAAACAATAGCAGCAGCAAATATTACAATATCAGAGAGCCACCATGTAAGAATAGTTTGAGTGCTGGAGTAGGACTCCCGGAGACCAGGGTAGGAAATCCCACTTGGCCATGGAAACCTATAGGATGACCTTGGGTAAGTCACACACTCTCAGGCTTAGAGGATGGCAATGACAAACCCTCTCTGAACAAATCTTGCCAAGAAACCCTGTAACAGGCTTGACTTCAGGTCACCATAAGTCTAAAATGACTTGAAAGCACAGAACAGCAGAACTAGAATGTCCATACTGCCACACAATCTGTAATCTGGTTGAGGTTAGTAATGTCTGAGGAATTTGTTCTTTGCAGTTCCTGTATGAAATTACCAATTCTGAGCTCTTGGAATAAGGCTTAGAGTAGAACTAGGGTCTCTACCAAATAATCTACCAAATACTGTTTTGCACATTTCTTAGCAGTCTAAACATATTAGAATATGAGTGTATGCATTGTGTTGTTGTGCCTCTATTGGAAAGGTTAGGAAGACTGACGTGTTTGGGGAGCGGGTAGGCCCACCTGCAGCTCTATTGATGCTTCCCCAGCTGTGTGCCAGCAGGGTCAGCCTCCCTAAATAAGTCAGGCAGCAAATACTCTATGGCCACTGGAAGCAATATCATTTATGCACTCTGTGAGGGACATCTAGGTCAGCTCTGAAGTTCTGCTCTCTTCTTGACTCCAGACTACTTTTCTGCGTGCCCCCTGTCAGTTTTGGTTCCCCATCTTCAGACTGATGTCCTTGTCCTCAACCTCCGGGTTACTAATCAACCACACAGCTTCTAATTTCCCCAAGTGAATTATGACATTTGTAAGAAAATAAGCATCAAAATATGCATTTTACATATTTAACTAAAGACATACTTTGGGTGGATTTTTTAAAGCCACAGATTACTGAAGAAATGAAATGGAATCATGGATAAAATCCATGTGATACAAACCAGAAACAGATTTATCTGTTGATAGTTCAGCTCCCCAACTCCTCTCTTTTCTATGAGCATTGGGGTGGAGGTATTCTGTTATGTATTGTATGTGACTTTCTCTTATGATCTTTGGCATTAGGTTTAAGCCAAGGGATTTTTTTTCTGTATTACTTTAAAATAAAAACATGCACGAAGCCTTGTAGTTGCAGAGCTCTGAGGCTAGTTATTCCATCCTCTACTTGTGAACAACTCACAGAAGGAAATTATCTAGGACCATTGGGCATCTGAGGGTTAAAGCCAGTATTCCATTGAATGACTCTTTGGGGATTTCTGCCCTTCCTCTCCTCCCTTCATTCTCCTACACCCTCTGAAAACTATCTTCTAAGGGTTTCCCAGCCATGCAGGGCTGGTTTGGAGGGTGCACAGAGGATGCAAACAAAATTGCGGATTGTCCCCTCCTAATTTCTGCTGGAATTCGATGTTTTATCATCAGCTATCCACCGCTGGATCGTGCCTTATGTGTGGAGGTGATAGAATAGATGGAAGAAACTTGGAGTCCAATGCTTAAATCCCTCCCAGCACACATATGCATACATATCTATACTTTCACTATTAATCCATACTGACTCTTTCAATCCATGAGACATCCAGGATCACGTAGATGTTGATGTAGATATGAATGCTGGAGCTAACTGTCGTTTGCACTGCCCCCATTTTCCTTGCCCATCTCACAGTACTGTGTCCTGCTGCCTGGGGCCACCACATAGTCCAGCCCTACTCCCTTCTCATGCTCTCAGTCCATTCTATTCAATATTCCAGCTTCTGCATCTTCATTTTTTTTCCTTCTCCATTCTTCTCCCCCCTCCCAATCTTTCTTTCTGCAATTCTTCACTTCTTTTCCGGCCTGTGATAGTGGGGAAGAATAGGACTGGACAGAATAACTCCTTTTTCTTCATATACCTTCTGACTACCATGACATCTACCCTTTCCCTTTCCATTTTTTTCTTCCCTCCCTCTGTCCCTCATGGACCATTTATTTTAAAAGCAGCCATTTTAATACCATGAATTACCACTGCTATAATGAAATCGGAGTTGTTACAATCCCCATCTGCTGAGATGATTTAGAGAAGTTGGCCTTTCATTACAAATGGTGTTTAAATCTACTTGCCATGAGATTTTAAGTCAATTTTATTATTAAAATTTCTGATGTATTTAATTAATACAGCTAGAATCAACAGCAATTGCAATACACAGGAGGGTGGGCTCCCACAATCCTAGCAACCAAAGTGGGTCATTATGTGATCAGGTTTTAACCACATGATTTGGAACATAACTAGAATGGGGATAATTACTCATAACCAATATGCAAATAACTCCATTAATATGATTGGATAATACTGTATTCAGTATATTATTTTTTTTAGAAATTATGAAGGTTTAGGAAGTGTGTAGGTCATATTAATTTTCTCTGACATTCACACGTAGCTATATTGTGCCTTAAAGATATATTATAATGCTGTGCCATTTTCAAAGAAGAGAGCAGAACAGTGAAATTTCAGGTATATGGTCAGGTTCTGAAAATAAGCGGTACCCGAAAGCTATTTGTGTATATATTTATGTAAGCCACCATATATGCACAGACTATTGCCTCAGAATTTCAAAAAATGAATATGGTAGAAATAAATATTGTGCACAATTCTGAAAGAAGAGACTGGTTAGAATGAATGCACAAGTTTGCTACAAAGAAGCTAAGTGCATTCTTGCAGGATGAATAGCTTGGCTGATCAGCCAAAGTCTTTATTGTTAAATATCCTTACGCACGCTAGACAGACATGTTGCCTTCTGACAAATTAGTCACATTTTTAGTTGGTTCCTTCATCTGGTTTACATGGTGAGTGCTTCCATGTTGGTTGTTTTCTCTAGGATTTACACAACTTGCTGCAGAATCTGGGGAGGTTTTCACCCTACACCATTGTAGTGCTATGTTTCCACGTTAAATGTTATGACAACATCCTGTGGAATCCTGGGATTGGCAGTTAAGGGAGGAGCCTTTAATATCCTCAGCCAGGAGCTCCTCTGGTGCCTCTGAACAAATTACAGATGCCCCAAAATTCCACAGGATGCAGACATAGCAGTTAAAGTGGGATTGTAATTCTATAACTGTGCAGGGCAAAACTGCCCAGGGGTGACGTCTCTGCCAGGTTGTTGGCTTTCTAGCTTTTTAGTTTGACTACCAATGCAACTGCAGCATCAGGTCTTCACATGTGAACCAGCAAATGGCTATTGACTTCTGTGGCATAATGAAGTGTTCCATGTAACTGTTTGTTAGTGGGTTAAGGATTATCCTTTCTTTTCAACATTTCCTACTTACATTGCTGCTATAATCTGGCTTGTGCCCAAAGAGATCTTTCAAAAACATTAAAACAAAAACGCAGATGAGCTGTTCAGGAGATGGAGTGAGGAATCAGATTCAGTGCTTCTCAGTTCCCCCTCCCATGCTAGCAACTGGTCAGGGTTGTAACCCAGATGGGTCATTGATGCCTCAGGCATTGCATACCCTCCAGTACTGCCGTTTCCTTCTCAACATTTGCCTCAGCCATTACTTCCCAGCAGGGAACATTTTCTTAAATTTTACCTTTTTAAAAAAAATCATTTTCATTTTATTTATGTATAGTTTGCTCACAACTATGAAGATGCTAAATGGTGAAAGAAGTATGCTGGCCTAGAGCCCTGACCTCAACAAGAAGTGTTCAGCAGATCCAAAATGACCATCTGGCAACATCTTAAATCCCAGACGTAACCCATGAAAGCCAGTGTGGTATAGTGGTTTGAGTGTTGGATTATGACCCAGGAGACCAGGGTTCAATTCCCTACTTGGCCATGGAAATCCACTGACACACCCACCGTGGGTGTGTCACACATTCTAATCCCCCAGAAAACCCCATGATAACATCACTTTAGGGTCATCATGTCAGAAGCAACTTGAAGGCCCACAAGAACAAGAACAACAACTTGTGATGCATAGGACTTTAGATATTGCGTATGGATTACATTTGTTAGAATAAATCTATATCTGCTGAAGCAGTAGAGACTTATAGGGGAATTTTTAGGGGAACTTACTAAGAAACAAGGTGTGTAACTCTCCCCATATTCAGCAATTAGCTCCCCTTTCTGTCCACTCTACACTTCCTTCCCCAGTTAACCTTAATTACAGAGCTGATTGCAGAAAGAGAGATGTTCACCGTCCAGCTGTCCTGATTTGGCAAGAAGAGTCCTGATTAATCCTTTACTGCCTCACCTTTCAGCTGCTTTTAAATGTCCCAGGTTCTTTTTACTCCTCCCGCTTTTCCTCTTTGTCTTCAGCTTACTTCAGTCACTGCAAACTGAGTTCAAAGTACAGAAGCAGTTTGCACTCAGTTAACTCAGCGGCAGGGAGGAGAGAGGTTCGACCATTTCCACACTAGACTGTTATTGTGCTATTATTCTACTTTCAACATCCTATGGAATCCTAGCGTTTGCAGTTTAGGGAGGGGCCCTTGAGGCAGATTTCCTGCTCCATTCCCATGGAAGCCACCAGCTGTGATTGAACTATTCTCAGAATCTAGTTCACTAGTAATGCTGATCATTCAAAACCCTACTTTCAGGAGCGGAGATCTAGTGCTTAAACAGACTGTAAAAGTAGGAACTAAACAATGTCCCTCCTTTGCTCATAATACGATTTCATCAGATATGCTTTCTGTGTGTCGACATCATCAATAGCTCCGTCTCTGAGTGTCAGCGGAGAAGAAAAATCCAAACCAAGGATCATAGCTTCTTTTTTCTTTTTGAACTCTCTGACTTCTAGAATAAGAATAATAAAAATCAAAACCTTTGCTACTTAATCTGAAAATGTCAAGAAGGGCATGGTCCCAAAGACTTAAGATGTGCTTAAAAGTTCAGCAAAATCATACACGGATGTCTAATGAGCCTGTAACCTCTTGTCACCATTTAGTAGGAAAACCTCATTAATTCTTTACAAAGCCTTTAGAAGACAGACCACAATAGGACTGTGTAAATGCTTCCTCCAGCTCTGTCGGCTGTCAAAAGTCTGCAGATGATTTAATTGCCTTTGACATTTTTACTTCTTCTGTCCAGTTTAGTTTGTTTGCTTGCATAAAAAAAAAAAAACCCACTGTGACAAATGCAAAAAAGGTCAAGCAGTATTTTTCTCCCCCACTAGATTATAAACTAAGAGAAATTAAGACAATGTATCAACCATTTCATAGTGAGAATTGAATAGCTTAAGAAATGTTCATTCTTGTTCTCTTTCTCTCATTCAAACGGAAGTTTTGCATTGCTGCTACACCTACTTCACAATTAGACATCTCTTGTCTAAAAGATGATCTATAAGGCATTTCGCTGCCTAAAAACCTCCGTCACATAGCTCAAGTAGTGTTCAGTGTGACAGAGATGTCTTGGACTAGCATTCTTTGCAGTGTTGCAGAAGATCCCAGGTCATGTGAATCTCTCTGATATGCATATTGTATCAGTGATCTGAATTGCCTGCTATTTCACTGCATACTTTAAAACTGTTTTAATTGTCTGCATGTGAACTTCAGCCAGTTGTGATCAGATGTGCTGTTTCAATACACAGAGTTCCAGCATGATTGTGGATAGAGTGTATCAGATCTTCTCCCTCCACTGCCCAAACACAAGTATAGACAGAGATACATAATTAGAGAGAAATGTGGGGATCTGTGGGGCTTGAGCTCTTTGAACTTCTCCAACTTCCACATGAAAGCTTGTTCTAACTGAGGTCCATACCAGATTGATAAGGTTTTCCACAGGGAAATACTGATTTCTATTCACATTATTCACAGGTCACATGTTTTCTGTCTGCATTTTTAAATACTATTTTTTCCCCTATTGTTTTGTGAATCCATTTTGTGCAAATCTGTATGTGCTCTTTTCAAAATACATATTTTAATGCATTTTGTGTGAATTGTGCTGCAAGTTCACACCTTGTCTTTGGGCCTGCATTTGGTTTGGGAGAGTAAATTTCTCTATTTCTATGAAGGCAGCAAAAATTCTCAACCATCTTTTATTCATTATGACTAGTTGGAGAGAACCAGAGTGGGATGGAACTCTAGGTGCTAGATGAAACAAACCAAGTAAAAGGATACGTTGCTACCTTTGTTCTTGCTTAATTGTTCACAAAAGTACTCATCCACTATGGAAGACACTGGGGAAATTACCATGAAATCAAATGTACCTACCCACTAACGCTTTGAGGTACAATCAGGTAAAACTCCTATTTTTCAAGACAAGTGAAAGGTAACTCCCCCTCCCTTCATAATTTCAACTCCTGTCTCACTCTCACAAGTTTTTGAGATGGCCTTTGGCAACTGAATTGTTGAAATTATTGAAGACAAGAGCCTGTTCAGAACACCTGAAGAGAAACTCTTATCTCCCCCTTGTTATAAGATGTACAAGTTCCATATGTTATCTTGTAGCTGTGCATCTCATTGCCAGGATGATGTCCATTCACAGAGGGCAGTTAGGCCTTCAGCTCTGGCCACTTTCACACTACTACACAGATAGAGCACTATGATTCCACTTTAACTGCCATGGCAACAACCTGTGGAATCCTGAAATCTTCAGGAGGATCCTTTAAAATCCTCAGCAAGAGAGCTCCCCTAGTGCCTCTGACCAAGATACAAACCCCAGGATTCCCTAAAGTGTTGCCATGGCAATTAAAGTGGAATATAGCGCTGTAACTACATAATGTGAAATGGTCCTTTCTCATGAGAATCTCCTCATTGAAACTGTTTGTTTCCTTGGTTGTTTGGATATATGTCTTATAGTGTCTGAGCAGTTGGATGTAACATCATACTATTTCTAGCTGCCACCTGTGTAGTAATAATCTCATTCAAACTTACGTTCTGCTTGTTCAATGGCTTTAAATTATATTACGGTATTTTTTAAAAATTAAAACGTAAAGGCTAAAAATGTATACAGAATGATGTGTACATGATTCCCATTAAAAATAATGAGGCAAAAAAGGCATAAATATTGTATGATTATATGAATTAATCAGAACTTTCTTGAACTGTTAATTCATAACCTTAAAGAGTGCTCCATGAAGGGTGTTTCACGTGTGTGGTGTCCTACATACAATCACCTGTTGCAGCAAAGTGGATTTATTCACTACTGTTGGTTATTGGTCTTTCTGGGGTCTCCTAGCAGGATCATTTATATAAAATAACAGATCTACATCAATAGTTGCTATAGCGATTCTTTCCCTAATAGTTGGTACTTCAAAAAAGCATGTTGTTGCAATGGGAATTGGGTTGATCACAGCTATGCTACACATGAGGAGTTGATAATTTTGTACAGGTGGTACATCAATGCAGTCTGAACCCAGACCATGAGACTTTGCAGAACTCCTGAGGTACTCAAATGGAGTCTTGCAGAAGGCTAAGTCTTTCATTCATTAATCATTTTGGCCTAAATCCAGTTACTAGTCTCAGTTACAGCAGGTCCAGTAAATCAATGGCCATTTCCACACTACACTGTTATAGTGCTATTATGCCACCTTCAGCATCCTAGGGAATCCTGGGGTTTGGAGTGTAGGGAGGGACCTTTAGAATTCTCAGCCAGAGAGTTCTTTGGCCTCAGTAAACTACAAACCCCATAATTCTACAGGATGTTGAAAGTGGAATAATAGCACTAGAACAGTGTAGTGCAGAAATGGCTAATGAGATCTACCTAAATGTTGATCCACTTGTGAGCAATTGATGCAAGGGATGCACTGCTGTTGGGACTAGCAATTGAATCTAGACCAACAGAGTCTTGCCTCCCCCACCCCCATCACACAATGTGCAAAAGTCTTACTAATGTAAGATATTTTGGTCATTTCTTCTATTTCCTTCTATTTTAATCTCTTGACACACTATTCCCCACCAGCAAGGACTTTGATCATAAAAATGTCTGGTCCAGTCATTCATACTATTTGTTCTAAGGGGTGGTGTAAACCTAACAAACAAGTTTGCCTTTTTGTTCTCTAGAATTTTTCCATTGTCTTCAGTACTTTGATGTATGAATTGCTGTATTTTCCAGAGTTTACAGGCAATCTATTTAACAATATACATATTTAATCCTACACAAATTCTTGTTAAGTGAGGTTCATATATTCCAACTTCTCTTATTAGTTACAGTGATTCATCAGTATGGACTTCAATATTTTGAAAGTTTTTTAAAAAAACAAAATTTTTCTCAAAGGCTTCACAATGAAGAACATTATTCAGAAATTAAAAAGTAATTTTAAAAATTATAACCTGGTGAGAAAAGACACACAGAGGTTGTGCATCAACAATGCTGATACAAAGGATAAATGGATACAAACTCTTGGTTAAAGTGTTTGGCACTTAGATCTGTCCTCCACCATCTTGCTTGCTTTTAACATCCAATAGTAAGCTAGTCTAAAGTACAGTGCTTATCATGAGTGAAATTTCTTTGTGTAGGTTAGTTTTATTTGGGCTACCACTATGCTATAGTAGAATAGTCAAGCAGGAACACAGGGGAGCAATGCTTTGCATTGGGGGGGGGGGTGTCAAAGTGAGAACAGGGATGTTAACTGTCAACGGTGCAAGCTTGGGAGATGGAAGATAGAACAAGCCTGGTAGATGATCTCTTTGTCAAACGGGCCTATAAAGTGACTTGCCCAAGGTCTGACACCAAACTTCATGGCTGATCAAGAATTTGAAGCTAAGTGTCCCTAGCTATATATTTCAACCCGTGTTTTCCTAGATATACATGATACAGATGTAGTTATAGATGTGGCCACTATTGGATCAACCTAGCTGCCTGCCTTTTTACAGCCACCTTGATGAGGTAACTATGAACTCTTCTTGGGTTATGGCTATGGGGATGTCAGAATAGCTCCTACACAGCAAAAATGTCCACTGCACCACTTTTTAGACATAATTTTGTTGTTGTATGCCTTAAGATTGACTTGGAATTATGGTAACCCCTTCATTGAGTTTTCTTGGCAAGAAAACTTTTCATCATTTGTTATTCAGAAGAGGTGTTCATTGCTTTCTTCTGAGGCTGAGAGAATGTGACCTCCCTAAGGTCATCCAGTGAGTTTCCATAGCTGGGTGGGGATTCAAACCCTGGCTTCCCATGGTCTTGATCCAACAGTCAACATTACACCTCTCTGGCTGTTTGCATATAATTACATTGTTATTTATATCATGCTTTGATCATTTGTGACCCACAGAGCCCTTTCTCCATGCAAGGGTACAGAATGTGTGCTCCCACCCACTGCCACCAAAGGTGATGGGTGATAGGCACTGCAGTACAAGAGCCAGGTGTCCAGAAGTTCCTCACTATTGTAGAAGAGTCTGCCAGGTGGCTACCCCCTTTTTGCATCTTGAGAGGGGAAATGGATTAATTTTTTTGGAGCAAACCTAGCCAGTGTACCTTTGTGAGGTGGTGGGGGCAGAGGGAGAGACAAGGACAATTGGTGCTTGATAGGCTTTGCTTAACTTGGCCCATGTCAAGTTGCACAGTTCCAGTTTCCACATACATTTCTGAAGCCTGGGATTAGTTTTCTCAGCATGGCTTCAGGCACTTCACTGTGGCTTGGTTTTACAAACCTTGACTAAATGAGACTTGAATGTTTAGGGCTTGCAGTGTCAGTTTCTCTGTCTCATACACTTGAGCAAAAGGTCCACCTCCGGATGCCCTTACTTGGAGCTTGGGATACTGAGGGAAAGGTATATTACTAGGATTATTTCAGTAAACTGGCTGCAATTGCTGTAGGAAAATGCTGCCAACCTCTGCAATGCATTTCACATCTTATTGTGTTAAATTCACTTCTTGACAATAGAGAGGAGAAACAACTGGTGTGCTGCCAGTGCAAGCCAGATGGTCACTGTGATCTTTAAAATCATGTGGGCAGGAAAACCTCCAGAAAGGGAAAAAAAGTGCTATTATGAGATTTACAAGCTTGGTAGAGATCATATTGCAAACAAATCTGCATGTATAAAGAGGATATTTGTCGTTTTAAAAGATAGCAGAGGGTCTGATTCTCCAGTATTTAATCTTCATTTTCCCCTCTATCCTTAGGTTCAACTAATCCACTATAACCATGAGTTGTATACAAATGTTACAGAAGCTGCAAAGAGTCCCAATGGCTTGGTGGTAGTTTCTATATTTATGAAAGTAAGTATAGTACAATTTCATGAATTTTGAATTGTATTCCCCTCAAAGGAAACTGAGAGCATGAATGGTTTAAATGATATAAGTGTTAGTTGCTTCCTGTACTCATACTGCTCAGGGCTTGGTGATAGTAATGTTGTACCTCAAAACAGATTTCCCCAACTGGGCATCCTCCAGATTTGAGGAGTTGGGAACTAACCCATCTGGAGGCTACCAGATTGAGGAAGGCTTCTTAAAATGAAATCACTGGCAGCTAACTCCTCAGAGTGAAATTCAGTCACTGAGAAATCCATTTCCACCCTTTAGAAAGAACACAAATGGCATTTCTTCTCTCCCCCCACCCAATCTACTTTTTGTTAATTCTACAAATACTCTTGCATCATTTGTGGTTGTTGTTTTTCCTTTTCCTCCTTTACTCTCTTTTCTCACCACATCCTCATCTTCTCCCAACTCCCTCTTACTGAAATGGTTTTTAAAGTGGATTGTATGTTTCATGTATACTGCCTGAGTATCTGTGTGTTCAGGAAAAAAATGCAGAGGGGAAGTTACTGATGCTAGCAAGTACAAATGGTAAGAAATAAAGCACTGAGCAACTACGTACCAGTAATCCTAAGGTGTAGGCAGATATTTGAAGAGCATTTCCCTGTGTGTGTCCATTTATATGTCCTGTGATTACTTCTAAGAAAACAGTTCTGAAAGTTTTCAGTGTGTTTCACTTTGAACTGGGATAAAGTTGACTGTGTCAGCCATACATCTCCAACCCCATTTTGCAATTCTTTTGGAACAGTTTTGCAATTGTTGTTTTCAATTTTAAATATGTTGACAAACAAACATCTGTACATTTAAACACATGTATTCTGATTTTTTTTAAAAAAAAAAAGTCTTTAACCATAAGCGAGTCCACTGAGAAAAGAATAATGATAATAGTTAAGTAAATGGCAGGAAAATTGTAGAAATCATTACAAGTAGTCCCTGTACCTTGCAGTTTTGAAAAGCTTTTAAAATAATAGTAAAGACTTTATCTTCTTGCATATGCAATCATTCAACATTATGAATGTTTTCATCTTTGCCATTGCTTAGCCACCTTTTCTGTAATCATTTGGTGATCTCTTCAATGTATTATCTATGCTGGAAACTAAGTTGTGATTTCGCCATTCTAGCTAAAGTAAGATTTTTTTTAAAAAAAGTATGCATTGATTATTCATTTTGCTGTCTGTAAATCAGAACATTAACTTATTTTTCTGTTTGATCCATAAACATAAGTCTAAATTCAAAACATATATAGGCCAGCATCCTGTTAGTGACATCAACAAGCATAAGTCCACATTAGCCTGTGTACTTCTTGTTTTGGTCACTGCAGACATTGATATTCTCTTCTTCTCTCCACAGTGATCACCCCCGCTCCTTCACTGTTTAGCTGCTACTGACCCTCCCAAACACATGACCATTCCATGTCTGGTGATTCAGGGTTCAGGGTGATTAGAGAGGTATCTGGCTATGTCCTTATTACCAGACACAGAATGATTACATCATTCACTGAGATCTTCACCCGAGGACATCAACAGATCTCAGTGGATCATGTCGTTGATATGCATCTGGTTATAGGAACATAGCCAGATGCTTCTGCAATCCACTCTGCACTCTCCACTAAGTATTGAATGGCAATGGGAAGCTGCAGCAGTCCAGAAGGGGGTGAGAAGAGAGACACAGTGTAGTTCTACCTATAGAATTCTTATACAATACTATAAAATACAGGATCTTGGCCACATTCTTCTGGCCGTGGCCTTGAGGACATAGACAGGCCTCTCTAGGAGAAGATAGACTCTTCCTGTACCTACATAGAATATATAGAGGTTTGTCCACCAATCAAGGGCTTTCCTAGTCAATAAAATACAACGGGCTATATGCTTCATGTCACATTATTTGATATTAGACATTTCACAGCAGACCTGTGCTAGAAACCTGGGTCATGTCCAGACAGCTAGAAAGTGTCAACCCAACCCTCCTTGCCACTTTTTCCAGGATGCTCATCCCTCAGCCATTTTTCTCCCAACATAATTCTTAACTTTCTATTTACTGTACTGACAGGAAAATTGCTGAGGCTGAGTAGAATGGAAAAATAATGAGTGGAAGAAGCTGTAACCAAATGCTCCCAGGTACTGCAGTTCTTAGCTGGTTGACAGCTAAGCCCAAATGCTCCAGTCTGGAATTGCTGGTAAACAAATAGCTCAGCTCTCACATTACAGGCTGTGGAATGGGGGGCAGGGTAAAGCCTTTGGGCCGCATTAGGTCCTTGGGGCCCAAAAGTATGGCCCCTGAATCCCCCTTAAAGCCCCCCACAGCCCTCAGACCTCAAAAAATTACACTGCAAGACTTTTCCCAATCCCTCAAAGGACAGAAATCCCACCACCACCACCAAAGGCCCCACATACCACCAGAAGTCAAAGATGGCCAAAAATTGGTCAAAATAAAAAGTAGAAGTGGCACAGCATTTCTTCTGGTCGTATTAGGTGTCCTAGTGTGGAGGGCCAAGGTGCACATGAGCAAAATATGCTCCCCCTTCCCTCTATATAAATGTAGGCCATAGGGGGAGAGGCTCCTCTATCACAGCCATTTCCCTCAATAACTTAAAGCATGCTATGTTTGCCTTTGGCCTTCTGATAAGACTAAACACTGATTTTATTCTTCTTCCTTAACATTTGAGGAAGCTGTTTTTCTTACTTGGAAATATTCATGCTTCACAACAACAGAAGCTCAATAGAAGAAGTCTCTTTACCCCATATTGATTAACACTTGAAAATGAAATCAGATCTCAAAGGTATCCAGTTCTGGCCCTGCCTGCCTGCCGATAACTGTAATATGTTTCTACTGAAAAACAAGGAGCAAGAAAAGTAGAGAGTGATGGGAGGTGGTGGTCAGGAATTTCTGCTCCATGAATTTTGAAGACCATCTTAGTGCAAGATGCAATTTTGCACTGAACAGTTCCTCAAATGTATGTCTTATTGCTTTCTCATGTTCTCCAAACCCAAGAGTCAAAATGTCAGGAACCGATTAATTCCTATATAAAATTTTTAGTCAGGTTCCAGTCATGAAGTGTTCCCCTGAATCATGACCACAACATGAAAATTTAACCAAGCACTGTTTTAAATAGAGATAGAAACCTGAGGAGAATACAGTTCAAAAAGTAGTAGTAGGAAAAGAAGGAGAAAAAGATTGATAGATTGACAAAGGACAAATCACTTCCAGAGTCAGAATATTGCAAGTGCAGAAGCTAGAATCAAAATAAGAATTCAAGCCCATATGTTGTTACTGTTTCATCTTTTATAAAAGGTAGCACAATAAATTGCAGTTGCTTTTTTTCTCCATTTTGATTGTAAAGAATACAGAAGGTGTGATACTGCTCTACCTTTGTTGTGCTCAAGTAAAAACAAATGTGGCACACATACAATTCCATAGAATGAGGACTTTTTTCTTAGAGGCTTGAAAATACATTGATAACCACTGCTCTGCCACTCTTCCTGCAGAGTCAGAAAGACTCCATTCATGGTTTTTAGCATTACATCTAAACAGGCATCCCTGGCTTGTTCCTCTACTACAAGCAAGAATTGTAAGCCAAGAGCAAACAACGGCTTACAATTCTAGCTTTTCGGAGAGCAGCAAGCCAAGAATTCCAGTTCACACATGACACTAAACTAATCATGGAATGAACCTTGGGCTTCCTGCATGCAAAGCATGTACTCTGTTACCAAACAAATAAAGATGTAGCATGCTGTGATTTCCATAGTGGGATGAGCATCCAGTCCATAGGAAAGTAGGACTGCAGACATGATCTTGGCAGACATGATTACATGGCACACATATCTATGTGAGAGTATTTTAATAGATCTTGAGTGTAGCCTTTCAGTATGCCCATCTCCTCTCAGTTTCTGTGCATCCATTCATAATTTACACAAATGCCTCCTAATTCTGCACAGCAGATGTTAGATCATGGATTGTATAGGGATGTATTGATCAAGTAGTATCCAGTAGACAGTACCATGCTAGTGACATACATGCACATAAATGTGGATTATGCATGTGTCTATCTCTTTTGGAGTGGGCACACGAGGCTAACATCTACCCCATTGAACACCAAACAAAACCTTCCCCACAGTAGCTCTCAATATCCAAAGGGGCTGCTGCTGCTGCTGCTGCTGTTCCCTGGCAGGAGGCAGAGGGAAGCACTTTTGACAATCAAGATCTGGGCTTGGACAGAAAGGAAATGAATGCACCTCATTTCTTCTCCCCTCTGAACCAAGGTCAGCTGTTTGTTTCTCAAATGAATTGCCTTCTCCTTCCTGTACCTACCCTGCCAGTAAGGAGCAGCAAGAGCACCTCTCAAACAGCTGCCAGAGTAGTCAGAGAACGTGGAACTGAACTGAATGTGGAATTAAGTAGGAATTAGGTTAATACAGCAGGCAAGAAGAGAAACCTAGTGACCCAGAAGGAAGACACAAGGTAAGGGATTAGCATCAAGACGTGACTCAGCACACAACAGTAGAGAGAGAGGGCTGGAGGTAAACAGACTGTTAGGAGTTCACTGCAGACTTGTTTAAATAAAGTTCCTTGGTTTTAGTTATATAACTCCTGTTTGAGTCTTACTCAGCTGAAGCAATAGACCAGAGAAAGAGGAAACAAACAGCAATGGTGTTTGTACCTTGGAGAGGACCTAAAACCTCTGCAGTACTGAATTTCACTGTAGTAATCTTACCCAGGCTTAAAACCACTAGAAGGAAAAGTTTGAACTCTTATCTAGACTTTGCATTGGCAGGAAAGAAAGAGAACAAAAGGTAAAGCTGTTATATTACCTGATAGGAGAAAAGAGCCAATGCACTGAATGAATATTTAGGCCTTTTCTACATGGCGACAGCGTCCCAGCATGGGAACATGAGAGGAACGGGACTGCAACAATGCTTCTGCATAACATGTCATGGTCCTATATGGAGAAACTCTGTCAATGATCCCTGACTGCATGAGCCTTCTGTTGCACCCTGCCATGCAGAGGACCAGAAGTGCGATCTATGTGTTTCCTCCCCTACTGCAGCATGGGAAGAAGGCCAGCTGCAGTCTGGAAGGATGGAGCATGTCCCCCACACTCCTTTCCACAAGCCAGTTGTATGCAGAGAAGAGCATTGGGAACAGGCTCCCATCCCGGCAGAGGTGCTGCCAGGATTGTGATGGGACAATGTGGGACAGCATCACCATGTGGAAAATGTCAAAATGAAACAGTGGAACGCTATCATGTGTTTATGAGACAGCAGGGTGCTGAAGAAGGTTTAGAGGATTATGTTATAGAATTAAGGACTCTGGCAGCAACTTGTAATGTTGGGGTGATAGCAGGATCTCTTATAAGAGATAGTATGTGGAACAAGAGATGAACATCTCCATGAACAACTGTTGTAAGAAGCAGATTTAACACTAGATCATTGCCTGAAAATGGGCAAGTAGCAAAACTTTAAAAAAAAAAAGAATCAGATTGTTAGCTGGCACACAAGAGGCTCAGGTGTCCAACACTCAAGACATTGCCATAAGCAGAATGTGCAAACATGAAAAGACAACCAAGATACAATGCCAATATTTTAGGAAATAATATATAAAAAGAAAAGAAAAATGCCCAGCTCATGGAGAGCTGCCCAAAGCATGTGGCAAACCAAACCACTGCCAGAGCCATATATATAATATATGCAGTACAGACAAGCAAGCAGAGCCAACCAACTGCATGGATAATGGAGAAGATACTGAAAGTATTTGAGAATGTTTTTCAGGGAGAAGGACAGCTGTCAGGGAAGCTGAAACTTGAGATAGACCCCACTGTGGAACCAGTGAAGAATCCCAGAAGAAGGTGCCAAAAGCACCAGGAGAACCACTGAAGAAGGAACTGGTCAGTCTACAAGTGAAAGGCATAATTGCTCCTGTAGATGATAATACAGCATGGATCAGCAGCCTAGTTGTCATCAGCAAACCTGCAGGAAAGTTGTGCATATGTATTTATCCTAAACCATTAAACAGAACAATGAAATGCAGCCATTCCATTTTACATACCATTGAGGATTTAGTATGTGAACTATCCAAAGCAAAGGTTTTCTCCATGTTTGATATAAAGAATGGATTCTGGCACATACAGTTGGAGACAAAGTTACGGTATCTGACCACCTTTGCAACTTCTTTTGGCAGGTATCGCTGGCTACAAATGCCAATGGGCATCAGCCCTGTCCCAGAAATGTTTAAGCATAGACAGAATGAGGAGAGGGAGAATGTTCCAGGCCTGAAAATCACTGCTGATAACATGCTAATCATGGGGAGAGGAGATCATGACAAAAAAAAAATGTGCATGTTTTTGAAGAGCTGCAGAGAAACAAATTTAAATAAATTTAAAACTAAACCCAGATAAAATCAGGCTGTGACCAAAGGAGGTACCTTACATTGCTCATTTGTTAACAGCAGAAGATCTGAAAGTAGACCCAGAAAAAGTAGAAGCAATTCAAATGATGCCAAGACCTGCAGATGTTAAAAGGATTCAGATTTTTGGAAATGACCAATTACTTGGCAAAGTTCTGCAATATGCAAGTAGTTCAATATGAACCACTCAGGTGACATGCAAAGATGTCAAATGGGAATGATCACAAAGTCATCAGTAGGCATTTCAAAAGATTTAAGAACATGACAGCCAAGATTCCTGTACTGAAGTATTACAATCCAGGGTAATAGCTTTTACAGTGTAAAATAATTACAGTGTGGTGCATCAGAGACAGAGCTAGGGGCTGCCCTGCTACAAAAACAGCAGCCTATTGCATTTGCAAGTAGAGTACTTTCAGAAACTGAAAGAGGTTATGCACGTTGAAAAAGAACTGTTGGCTGTACTGTTTGGAATGCAACATTTTCATCAACTCACATTTGGTCAGGCTGTGTATGTCCAATCAGAGCATAAACCATTGGAAACCATTATGCAGAAGCCAGTGCTGAGTGCCCCAAGACTTCAGCACATGTTGATGCAACACAAAACTATGATGTGCCCATCTAGTACCACCCAGGCAAAGATCCTATACTGGCAAACACTTCTACTTCTCCAGAGGTAGTAGAAGTGGAAGTACTGTCAGACACTTCTTCTACTGGCAGACAGTTAAGCAAACCTTACCTCACAACACTCAGCTCAATAGAAAAAGACACAGAATCAATAAATATGCTGCAGTAGTTACCAATTTCTTGCCCCCACTTACAGACAATACAGAACAGGACAGCTCAGGACAGGAATCCATAGGTAGTTAAGCATATTATCCTGGAAGGTTGGCCAGAAATAAAACATGGACTACGAGTAGAAGCAGTACCCTGTTTTTCAGTGAGAGAGGAGCGCAGTGTACAAAATGATATTCTTTTTAAAGGCAATAGAGCTGTCATTTCAGCAGCACTGCACTCAGACATAATGAAAAGGGTACAATCCTCACATACGAAAATTGAGAGCTGGCTTCAGAGAGTGAGAAAATGTATGTATTGGTCTGATATAAATGCCCAGTTGAAAGCATTCATGGAACAATGTGAGATTGGTAACTCATGTGGAGAAAGTGAACAAAATAAGACTTTGTAGCCACATGAGGTGTCAAGCCAATCCTGGGAAACCATGGGAGTAGATTTGTTCACATCGCCAGGGAAAGTCTGTTTCATAACTGTAAACTAGTACAACTTTTGGGAGATAGATCCACAGCCCAAAACTAGATCTGAGACAATCATAAGAAAGCTAAAGAACCATTTTGCGCACTATGTATTATCTGACAACGGACCAAAATTTGTGTAAGATCAATTCAGAACATTCTAGAACCAATGGGAATTTGATCATCACACATCTCCTCGTTCCTACCCTCCAAGCAATGGGAAGGTGGGCTGTCAAAACAGCTAAGAGAATATTTTCCAAAGCCAGGAAAGGAGACTAATGCCATCCTAGCTATACTGGACCACAAGGTAGAGATGGGAATCCAGCACAAGAATTCATGAGCCAAAGGACGAAGACTCTGCTACGAATGAGAGGCAATTTACATCATCCAGAGGGCTACAATAGGTGAGCTGGACTGCCACCATAAAAGAAATCAAAGCAGGCACATTATTATAATAAGTCAGCAAAAGACGTAACGCAAACCACTTGTGGATGAGCAGGTTTGGATACAGCCAATAGAACTATGCACTAAGAGTGGGAAAAAGTAGAGATCCAAAGGCAAGTGGATCCACATTCTTTGTAGGTTGTCATGCAGGAAGGCCAAGTTTTAAGGAGGAATGGCGCAACAACCGACTTGTAGCAATATCAGAACCAGCAGCACAGAGGCAAGCAAGACAACTTCAGGAGGCGGGAGATGCCAGTACAGCAGCTGGCTCATAAGCCAGAGAGTGCCCAGATTCTCAGCACAAATGAATGGGAGATTCAATCTTATTTAGCTGTCATAGGGCTTAATTAACCCCAGGGAAGAACATCACCTGAAGCAAAGCAGATTACCACTCAGGCAAACCAATTCATGCAGAAATCCCATCACCTTAGACTATGCTATTTAATTACTTAAATTACTTGAACTTACTGTAGAGGTAACATTATGGAATTTAAAAATAATTTATTTTGTCAAAGTTATGAAAGGAAAGATGTACTGATCTGTGTGGAAATAAGTTGGAAGAGAAACCTTTTGACACAGAGGGAAGACACAAGGTAAGGGAACATCTACAAGAAAGTGACTCAGCATACACCAGTGGAGATATACGGCTGGAGGTAAAAACACAGATTTGTTTAAATAAAGTTCCTGGGTTTTAGTTATATAACTCCTGCTTGAGTCTTATTGATAACTGACAACTTACTGATAAAACATGCACCAACTTAGTAGTCTGAGATCTCAACCTTTGTGTACAATAGTAAAATAGGATGGCAAAATGTTCATACAGATTGTGATCCAAAGCTCCAAGACTTTGATTGCTTTCTTTTTGTTTGGTATTGAACTCTAAGACCTTTAATGAAACTCACTGGCAGCTATTTGATTGGAGTACAGCTCTTTTCCCCAGAACTATAATGTATGCTAATTTTGTTGTTGTACCTTTATTCTTCTGCCTCCACACTAGAACAAACAGACCATGTTCCCAAAATAAGATGTTTGTCATGATTAGTTTTTGACAATGAATTCTTTTCCTCACAGGTATCTGAATCATCAAATCCATTTCTAAATCGTATGCTTAACAGAGACACTATTACAAGAATAACATATAAAAGTAAGTTGTTGGATTGGTTTTGGGTTTGGGTTTGTTTGTTTTGAATTCCACAGGAAAATGGCTGCAAAAGGATTATGGGAACCTTATACAATAGGTATCCCTCCCATTGAGAGGAATACCAATAACTGAGATGCTGTGACTAGGACTAATAAAAGTGGCTCAGAGCTTATTCCCTATATGTATTTATCTTGAGTCAATCAGTAAGTGGGAGTTCATAAGCTCAGTTCAAGCATTTCCAGATTTTTTGAGGTAGAGAGGAAATCAGTGAAAAAATGTATTTTATTTTTATTTAGTTATTTTCAGTATTAATGCAATATTTTTCAGCCTAAGCTTTTGCAAGTGGTTAATAGTAATTATAACAACAATTCAAGCAAAACAGAAGATATCATTATAAAAATGAAGGGTAAGTTACCTCCATTGAAATCTGTGGAGGAGCTGTGCTTGTCACAGAGTACCACACAATATACAATCATCCTGGTTAGCTAGTGCCAGTTCCTGTTCACCTATGTTTTCAAAAGCCTTTATACTTCTTCAGTATATATTCAGTATAACATATATTTATATCACAATATAGTTCATTTTTCCTGAATATGCCCCAAGTCTTTTTTTAAAAAAAATGTGTTCAAGAAATAGAAATCAGAATCAGAATGTGCCTTTGAGTCTAAGTGTCAAATGCATCTTGGTTCATATTTCATTTCAAACCAGGCTTTGGTAATAAGGAACATGCCATTATGCTTACATGCAGAGGTGCTACTGGGCATGATCCATTGAGCAGGGTCTTGAATCCTCACACTACCCAGAGGGAGGCTTTGCTTCCACAAATGACTGCCAATGCCAGAGTCTGAAATCCAGACCACCCTCGTGGATGAGACCAGCAGCTGTTGCAATTGAATGCGCAGTTCCTCCTCCCTCACACATGCACACATATGCATCTTCTAAGAAGCCAATGGATGCTGCCCTTTTGCAGCTGGGCACAGTTGCATTGGACTAACATAGGGAGGAGGGAGGAGAGACGTGGGAGGAGGAAGTGAAGCCAACAGCCAGGATGTGAAGCAAGAAACCATTCTAGATCTTGCCTTGCATAGCCTTCATCAGGTAGTAGATAGTCCCCAACGGCAAAATCAGGCTGGCAGGTTTCCTTCCCATTCCACCAGCTGGCCTTCTGGAGCTCTCAGCAAAACTGAACTCAGCCTGCCTTCATTTTAATTGAGTGGATCCATTAGTAGGTCTGTGTGTTGGAGAACTCCAAGCATATACAGAATATCTTCAGTCAAGATACAAAACTGCGTGTGTTGAGTATTCTTTTTTAAAAAAAAACAACAGTAGGATACATGGTCACTTTATAAAAATATACTGTCAAGATTGCAAAACTTTGTTATTACTTTACTATACTGTACTGTAATATACAGTGGGCTCTTTTTACCTGTGACCTCTGCATGTGTGATTTCCAGTTCATATGAAGCACTGCGTCCCTATACCTAAAATGTTGGCGACATGCCCACAGACACTTCAGCACATCCTTGGGAACATCACAACCATTGAATATAATGTGATATGAGCGTTTGCAGATTCTGCTATTCACGGAGGTTCCTGGAATGAAAGGGATGGAGGGCCCACTGTACTATAAAGGAGTTATAAATCCTGGTAGGATGTCATTTCATCACAACTAAAGTGCAGTGGAGAAGGGAGGAATGACAGAGAAGCATCCAGATAGTTTCATGTACCTGGACACATCACAACGACCTCACTCACAGGAATCTTGACTATAGGCTGAGCTTCTGGCCAAAGGGTCCTCCTGTGGTTTTGCAGGGATATCATTGTCATATGTCCAGGTACATGAAACTAGCTGGATGCTTCTCTGTCACTCCACCCTTCTCCGTCACCTAAGAAATGGTTGTGTTGGGAGGGCTACAGCAGTCAAAATGTGAGTTTGGGGGATTTTGGTCATTGTTTAGTCAGTACAGAATTCTGAACTCCACAGTGACCAAAAAAAGTGAGTTAGGATGGAGTAAGTAGGATGTAAGCCATGATAACTCTCTAAAAAGATGCAAGACATCATCTGGCAGGTGGGTGGGGCTGAAAGATAGACCCAAGATATAAGAATACTCAGCTCTCCACCAGTTCTCTCTTGTCACCTTTCTTGCATAGTTCTCCTTTTCCTATGTGTTAAGCTAACCATGGCTTGCACATCATGGATAGTGCTTACTTCCAAATCCTGGTTCAAATGGCCAGCAACGGCTTTCATATCAGTTGCACGGTGAATCCACTCCCAGACTTTAGTCTGAACTTTAAATATGCTGAACTCTTCCCTCAAAATAGCTACAGTTCCTTGAACAGCTCCTTTAAAGTTTGTACTAAAACCCCAAATGGATTCACTCTCCCTGTGGCATGATTGCTACCAGCTGAATGGCTTCATGCCATGATTTAAAATGGCATTTGGTTAGATTTCAAAGATTAGCTTTACCCATAGTTTGTCATGGTTTGGAAGAACCATACATAGCTTGCCAATTTGAACGTTATGATCAACTATGAGAAGGAGAGGTAGCCAATTTTATTGCCTGTATAATGACTATGCTGCAGCCAACCCAAATCCATATTGTGGTAATATCTTTATGAAGCCAACCCAAAAGGCAGAAATGTTCAAGATTTCAAGATCTCTAGATCTTTTCATGAGGCAAGATGTTATGAAAAGATGGGATATGGGGGGGGGTATGTGGAAAGACTTGAGTCTTGTTGCCTGCACATTATCTTGAGATGTAATGAGGAAGCAAGGTCTGCAGACTCTTAAATGAAGTTCATCAGGTGATGTGATGGTAACAATGTTCATGCTGAAATCACAGGAAGAAGAAAAGGTGTCTCCAGTCTCAAAATAGAAAAATCCATTGTAAACTCAGAACTTCATTTAGTGAATAGCTGACATATTTCCTTTACCAGTGGAATCAGGGTGCAGCTATGTAGTCTTTATAGTAGCAAAGCTAGCAATAATGTTGTATGGCTTAGATAAAGGAGATCAATGGAAGCCAAACTGAGGTAGGTTTAACATATAGCTGAAGATGATGAACTCTAAGAGAATAATATTTCAGTATTAGGTAACAGAAAATCGCCTACCCCAGAGTACAGTTGCACTGCTGAATGAGTTAATCTGATATTCTCTAAAGGCATGCAAAAAAAACAAAGGTAGCTTTGCTGACCATAAGAAAAATTCCAAAATGCGTTTCCTGACACTCAGATGGGGCCCACCAGGCGATGTGATGCAATTAAGTTTGACCTGGAATAAAGGACCTGTGTTGGAGGAAGAAACAAGGCATGAGCCCGTTGGTATGTGCTCCAAACATGGCTTGGTGGGACGTCTCATTGAGCTTATGCTGAGTGTGCGGGCAACACATTTCAAAGAATGCACAACTGTTATGTGGCATTCACAGATGGATACTATGGAGCTTAATAGTGTGACAAAGTACAAACATTAGCAGTTTGTATTAATGTATGGAATGGAGGCAGAATAGAATCTTTATCATCAGTACCTTCATTTTCTTTCATAGCTGACTAACAAGATGGTTGAACTGGATCCTTGGTGGCATAAGAAGGTCTAGAACTCCAGGTGATATCAAGTAGCAGCAGCACGGCAGGGATAGGATCCAGTTTGCAGGACAAGGCAGGCAACACTTTAAATTTTAGGTATCTCCTGTTTTTCTCATTCAGTTCTGTACACCTTACAATCTTGCTTTTTGTTATGTCTGTAACACAACAAGAAAAAAAAACTGTGAGGAATTAGAATAATACCAGTCCACCAGCATAAATCAACAGAGCTAACCAGGAGTTGGAGAAATATTTCTGTCTAAGGCTATTGTTATCAGAATTCATTTCTTCTTTGGGGAATTTGGTATCTAATTTGGAACATTTGCAAAAATGAATCAACAGCAGTCACAAAATTTGGGATGCTCATTGTAACATATTGAAAAGTCTGGTATTTTACTACAGAAGAAATGTATGAGCCCTCTCTACCATAAACTAGAATATCAGTCAGGCTCTGATTCAGACCAAATAGACTATGTCTGTATCTCCCAGGTTTGTGCATCAACAAATGTCTATACCTGAAGGAAGTCCATTGACTTCAACCAAACATATCTATTAATAAATGTTAAAGTATCAATTTTCATACATATCAGTCAGGTCCTGCTTTCACTTGAAGGATGAACACCTCATCTTGGTGGCAGATGGAAAAGAGTGGCAAATTACATTGGCACAAACAGTCTCCTTGGACAGTTACATACAATAAATCACTCTAAAGAAGAACAGCTCTTTCAGAGTGAGATGTAGGGAGAGGTAGCAGCTAGGAGGAGAAGCTTATGAGTAAGCTCTGTTGTGATGGTAAGAAGAGGGGTAAAGTGGTAACAAGGAAGGGGACAGAGTGACATGAGTTACCTCATAAGGCAATAGAACATCCTGCAGATCACAGTCATGCGAAAGAGTTAAAATGCTGGTGTTTGGGGCTGATAATTTTGTGGGTGAAAAGAAATCATAAAAGATATGAGCCAAGCACTGCAGTGGGTAGTGTATTGTCAAGTTACTAGAATTAGAGCATCAGCATTAGAATGCAGTTAGAGTAGAGTTGCCAGAGACAGGGCTGCAGTACATAAGAGTTACTTTTCTGCAGTAAAACTATTGATTAGAAGCATTTTCAGGACAAAAAGGGAATGTAAAGAAGTTATTGAATGTAATTTTGCAGTTGTCCTGGGTGATAGATTATATTGTCATTGCTAAGGGGGCGTCTAATTTTGCTTCATATATCAGAAGGGATTCTGTGCTGCTTTTAAACAGCTAGATTTTAAAAACTCACACTTAACACACTTCATTTGTACCAGCAGTGCTTAGTTTCAGTTCTGTGAAAATCAGAAAAGCCATTTGCTTAACTGGAGTATAGAGTGTGAAATAGCTTCAAAATCAGGAGAAGTTAATAAAATAATTGAAGCAGTGGTTTTAAAAGCATCACAAGAGACACGGCATAGAAGATGGATCTGGAGAATTCTAAGAGTCAAGTACCCTCTTGGAATTTCAAAGTGGGTTTTAGATGAATGATTTCTTCTTTTGCTACCAATTCTACACAAACTGCTCTTCCCATAAAATGAATGTGAATGCATTGAAATTGCTCTGAAAGTAGAAGGAAGTGTATTGATCATTCTCGAGTCACTGTTTTAATATTCAGCTTTTCAAAAGCCAGCGAGTGAGAGCCTCAAGATGATAACTTTTATCTTTTCAAGTATCTGTGCTGAATTTCCAGAAGAAACCCATCTGGCCTTAGACAAACCAGCACATGTCAGCTAAAGCCTAATGGTTCAAGCCCTCTTCACACAACGGAGCTTGAAAGGGATGGAGATGTCTGTCCCATGAGCTAGATATAACCTGCATAGGTTCCTCATCTGGACTGCAAGCTTCTTCACCATATCCTGTCTCTGAATCCTGGAAGGGAAAAGCTCTTACCTCAAATCAGCAGCTGATTGGAGATCAGAGTTTTCCCCTCCTAATTACAGAAAATGAATAACAACTTACCCGGGAATAAGTTCCATTAAATTCAGTGATTCTGAGTAAACATAGGTAGAATTATTCTGTGAAAATTTTAACTCTGTATTTAAAATGTGGGCTGGCATCCTGTTCAGTAGGTACAGAATCATAAAGCAGACTTAACAATATAATTTGGATGGTTTACATTTATACTCATTAACTGAATGTGACCCCTAAACCCAAAGCTGCCTTATCCTTTAGGCATAGCCCCTAGGGCCTATGAAAATACAAGGGCCTACAAAAACAGTCCTAGTGGTACCTGAAGGCAAAGCAGGGAGTGAAATACTTGAGTGCCTTAGTGCCTACAAAAACCTTAACACATCCCTACCTAAAACCTACCTTTTCAACCAAGCAGTGCCCCAGCCATAGGGGCATTCCAAGATGCTGCAGATCAGAGCATTGGTAAATGCATCTCCAGTATTCTCCTGGCTGTGGGGCACATTGAAAAAAACAGTTGCATCAGGAGCCCAAAGGTCTCTCCAGCTCCCCATTCTGAATTCACCCTGCGACCAGGAGAGAGCTGCAGATGTCGTCTGCGGCAACTTAAAAACACTTAAGTTGAGATAGTGCCTGGCTGAAAAGGGTTGTTTGAGGAGAATGGCATTGTCAGACGTAGCCAAAACAATGGAACACCATCATCATAGTTACATCTGATTATGCAGGATCTTGGCCATGGTATGTGAATCCAGCAACTATGTATTTTGCAATATGTGTATCATACAGAGAATCATGACTGTCTGTATCTCTCTGTTGAGAGTACATTTCTTCTTGTTGTTGTTGTTAACTGATGTCAAGTTGACTTCAATTTGTGGCAACCCTATGAATGAAAGATCTCCAAGTCATCCACCATGGTCAGGTCCTGCAGATTCAAGGACATGTCTTCCTTGATTGAGTCTACCTATGTGTAATGTGGTCTTCCCCTTGTTAGCAAACCCAAGTTTGCTGTTCCATTCTGTTGAGTGGGTCCTTCATTTATAGTATCTACAGAAATGTGGATGCATCTACAACATACACTACAATCCACCTCACCCCAAAAAATTCTGATTATAATTGAGCTGCCCTCATTTTTGTAAATCTTGCAAATGAGTGGATTTAATGTTTATAATACCAAAAGGAACCTTATACTTTAGGCATTTTGCTTTGGAGTCAACATAATTTTTGCAGAGTGTGCATAATTATTAGACAAAAATTATTATCTGCAACTGTGTTGCTGATTAATAAGATTTATCCATTCTTGCCATCGAAAAGAAAAACAGTCAAGTGGTGTTCTATAATGGTGGTACTATGTAGCTTATGCATGAGAGCTGAAAGGATATCAGTCATAGTGATCTTAAATTCAAAACCTAAGATGTGCAAGGTTTGTTTATCTTATTTTATACTATACATTTAATTCAGAAGGCTGACAGATATAGTGTAGCTTTTGTCACAAATATTGTGAGTAGTGGAAGGTCTAGTTCATACTTCATAGAAATGAAATTTAATTATCAGAACAGTTTTAAAGATGATTGAAGAATTGGATCTTTGTGAATTCCAATGCAAAGTGACCTACTGCATGCCTCCTATACAAATCTGAAGACCATGATTTAGTTATCCACTGGTTTTCAAGCTTTTGAATGTTGTGATACAGTTGTCAGCTTAAAAGAAGTATCTATTGCAGTTTGTTTTTCTTAAGAAAAAAAAGCAAATTGTTGAGGAAATAGAGCAGAAAGAAATTAAGATGCAACAGTAACAGTTATGAGATTTGATTCTTCATTCTTTCAAAACATGTTCCATTTTCAAAATTATTATTTTAATGTTAGAATCTGACAATTAAAATTTGCCATTAGAAGTTGACTTTCAGCTGTTTTTATTTGTTGTATGATGATACAGTCTTGTGGTCCCACTATGATACCATCCTTGGGCCATAGGATAAATCCGAGCTCCCCCTCTGATTGGGGAGAGAGAGGGAGAGAGATCTAACATCAGAAGGAGTGATTCAAAATTGAAAACCTTCTCTCAGCCTCAGCAGAAACTTCATAGCCCTCAACCTCACCAACATCAAAGCCCTCATATCAAATATGGGGGAAAGTCAGATCAGTGGGTGGTCCCTGAGTGTGTTGGAAGAGGCCTTGGATCCTCAGGATCAGAAGCTCTCCATTCGCCAGACACATCCCCAGCATCAGGAGAAAAGTGTCTGCCAGCTCTCATGGTAGTGTAAATAATAACAATTCATCTGTATTGCTAACAAGGGAGGGAAATGTTTTTCATTTTCCTTGTAAGAATGGAAGAATTAAAAAAAATCTGTTTAGTGGCAGCTGGTGCCTTCCATGTCAGTCTGTGTGTTGCATCAGTTTAGGGATTTAGATTGAATTTTAAAGGAGCTCTTGGAGGTACTAAAGCTATTTTGGAAATAGGATGGTTCTTTTAAATTTTGCCTGGGACAACTCTTTTAACTTTCAGATTAAAATACAGGCCATAATACAAGCTTTAAGATTATTATTAATAAAGCATAATTATTAAATTTATTAATCTAGGCTTTAAGTTTATTATTGGTACTGGTTGTGGTTATTCATAGAGTATCAATCGACCAAGTTTAAAAGAGAAGCAGC
This sequence comes from Iguana delicatissima, assembly GCA_948472985.1. NCBI lineage: Eukaryota > Metazoa > Chordata > Lepidosauria > Squamata > Iguanidae > Iguana > Iguana delicatissima. Next base: position 87,854 of record CAOKZL010001111.1, on the reverse strand, counting down.
ATAGTACAGACTAACAGATATGCAGAGCCCTAGAGAGCTAAGGACTGGATTAAAGTGGGGATAATGTAATGAAATAGAAATGATGCAAGAGAAGTTCAGAAGTTCAGAAATTGTTCTCAGGCAGAGGAAAAAACAGACAATTCAAGTAGGTAAAGAGTGGTTGTAAGAATAGTGCTTGAAGCCCAGCAACGTTCGCATACATATTTATAAGGAGGATATGGGTGAGCACTGTGGATCCCAGAAGACTTACAGAGATTCTATTCATGACACCAAATGACTAAGTAATTAATTACACACGCATTAATGAAGGATGACAAAGGTGTCTTTTGATATCCTGATAACAGATGGCAACCAAGCCCATTCCTACAAGTGAACCTGTCTAATGAAAGAAGTAGAAGTTCTGCCTACAGTCAATGTACATGTTGCTAGCATTGTAAAGCCATGACACCCAGCCTCTAGCAATACTCTGGCATTCCTGTCAACTTTAGTTCAAACCAGTTTTTTCTGAGTGGAATAGGGATGGAAGTCCTTGACTGTTTCATCCTTGCATAAGTATACAAAGTGAAATATGAAAAAGGATAAATAATTACAAGAGTTTTCTCCCTGGTGTGGGAGAAAACAAATACTCTTCCTTGGCACATTCCTCATATTTGAATGTCCCAGACTCTTTAAAGGACTTAGAGGAATTAATCCATATAGAAAAGATGTTTCAACCTGGTGCTGATATTGCCGATAAGCCAAACAAGGCAAAGCATGGTAGAGGCTTGAGTTTATCCGAGCTGGAACTAGCAACTGGGTTTAATCTCAGGGTGGGAACTGTGCAGCTTTCCAGGTGTTGTTGGACTGCAGCTCCCAGCATCCCTCAGCATTGTCTGTGCTGGCTAAGGCTCTTGGGACTTGCATTCTGAAACTTGGAGAGCTACTTCATATTTTTTTTATCCAGAAAGTTTTTTTTATTAAAGATTAGTATACAGATAACATTCTTGCCAGAATTGAGGAGGCACAGACAGTTTCACTATTCTGAATACCTCTCACCCCTCCCAGCTCTTTCCCATCCATATTCTATTCTCACACACTAGCCCATAGCAGTCTGTTGAAATGAGTGAGGAGGGATATTCCATTTTGCAAAACATTATGGCTTGTCACAGCTTTAGGTTCATCACTGCATATAAACTCTTTTTTTCTTCTGCACCTCTGAGGGCATTCTCTTATTTCTGGGTCCTGGAAATTCAATCAGTTTTCAATCTTTAATTCACACAGTTTAATTCAATCAGTTTTCAATCTTTATCCAACTTCTTCATTGGAATAACCCTTGAAAGGCACACAGTTGATTTCTGGATAAAAATATGCAAAACACAGTCGTTTTTCCCTGAAATACAGAACAGCTGGTGGACCAAGCAACGGTGGCTACTTTTTAGGCTGCCATCATCATCTTCTTTATTATAATTATTATTATAATTAGTAGTAATAGTAGTAGTAGCTAATATTGTGAGACCATTCTTCCAAAATTGGGACTCAAAGTGGCTTACAATTTAAACATACAAAGGCCATTTCCACTCTATACTGTTACAGTGCTATTATCCCACTTTCAACATCCTGTGGAATCCTGGGATTTGCAGTTTAGGGAGGAGCATTTAGAGCTCTTTGGCCTTAGTGAACTGCAAACACTAGAATTCCACAGGATGTTGAAAGCAGAATAATAGCAGTATAACAATGTATTGCAGAAATGGCCAAAAAATGAACATTAAAATAGAATTAAACTATTCTCAGTATTAAAACAATTCAAACTTCCAGTTAAAATGCAATTCAAAACAATATATCTTTTATGCTATGGCAGGGGTGTGAATCATGTAGCTTTCTAGATATTATTGAATTGTAACTCCCAGCAATCCTATGGGGAGGAATGCTAGGAATTACAGATCATGAACATCTTGAGGGCTGCACCATTTCCAGCCACAAACTACATGAAATAAATTGATGCAACACTGGTTAGAGGCAGTCCCAGGGAAGAAACACTGGATGATTTAGGCTCAGATGTGTGTGCTGTCTTCATTAATCTGTGAATCATAAAAAAGGGTTACAGAGCACAGGCTGAATTGGTTCTGGACTACCTTGACAGCGGAAGGCTGGTTGATTTTAAGAGTCCATTCAATATCAGTACAGTTGCAAAAAGAAAGGAAGATTACATGGAGACTGCTGAACTAAATGAGCCAATGGTGAGACTCAGCAAGCATAAGGCAGGTTTATATATTTAGTGGCAACCTCTTGGGTACTGCAATTAGCAGAGGTTTTGTTTTCCTTTTCAGGATGTAACTTCAATTTAATGGATATGTCACATTGACTGCAGCTATTTGTTTATATTAAAGCATGGGCATATGAAGGAGCAAGTTGAGCAATCCTTTGTGTGCGTGTGTGCATACGTGTGTGTTTCCAGTATTCCTGGCTTGTGTTTTTCAGTTCTGTAGCAGAATCTGTCCCCATTTTAATCCAAGCAACCTCATTGAAAAATAATAGGGAGACAACTAAGAGAACTTGGCCTTTAGAATTTGAAATGCCTCATTTCGGCTGAGCCCTTTGATGCTGTACATCACTCTCTGTGCTACATAAATAATTAATAGGTAGGAAGAGGAGCAAGAGAGAGAGGGGAGAGAGAGAAAGAGAAAAAGAGGGAGAGAAAACCACGGTGAATCAGAAACCTGTCACTGGCCTGAAAAACAAAAAACACCTTTATATAAGTCCCACAAAATTGTTGTTGCCTTGCTAAGATGTATTGCAAATGGGGTTCAGGTGCATTCAGTCATCTCTAGCTGTTAAACTTAACACTTTTCTGATGCGCTAATGCTAGAGGAGATGTTTGATACTTTAATTGCTCTTGGAAGCAAAATCATCCTGCTAGGCATCAGGCCGACTAGGTTTGAATGTGGAAAAGGGAAATAAAGATGAAGCAAATCACGTCAGGGACCATAAAGCCATTGTTGTTCCTTTTTGAGTGTATAAATGGTCATGTTTGCTTGTTATTTCTAAAACTTTGTTTTAATAGCTGTTTTGGAGGATGTGGGGTGATGCAGACTATACTTAAGAGGAAGGAACCAGAAAAACCACCTCTGAGTATTCCTTGCCTAAGAAAACCCTGTGAAATTCATGGGGTCACCAGAAGTCAACAGGTGATTTGAAGGCACATACGTACATTCTATTTTAGATGTAGTTTTACTAAAAATGAAAATTAAAAAGTAGCTAAGTAACACACAGGCTCCAACCAAGTAGACCATCAGTTAAGTTCCACAGAACAGAAGTATAGTTCAAAATTTTGTTAAGTGTTTACAAATACATACGGTTTCTCTAAAACCAAGGTAATAATTTGCAACATGTCCAGCCAGCATGGAACCACCACTGGACATGCCCACATTGTATGCCCCATTAATGATTTTCTCTTTCCTGACATTCAAAAAGCCTCCGTAAGGCAAAATTCCAAATACAGAATTTTTATGCCTGAAGGGTAGACTATAGCAGTGAGAACCGATGAGGCAGTTTCCCAATTTCAGCTGCTGGTCATTGATGTGTGCCAATAGATGGTGAGGGTTCTTGCCCTTCTGCATTGGGACAGTCTGGGTGGCTGAAGCAAGTGCACAGCAGCTGTCTGGTCATCCCTATAACATCAGCAACTTAGTACTGCCACAGTTTCCCTTTACAAACTGTCTCTGCTGCTGGGCTGCAATTACTCCATAGTTTTCCATCTACTAAATTACTGCTGCCCACTACCTTTCCCATATTATCATCAAATCCATCCATTACTTCTTTGTACAGCCATCGAGGAGACTGCACAGACTAGACAGCTTACTCACTCTCCTTCTTTTTTTGTCTTCCTGAAGTCTATAAACAGAAACTTTGGCAATGACCTTCATTCCTCAGAGATTTTTACTTTGATTTGTTGAGGAGTTGGCTGTACATTTTTGGATTTTTATTTATTTATTTTTTTGTCTACAATGCAGACAAATGAAAGAGGAGGGAAAATGGCAGGGCCACATTAGTTCTCATAAAATCCCCTAAAAATTGTTGCAAAAATATTGTTAACAGTCAGCCCAGGGAGAGGGAGTGTTAATTGGGATTTGTTGCAAGGATCACACAACTTTCTTGTTGCAGCAGCTCCACTGGCTGACAGTATATTTTCAGGCACAATTCAAAGTTGATCTTTAAAGCATTGTACAACTTAGGTCCAGGATATCTGCCAGACTGCATCTCCCCATATGAGTCAGCCTAGATCTGAGATCTTTCATTTTCATTAGGGATGAGCCAACCGAATCCACGAATCCTCGAATCCTTGGGAAGGATTCAAGATTCGTGGATACGAATTCCTCGGCCAAAACAGGCAAATCGAATCTTTTGAGTCCCTGCATGCCCCGAGGCCTGAGCTGGCATGAGCGCCCCGGATCAGGCCTGTGCGGGTGTGCAGGGCCATCGAGAGCCACTTTCCTGCATGCCCGGAGGCCTGAGCTGGTGCGAGCACCCCGGATCAAGCTCTCTTCTGCTGCCTGCTGCTGTGGCTGCCTCCCTCTGCAAGGTAATTATTCTCTTCTTCCTATTCTTTTCATTTGAGACTGGAGGGTAGGGATTGGGACTGGACTAGAGGCTGGTGTTTGTTTTTGTTAAGTATCTTCCTTGTTTTAGGACTTGAGACTGGACATCAGGGTAGAGAGTTGAGACTGGGCTAGAGGCTGGTGTTTTGGTTTTTTTAAAGTGCCTTCCTTGTCACAGGACTTGAGACTTGACTGGAAAGTACAGTGTTCTTGAGACTTCAAGGACAGCTGAAGAAGATTCCTTTGCATGGCTTCCTTGCAAAGCTCTTTCATACACAATTCTGGGGTTTGTAATTGGACAAGGTGTCACAGCCTTCTCTGCCAAAGTGTGTTAGTGCATCATCAAACTACAAGATGCCATAAGGAGCTATGCAAAGAAAAATCCAGTTTTGACCTGGATTATCTCTGTACTGTAGTATGTGGCCCTGTTTACACAGGCAGGAAAATATGGGATTAATAATCCACATTTTCCTGCCTGTGTAGAAGGGCCTTCATGTCATTTTCAATCTGGTGAGATCCTGAGGCAAAACTATGACAGTTGCCCTGGCCAGATTTCTTCAGAGACAGGTTTGCCTTTGCCTAGGCTTTTGCTAAGGCTGAGGGAGTGTGTCTTTCCCAAGATTATCCTTGCTCTTTTGTTTTGTTTTGTGATGCTCAACACAGGAGATGGCATCATCTTAAGCATCCTCCAACATCTGGAGCTACTTCCAAATTACATGTAATTCTTAATAAGAAGTATATGGGTATGTTTTCCTGAAAGTGAAAACTATTATTTTGTTTTTCATTAAACAAAGACATCAAACTCTGCTTCAAAACACTTTTCAGTAGAAGTGCTTTGTTTCCGTTGCTTTTTAAACCCTTTTGTAAAAAAGGAATAGAAAGATTCAAGATTCATGGATTCACAGAACTTTCCAGGGATTCAGATCCGGAAAATTCTGGATTCGTCCCATCTCTAATTTTCATCACTTTCACACATACAGTTGGTACGTAGACAGGGCCTTCTCAGTGGCTGCACCTAGGCTTTGAACTCACTCCCTAGCTAGGCTGGGATGATTCTCTTCTTGCTGTCCTTCCATCACCAAGAGAAGACTTTTTTTTTTCTCCAGCAGGCTTTTAGAACTGAAAGTTTTTAGGAAAGAGCTTTTAAGAGTGTGCTGCCTTACACTGTGTAGTTTTTAACAGCCTTGTTATAATTTTGAAGTACATGCTTTAAGTGGTTTTAATATTGTTAACAGTTTAATTCTATTTTAATGGAGGTTTTGTATATTTTTAATTACACTGTAGTCATTTTAATTTGTAAGCTGCCTTGAATCTCAAATGAAGTCCAATTAAGAAAGTAACGAAGAAGGGTCTAAAGTGAAGATCGTAGCTCAGAAGAGAAACAAATGATTCACATACAGAACATCCCAGAATGTTCAAACTTTGGCATCTCAACTTGAAAAGATCACAAATGGCAGGAGACATAAAAGGCTCCTCTCTACTGTGAGACATTGGAGAGATGACGCCAGTCAGAACTGGTTGCCCTGGGACAGATAGCAAATAATATTACCTGGTGAAAGATAGCTTCCCGTACAACTGAGTGTAGGCGTGTAAATCTTGGCTTATTTTCTTCCATGCAAAATCTAAAAATGTCAAAGGCTTCCTCATGTTGGCTGAGACTACAAAAGTCTGTGCACATTTTTCTGTGATTTTCACAGTTTGGGGATTTTATTTTGATATTGTGTTTTATATGCAAACATAATTCTTTTTCATGAGGCAGAAAACCTCATCGGTTTTGCATAAAGAAGGATCTTTGATGCCATTACTGACCAAAATAAAAAAAATGAGCATGTCTTTTTGCGCTTACACCAGAGCAAAAACCTCATATGGGTTGACAATTTTTTGGAGAGGGTGTCACAACATGTCAAATATAATAAAATGTTCTTTATATTCCACACTGAATACATCTTACGCTTTGACAATGTTTGCTTTAGAATTACTTTTGCCTTCCTAATATAAGAGAGCCCTTGTTGCCAAAATCAATGGATTTTTCACTAAAAGAACCCTTACCTTCTTGCTGCTAGAAGAAATGCCTGGCACACTGCCTGGTGTAATTCTCAGGTAAACTTCTCACAAAAGATGCAGCAGTGTACAGAATCTTACCAACTGCAGGACAGAGGAGAAAGGGTTGTTAAAACAAAGGAATTATGCAACATCAACTGAGGCTGAAACCCTCAGACCTCAGCAGAGTTGCTGTATTCATGTGTCGTTCTAAAGCAGCGGTTCTCAACCTGTGGGTCACGACCCCTTTGGGGGTCGAATGACCCTTTCACAGGGGTCGCCTAAGACCATCGGAAAATATGTATTTCCGATGGTCTTAGGCTCCATTCCCTCCTCGGTGGTGGTGCGCAAGCCATGCGCTCGCATCCTCCTGCCCCCTTTGGCGGGAGCGCACCACCACTCCTGGGCCTTTTCCGCATGTTACCTTATCGCGGAGATGGGGGGTGTCCTCTCTTCGCTGCTCCTTCGTCCCGCAGCTGGCTTCCTGGTCATGCGACCGCCCCGCCCCTTCCCCCGCAGTGCAGCCTGGGAGCTGTAGGCTGCGCTGGGGGAGGAAGGGGCAGGGCAGTCGTGCGACCTGTCTGGGGAGCCATTTCTGAATATTTCCAAAAGCAGCTCCTGGATCGTTGTGAATTCTAAACCCACATCTACTTTTTCATATGGGGAAGGAAGAATATTCCTTGTTTGTACCAGAATCCTATCAGTGGCATTCAGAGATGTCAGTTGCACTATACATGGAGAGTCACCTTTTTGGACAATCCAGAATGAATATGTCCAGGTGATTGTGGCAAGACCAGAACTCTGCCTGTGGAACTGTTGCTGATGGAATAATACATCTAGAGCAGCCTGGGAGCTGTAGGCTGCGCTGGGGGAGGAAGGGGTGGGGCGGTCGCGCAACCAGGAAGCCAGCAAAAAGAGGGCACTCCCCACGTCTGCGATAAGGTAACGTGCAGAAAAGGCCCAGGAGTGGTGGTGCGCAAGTGCGAACCACACGCTCACATCCTCCTGCCCCCTGTTCAGAAGGGACTGAAATCGCTCCCTTTCTCCACTCCCGGGAGAAACTCCTGTCTGACAGGCCAGCTTGGGGGGGCAGCGGCAGCACAGGGGTCAGGCCCCCTCCTCGCCACAGCCCCTGCCCCACTCACCACGGAGGTGGTGCTGCGGAAGGGCTGGGGGGCTGCAAAGCGGCGCTTTTCCGGGGGGCAAGCTCTGCCTGGTGCAAAAGCCAAAGGCGCTGGGATTTCCCCCCCAGCCAGGGTGGACACTCTGGAAACTTTTCCCACACTGGCCCCCCCAGCAGAAATGAGAGCGAAGCAGAAGCAGAGTCCGGGGGGGTTCTCGGAGTTTTTTCCCGGGAGAGACTCACGGCTCCTCTTCCCTCCCTGCCCGCCCCCCCCCCGTTCCTGGCCAGCGAGGCGGCCTTTGCCGGTGGGGGAGAGGCATTGTAAATAGTAACTAAATAATTTTATGGTTGGGGGTCACCACAACATGAGGAACTGTATTAAAGGGTCGCGGCATTAGGAAGGTTGAGAACCACTGTTCTAAAGCCTAGTTTAGCACAACTTGGATGAGTTGCTACAACCCTTGGGTCTATTCATTTCACTTTCCCATGCTACCTACCACCTTGTTGTTGCTGTGTGCCTTCAAGTGAATTCCTACTTATGGCGAAACTAAGGCAAACCTATTACAGGGTTTTCTGGGGTGGGAGAGTGTCTGATACACCAACATCACTCAGGGAATTTTCATGGCCAAGTGGGAATCAAACTCTGGTCTCCAGGATTGTAGTCCAACACTCAAGCCACTATACTGTGCCAGCTCTCTTCCTCCCCTGTACTTGAACTACCCCTCATCTACTAGAAATGAAATTAATTTCTATCTACTGCCCCCGTGTGATGAAATGCACATCACTTCAGACCAGACAGCTGATTAGCTGTTCCTTTCTCCTAACTTATCCTTCAGGCCTGACTTGCTGTTCAGTCCAATCTTGCCCCTTGAACTTGTTATTTGAACATTCTAAGAATCATGTATGCATTTTTTTTTAACCTGGGTTACATACATAGAAATATGAGATGAATTTGGAAAGTATTACTAATGTTATGTGCCCATCACAATTGAATGTGCTATGTACAGAGAAATTGTAACAGGCAGTTTTAATCAGCGTTTGCTTGCCCAGTTATGCCAAAAGAGGTTTTATTTATTAGGTCAAAATCAGAAGGCTAAAACCTATATGTAATTCCCTCTGACTGGAGCATTCTGTACTCTGTTGGTCCAAATCCAGTCTTCAGCATTAATGCAGTATGTCGGTGGCAGGGCAGGGCCGGGTAGGCTAGGGAGGCCTCAGGCCGGGACCGGCCTTGGACCAAGGCAGTCCTTGCAGCAGGCAACGAAGGAACAGAAGGAAAGGGTTTCCTCACCCAGGCAACGAAGGGGCGGCGACCGGCAGGTCCCGTGGAACAAAAGCAAGCCTTGCAGCAGGCGAATGGAGAAACAAAAGGAAAGGGTTTCCTCACCCAGACAACGGAGGGACGGTCGGCCAGCAACACCTCTGGACGAAGCTTCAACAGGCGCGGGACACGGAACGGACCGATGGCGCAGGATATCCGACGGTTGTTGCCCCGTGCCGGCCTTGTCCCTCCTCTGGCCCTAAATAGGGCCCTTGACCAATCCTGCAGCTCTCCCGCAGCTGCAGGCCCTCAGCCGGCCTCACAGCTGCGCCTGATCAGCCAGCTGTGAGCGCTCCGCCTGGCACTCCAGTAGCCGCCGGGAGCGTCGGGCGGCCTCCTTGGCCTGCCGCCACTGCCGCCATGTGGGCGGGGCCCCGATGCCCTCCTCCTCGGTGGTCAGACCCTCGGCGGTGTCCGGGCGCTGGGTTACGGCGACGGACAGTCCCTCCACGGCGGCGTGGTCTGCTGCGGCACCCGGGAGCTCGTCGTCTGCGGCGGGCGGCTCCGTGCCCCCCTCCCCGGCAGCGGGACTCGAACCGGCGGCCGAGCGGCCGTCCGCCGCAACGGTAAGGTCCGCGGCCTTTTCCCCGGTAGGGAGACCTGCGGAGACGGCCGGGCACCCGTCCCCGGTGGTGGGCTGCTCCACGGCCCCCTCGCCGCCGCCGGCCGGCTGGCCGTCTCTGGCGCAAGAGGCCTCCGCCACGACTCGCAAGGAGGCCGGCGTGCTCTTGGCCTCGGGCGCCATCTCCGCGGCGTCCTCCGCGGCTTCAGCGGGGCCAGCAGGACCGGAGACCCCGACACAGTATTTGAATAATATTAATAATATCAATTATTAATGTTAGTACTATCAGTATGTATGGTTAACATAGCATTACTATCTTGGCAGTAAAAGACCAATTTTAATATTGATATTTCAGTAGTAATTTATATTACTTATATATTGCTGTATAAATATTGTCCACCTATACCTATGGATATATTTTGAATATGCACAAGGAGGTATCCTGTACACTTCCTCGCACAACATCTTCACCCCAGTGTCTAAGAACTGGCAGAGGGTCTAAGAACAGGCAGAGGCTGCAACTTCTCCAGAACATGTGCAAGAACAGCCTAAATGAACTCAAGTGTAGCTTCATGACCCAGTCAACACCTGGAAGGTCAGAGACACCCCTGGAAGCCCCCTGGCTGCTATTCTGCACTAGGGAACAAAGAAGCCACCCCTGCCCTCTCCCTAACTATGGCATATGTACCCTGGTAGGTCTTTCAGCATTACACCGTTATAGTGTTATTATTCCACTTTCAACATCCTGTGGAATTCTGGGGTTTGTAGTTTACCGAGGCCAAAGAGCTCTCTGGCTGAGAATTCTAAAGGCCCCTCCCTAAACTGCAAACTCCAGGATTCCACAGGATGTTGAAAGTGGAATAATAACATTATAACAGTGTAGTGTGGAAAAGCCCTTAGTTTCCTTACAGTGTACAAAAGAAGTGTAAGTTTCCACTAGTTTGTTTCCTTGATCTTGGCCTTATTGCAAATGTGGAATACAATTACTAATCGGATCTTTAAAGAATTTAGCTGATGTTAACAATTAACATGGGACACTATTGAGTGTTGATATTCTGCAAGTATATTAGCAACCCCCATGGGCTTTTCACATGATCAATTTGTTGTGCAATAAGTTAACATTTGTTGCTCACCATCATCTTCATACTTGATCTCAAGATTATATGTCTATCCCTCGGAAGACATATTTTTCAAAGCCAGTGTGTTGTACTGGAGAAAAAGTGATCCTTCAAATTAAGGCCTTTTTATTCCACAGAATTTTGGGAACTGATCACTTTGTATAATGAGCTTTCTGTTTTTGGCTTTGTACTGTTTTATTCTGTGCTTTTCCATTAATGTTTTACATGCTTTTATACGGATTTAATTCGATAGGCAGTTCAATATTTCCTTTATCTCAGTCTTTTGTATATTTTGTATTATTTATATCTCTTTTCATTCTGTAAGCTGCCTTGAGTCCCACTCTTGGGAGAAAAAGTGGGATATAACTAAAAAGGATTGATTAGTTGCTCTAGGACATCTATTGTACTTCTGTTTTGTGATGCATTTTATGGTTGATGTTAAGAAATGTTCTGCAAAAAAAAAAACACACAAATTTTTCACAAAAAAAGTCCCAAAATGTAAAATAAATATAATCACTCATTTTTCCTCATTTTCTCAGTGGAGATGAAAATATTCAGAAATATTCTTTCCTTCCAAGACCATTTCCTTTCAGATGTACAGGAAAGCTAAGAAGATACACTTGTTTTCATTGGATTTTTTTAAATATAATTTGAGGGAGTGCCATTTATTTATTTGTCATTACTGTTTTCACTTAATTGTATTGGTTTCTACTGCTTCCTTTATCTTGCATGCTGCCTTGAAAAGATTCCCCTCTGAAAATGATCCTAAATAAATAACTGTAAATAAAATAAAAGAACCAATAACACTCTTAACCTGGGAAGAACACAGCTTCAACTACCTTATAACATTTCAGCATTTTAGGTCTTAAATAAAACCTACCTGGTAGGTTTGTTGTGAAGGAGAATTCCATAATAAATTAAGAGCGTTGCTATAAAACTACAGATAGTCTGATAAATGCCAGTCTTGCTAAGATATCTTTTGAGGGTTGCATCTCCTTCTAATTATAGGCTGTGAGCACACAGCATCTTCACCCTGAAATCTTCTACAAAGGAATGGCTCTTTAATTAGCAAGGAAGGAAGGATGTGATTTCTTACTTTAAGGAAAAAAAAATCTGGGCAGACCAGACATTTCCTTGAAAGTGTATTTTCTCATTGGCTGGAGTATTCCGAGTGAGATCTCAGTGCCTTCTGCACTCCCACTGCGCACACCAAAGGGCACTAGGCTTCGCTGAGCAGCTTTATTATCATACATTAACCTTAACAAGGTAGAACAATCTTTTTCTGCAGTGTAAGGGTAATTAAGTCTAAACACTCTTGGCCTTTCCAGGATGTGTTCATCAAAAATAACAATTGTTAATCAAGCCCCTTCTCCTTCCCTCCCCCCACGAAAAAAGATAGTGAGCATATCCAAAGCATGATGCTACGTTCAATTAATATACAGATGCAATTTTACTACAGTTTTCGAACTCATAATAGTCTGGCTCACAGGATGGATTATCTTTTGTGCAGGCTAATGCTGTAGAAGCTAGAGGAACTAAAATAATTGTTTATGGGTTTGGTCAGAGGAAGAGAACCTGCAGTTCTCCAGATGAAGTTGAACCAGACAGTTCTGGACCAACATGGAGCCCTGAGCCCTAGCTCCAATCAGATCCAGCCAACATGGCCTGTGAGCAGTGATGGGAGCTGTAGTCCAACAACATTTTTGGCTACCAGTTTCACTACCCCTGCTTCAGATTTTATGGTTGGTATACTGGCTAAGAGATTGATCTGTGAACCTAGATATTCCCAGCTGATCTCTTGTTTCTACAAATAACTACTTCACAACTTTGGGTCTGTCATCTGCAATATCGGAATGATAGCACAGGCTAATGGATCATCGTGTTGAGATAATGTAAATAAAGCAGTTTGTCTGCAGTAAAAATGCAAGTGACAGACATACACAGCAGCTGCCAGTGTCTGCATACCCAGACAGAACCAGCTTTGGCTGAAGACTAAACTGCCTGACCTTCTCCAAAGCTAGCATTACCAAGCAGTTTTCTCATCAGTTGCCAGCACCACACCCTGCATGAGCATGTAGTTGCAGCAATCCCAGTGCAACCTTAGTCAGTGGCACTGGCACACTTCCACTGGCAACTGAACAACCAATCAGTATGGTCCAGGTTATGTGAAGGACGGTATTTCCCCCTATAAACCAGCCCAGACTTTTTTGAGATCTGCTGGAGAGGCCCTTTTCTCCATCCCACCACCCTCATAGGTACACTTGGTGGGAACATAGGAGAGGGCCTTCTCTGTGGCTGCTGCGAGACTCTGGAACTCCCTCCCCAAAGAAATCAGACTGGCATCCTCCCTATTCTGGTTTAACTATGTCTTTTTAATAGTTGTGAGCCACTTTGAGTCCCAAGCTGGGAAGAAGGTAGGGTATAAATAAATAATGATGATGATGATGATGATGATGATGATGATGATGATGATAAATACCAAGTAGCTCCCATTTTTGAGTTCTACAATGTGACATAACAGCATGCGTAAGATCACTGAAATGTTCTGTTAGGAACATGCATTATCCAAAATGTAAAACTTCAGCCTACATAAGAAGTACATCAGTGCTAACAATAATCAGGGTGGGGAGAGAACTACCAAAACACTTGTCCGGTGTAGGGCATGGCTAGATGAAAAGTTCCAAAGCAGTTCTGTTGGGTTGGCTGAAGGTAGGTCCATGCTACGCAGGCCATGCCTCATGCTCTGCCACTCATTCTGTGGCTTGGAAGCAAACCTGGCATTAACTGGCATATCCATATTTTCAGACCTAAGCCCAATTGTTAGTCCTAACTGGAACAGATCCATAGAATCAGTGCAAACTTGATAAGTCAATGTTTCACTGATTCAAAGAGTCTGCTTTAGTTGGATCTAACAGTTGGGTACAGACCTCAGATTTTTAATGTCATTTGCATAAATACTAAAATGTGAGACGTTTGTTTGTATGCTTCTCCTCTTTGTGTAGGTCAAGATGCAAATTTGTATGTCATGAGTACAGGCCAATCTTTGGATCTGTAACTGTTGGAAGGTTAAATTACATGCTCATCAGGTTCTTTGCTTTAAAGCTATTGTATACCAATTAGAATTTATACCAGTCTTTCCAAACTTGAATCTAAATCCAGTTGTTAGCCCCCAACTAGAGCAGACCAGTGAATCAGTGAAACTTACTTAAGTGTTGACTTACCAAATTCTCTTTGATTCAGTGGGTCTACTTTTGTTCAGACGAACAATTGAATTTAGGCTTTGGTGCATCTCATGTACGAGACTACACATCAAACCATTCCATTCCATCTAGGAACAGTGGGAGCTGTAGTCCAAGGCAAATGGAAGACCCCAGGTTGGGGAAGCCTGCTTTACACTGTAGTCAATGACAATAACATTGATCTTGTGAACCCGAATGCTATGTTCTGCTATTAATTTAACTCTTCTTTATTCCCTAGATGATGCATACTTACTGCAGGGACTTAATATTGAGGAACTCTACCCTGAAACCTCTAGTTTCATTACATATGATGGGTCAATGACAATTCCACCCTGCTATGAAACAGCAAGTTGGATACTAATGAATAAACCTGTCTACATAACAAGGATGCAGGTAAAATGAAAGACATTTCTGGATATGTGACCTGTTAGAAGAGGGAATTTCACTTGTATCTTTGTAGCATCATATATGAAGTCAAAATAAACCAAAAACATATAGACAATGCTAGCAAATTGTTTCAAGCATGTGAACTTCTGACTTCCTTCATTGGCCGATCTAGCATATTTCAATGGACAACTGAATTTCAGTGGACCTTTTTTTAAAAAAATACTACCCAAGAGAGGTGGGAGTAGCTGTTGCAAATGCTGTCCTTACAGCATTTCATTTGCAACATGACAAAAGCTCATTTTTTCCTCCTCAGTCTCTGGTTCTTGATCATCTCCATTGGCTGAAAGAGTGAGGAGAGGCATGTACAATATAAGCCCCAGGCAGGTTGTTTCATTGCTTAAAATTGACCTGGCCTGACATTAGTTCACCCCCTCCCCTTCTACTCATGGCCTGGCCCCACAGTGGACTACTCCCTCTTTGGCATACCATTGCCTTCCTTCCCTTTCTAGCTCCTGGCCACAAAGACCTTTCCTATCTGCTCATTTCCTCTCCTATTTGTTTGTTTCTTTGTTTCCTACCAAACTGCTGCTGCCTCTTTTCTCCTCCCCCCTCCGCCTCCTCTTCCTCCTCGGTCTTCTGAACAGAGCCTGGAAAGGTCACACTTCTGAAGTAGAACTTCCAGACTAGTACCCTCCTGTGGAACTATGCTAAAATAGAATAATACAATCATTGGATCATATAGCTAGAAGAAACCACAAAGGCCATTGAGTCCAGCCCCCTGCCATGCAGGAATACACCATCAAAGTATTCCTGACAGATGGTCGTCCAGCCTCTGTTTAAAAACCACCAAAGAATGAGACTTCACCACACTCCCAGGCAGCATATTCATTGCTCAAACTGCTGTTATCATCTGAAAATTCTTCCTGATATTTAGACAGAATCTCTTTCTTGAAGTTTGAAGCCATTGCTTTGTGCTCTAGTCTCTGGAGCAGCTGAAAAAATCCTTGTTCCATCCTCCACATGATACCCCTTCAAATATTTAAACATAGCCATTATGTTGCCTCTTAAGCTTCTTTTCTCCAGGTTAAACATACCCAGCTCCTGAGGCCTCTCCTCCTAGGGCATGGTTTCAGATTTTCTCCAGGTTTTGGTTGCCCTACATGTTCTAGCCTGTCAATATCCTTCCTGAACTGTTATTCAGAAAATAGTTGTGCAAGCAATTGTATTTTTTCAAAGATTGTTTAACTACTGTCCATAGTGCAGTCAATTGTTTTGCAAGTCCACAGACAAGCCGTCTTTCTCATTTTTGACTTGGTGGATGGAGAACTAATTGACCAGAGGTCTGTGGGTGTCCTGAAGCCCTCATTGCCTGTTGCATAATCAGGATCCCGTGGCTACGCTGGCCTGTATTTCTGCTGTGCTAAAAGAATATAAGATCTTGGTCCCAAAGTCCTCTTGCCAGCAAGGCTGCTAACTATGCTGACTGGGGGATTCTGAATCTTTCTGTCTGAAAAGTAACTTTTCCAGACTCTCTGCTGCACAGACACACACACAGAGGCCCATTAATAGGCAGGCAACTGAGCAGTCATGGCTAGGGGGCTGCAGCCTCCTAGCCTTAAGCTCTCTTTGAACATGAGAGATCTCTGAGGTGGGGAAACATCTACCTGAGCCAGGCAGTTTCTGAAACACTCAGGCCTCATAACAATTTTTCAGAATTAGTGTGAGTAATCCGAATTGATGTTTTGCTAAGTATGTCTTTTTTTTTCTTTGAAAACAAAGCTGCATATTAGCCCGTCTATGACCTACCTGGTACCAATCTTATAAGACAGCTCTGTGTCTTTAAAAAGAAATGTCATAGGATGTCACTGTCACTTCCTTCCAGCACCTCCAAATGTGCCTCCTACCTAAAGGACTTATCAGACAGAATTCAATTTGAAAGGCATCACTTAAAGTGCTTGGACTCTCCTGTGGTGTTGATTTGCATGAGAGAAAAACAGAAGTGCTCTTGACTGCTTTTTCAGAAAAATGATGGACATACAAAAAGGTTTAATTTATTGCATTTACCAGGGGTGTAGCTATGAGGAAGGCCAAAATGAGGGTGGCACCCTACAAATAAGAATTCCTCCCTGCAACAGAATTTCCCTTCAGCCCCTAATTTGTGTAGCACTGCAATAATTTAAATCTTGTTGAGCATTTAGAGTACAGTTTAGGCATCCAAAGAAATGGAACAGGCAGGGTGGCCAAAGGAATACTAACACAGCAAATAGAAGAGTTCTGATTGCGAATCATTTTCCATTTCTCTCTTTCTCTGCAATGCTAGAAATTTGGAGGAAATTTTTATTCTTATTTGGAGGGGCAATAACCTCATTTTGCCCCCCACCCATAGCTACTTCCATGATTTGAGCCTTCCTGCCATATTTATTGCACCTAATATTAGTGGATAGAATGGTTCTGTCTAAAGTGCAAGTACAGTCTATTTTTCCCTAGAGTTGTGTGCATTAGTAAATGACTCTTTTGAAAAATAAAATTTTAACTAAGGGAAGATCAGCTGTTGCAATTCATAATTTAGTTTGTGGTGGTGATTTGGAGAAGAGGTCAACAAAGTATAAGGATGGAGCAAAACATCCTGAGTCTCCTACATCTGAGAGATAGATGGGAGATAAATCAAAGATAAATGAGGAAAATAAATCCTTTGCTTTGTTCTGAGAGAATTCAGCCCACTTTTTCTTCATTTTATCTTTTTAAAATGCTGCTTTTTTGTTATTCTTTTGACTGTCTTCTCATATTTAGGAATAAGAAAAGCTGGTGGTCAAAGCTCTGCTCCTGCCACCAATGCCAGTACAACTGGCATCTTGAGGAAAAAAATTAAAGAATTGCTTTTGCCTTGGTAAAATTTAATTTTGAAAAATCTTAAGGCTGTTTCTGCACTAACTGTTACAGTGCTATTATTCCACTTTCAACATCCTAGGGAATCCTGGGGTTTGCAGTTTAGGGAAGGGCATCTTTGACCTCAGTAAACTACAAACTCCAGAATTCCACAGGATGTTGAAAGTGGAATAATAGCACTATAACAGTGTAGTGCAGAAATGGCCTAAGTAAAAGAGAAGCGCACATTTACTCACCCTACCCTGGGTTGCATACCAAGAAATGTTTGGCCCTGGAATCACAAATTAATTTGCTTCCTTTCCTGGTTTTGCTGACCATGAACCAAGTTGTGTATATTCCATCACAGATGAAGCTCTGAGGACAGATTTAAAATGGTGCAAGTGACCATGTAGAATCCAGCAGGATGGTTTAAATGTATTTAAATAGTTTCCATATTTGGTTTCTTCCAAACTATCACTTTTAGTGAAATTGAAATAATTGCCAGTAGTTAGATGAGGAATTAAAATGAAGTTGCATAAATAATTTCTTGTAGCACTGTATATCACTGCCCAAAGATATGGTCAGGATCTTTCTGCAAAGTATATATTCACACAGAAGGGCTATTTGGCAAAGCAGATATATTAACGAAAGTATTCTCCTTGCAGGTTCAAACTGTTTTGTTTCTTCCTGTTTAGCTCTGGATTAATGATGATTTCTTGTCTTTTGTCAACTTCTTCCCCTATTCCACCACCAGGGAAGTTATAGCGAAATAGTAGTATTTATCTGTCAAAGAAATAAATGAAAAGAACCCAGAAATTTAATACACCTGAGGGAAATAAAAGCTGGTTTAAGCGGTACTTAAAGGTAATTAATTCACCACTCATCTCCCAGCTGCTGAACCAGCAGACAAGATGTTTCAGTCTAAAGCCCCAAAGCCTTATCTGCCTGTCTACCTTGAACAGGTTGTCATTGCAATTACATTAACCCCCAACCCACAAAATAATTACCAGAAATCAAGTCTTCCAAAAAAACACAGCTGAAACTAAAATCCTATTGGTGACTTAACTTTCTCATATTTTTTTCTGTCAGTATTGCCTAAAGAGGTGGCCTATACCACCCTATACCATATAACTCACCCCAGCGTGCAACAGCAGATGGATTTTGGACGCACAGTTCAGTCCTCCTAGCTACTTGCCAGCTGCAGGGGTGCTCCGAGGCATGTTCTGGCTGATGTTGCCCTCTCAAAAAGTAAGGCATGGATACACATTCATGGTGGAGGCTCCTCTTTTTCCCCAGGCATGCAGGCACAGCTAGAATGCACCTCAGCACACCCCATACTGCCAATTGGTAGACAAGAGGTTGAAGTTGTGCCCACAAGCTCCCCAGCTGCTGCCGTGCATCTGCTAGTAGAAGCAGGAAAGAGGGAGCAGCCTCTTTCCACATAGATGATGGCATAAATACAGTGGCAAAGACATGCATGTTTGATAAGGATACATATTGGATAACATGGCCTAGGGGAACATAGGAAGTGCATGTATCCCACAATTTGGCAGTAACATCATGTGGACTCCCCATAAAACGGTGGAATGGACAAAGAACAGTGGTCTAAGCCAAAGATCTTGTGTGGATACTATCATCCCCAGCAGCACACGTGTAATATATATTCGTAAAGCATCATCACAGCTTCTGCACTCACAAAAGAAAGTTCTTGCTGCACTTATGAAGCTTTCAGGGTATAATAGCCTCTGTTGCAGCTTTTATGAGAAGAAGGTAATATCTACAGTCAAATCTGGGAAGACTGGAAGATTAAAATGAAAGTGTATTTGATTCACAAAATCTTTTGCAGTTCTTATAAAATCAAGTAGATTTATACAGTTTCCACAGATCAAGCCATTTCCATGCAGCTCCTCATCTGTGGTTACTAGAAGTAGATAAAAATTAGACCAAATAAGCAATTAAATTTTGACATGTGTAACATGCATAATATTTTAAAGACTGTGAAATTCAGCCTTTTGAATGGTGTGTATTTTGAGCAAAATGAACATAACCTTGTAACAATAAAGGGTCAAGGTGTTTTTCATTAATTGCTAGCCCCAACTTGTAGTTTGCTTCTCTGTTTTTGCCCTATATGTCAACAAATGTAAATCCTGTAATGTTGATCCATTTGTCTTTATGCAGATGCATTCATTAAGATTGCTAAGCCAGAATCAGCCTTCACAGATTTTTCTGAGTATGAGTGACAACTTCAGACCAGTCCAGCCTCTCAACAATCGATGTATCCGAACAAATATCAACTTTAGTTTACAAGGGAAAGATTGCCCGAACAATAGAGCACAGAAGTTACAGTATAGAGGTAGGTATCAAATTTTGCGCATATTGTGAAATGATTGTTTTTTGACAATTTTGTAGAATCCCCTTCTTGCAACCAGCCATGGGAATATGGGATGCCAAGTCAGGAGTGGTAGCTGAGAGATTCCATATTACTAAGGCAATGGATCCTCTCGTGGTTTTATTCTGAAACACAAAAGATCTGTCCAAAATGCTGATCCCTGTTCCAAATATTAGGTTCATCACCTTGAATAACTCCTTTAAGGTTTAAAGTAAAATCCAGTTTTAGTAAACTTCATAATAAAATTGATATCTGATTCACCACCCAACTAGGAAACCTCCACCTGCAACTACATAGTAGATAATTTGTGCATCTAATCTAGGACTGTCAACTCTTGACAGATACTGTCTCTATAGGATCTCAGGCAAATTTCTGACCAGTGAGCTGGAACTGCCACAACTGATCTTGGAACTTTTCAGATGCAAAAGAAATATTTTTCCACTGAGCTATGTTTCGTCCCCAAACATTCTCAGCAGACTTGTAAACATTTATAAAAATAACATAGGTGGAAAAAATAAAATATGAGAAGTCTTGTTCTGGCAAGGAGGTGATGCTGAAGGAGTTTGATGGAAAACATTGACCAAAATCCAATTGCTAATCCTAATAGATGGGATTTATATAAGTGTTAATTTAGCATTCTAAAGTTGATTCAGTGGATCTGCTATAGGTGGGAATAAGGATTGGGTTTAGACCACTGAGTTGAAAACAAATGTACTTGAAAAACTGAATGTCTACATCCAGGAAATTACCTCTTCTGAAATTACCTCCAGTAACATGTACCATGGGACAACCAGACAAATTCTGCCATTTTGCAAGGTTGAGTCAAAGGCCATCTGCCAGTTATGTGTAGCATATATTATAGCGGCTGACTTTAAAGTTCAGGGAAAAATAGCAGCAGCAGCACATGGACAGCAGAGCAAGGGATGTTGCCACATCCTGTGTGTTTAAATTAGCAGCCCTATTAGAGGCAGTCTTTGTTCATGTCCCTGACTTCATGTTATGGTAACAAGGAAGAGAAATAATGATTCAGTCATTAGACTGCAGAAACCAGGCATCTGCACTTGCCACGTAGTCTGACTTAAAGATTTGGCTTCAGGTCAATTATCTGACAATGATGGCATCAAAGTCTCTAATAAAGGGATGGAAAAGAAATGTGTTGGGGTGGTATTTCTCCCAAAAATATATATATTTCACACCTCTCAGGACTGGTAACAGGACAAAGCACACCTTCCCCCAGAAATCCACACATTTCTGCATTAGCTAATCAAGAAAAATGTGTGAAATATGTACACTAGGAAAATGGGGACAAAGATACAGAATGTGTGTCAAAATAAAAGTCTCACAACCCAGTTTCAAACTGAGATGGGACAAGAATGCCAGTGGGGTTCTAAAAAATGCAACAAAAGTGAAGCTGGCAAGGATTTTTTTTTTACAACCTTAAATAAATCCTGGAAAAAGGAAGCTTTCTTTAAAAAAAAAACTGCATAACAAAGCAGCGAGGAAGAAGAGGAGGAAAAGAAAGAGGAAGGGGCAAGGAGGAAGATGATGACATAGGCTGCCATCCTGTTAGGAACATATACATGTATAATGTTTCCCTGACTGTATATATATCACTTTGGGGGCACTGTGGAGACTGGTATTCCCTTACTCCGTCTGCAATGTCCAAAGCTGCACTCACACAGACAAAAACAGACACACAACTTACAGAGCAGCCAGGCACAGGATAGACTAAGAGACACATGACAATATCTACGGGCTGTAATCCTGTCTACACGTGGAACTACACTAAGCTGAGACATAACAGTACCACTGAATTACTAAACAGCCTCTGACCCCCTCCCCAAAACAGCCATTGCCAGCTTTGTGGGGAGCAGGCAAGATCACAAAAGGATCTCCCTCTAGCTAGATGTGAAATGCTTGCTTGCTTGCTTATTTATTTATTTATTTAGTGAATTTGTATCTTACCTTTCTTCAAGATGGGATCCAAGGTGGCTGAATGATGGCATCAGCACTGAGATCCAGCAGGGTCTTCCAGATATCTCAGTACTGTTGTAATCCATTCATGTCTGGCTGTGAGGGCTATAGCCAGACTGCATGCTCCTCATGAATACAACTTTCATATAGACCACATGAACTCAGAGATCCATAAGAAACCAACAGGGATCCAGCAGTTATTTCCAGCACAGAAATCAGCCTTGGGAGTCTTTTCTTAATACAGGAAGGAGAGTAGAGGAGGGAGGAATTATTTCTTAATAACTGGCCTACCCTCTGTGTTGTAGAGGCTGTATGGAAAATACTTTAAAAAAAAATGATAAGTTGGGTGCCATTGTGGAAACCTGTGTGTTGTTGTTTCTTTCAGTAAATGAATGGCTCCTCAAGTGATTAAGAAAAAGCAGGAAGAACTCATAACCTCAGTGGAATGCTACTACTGTGAATTGACGTGATTCAGAATGCCCCAGACTCATTCCGTTTTTGGTCTTTGTACTTCATAGATGGCAGACACGCAACTGTGCCCCAGCAAAAAATAAAAATAAAAAAATAAAGGAGGTCAAGTTGGGAATTCAGCTAAATGAAAATTATTCCTATGATCAGTCATAACAAACAAAGACAATATCTCCCATTAACATAATTACAATTTTGATACTGTTTTCCTGAAACTACTATAGCTCACAAATAAAAGACTTTTCAGACTTTGTACATATGAAATTCCTCCGCTGTTCCCTTCCTCTCTCTTCCCCCATCCCATCACCCACCCCATTTAAGAAAAATGGTGGTTCACTACCGCATCCAAGTGGATTTGTGTTCTGTGTGCCACGTAATCCTTGGAAAGCTGTCATTATATCACTCTCATTACTGATTACTGGCAAAGCAGAACTAGAAGATTGTAAGGGAAACATATTTCTGGATCATGATCCTTCTGTTTATTTAACAATGGACAGATATCAAGATAAGAATTGTAAATAGATCACTGAAGAATATAAAGGAAATTGAAATATTTTCCCCTCATCACATATCTGTAGTAGGAACTGCCAAGACTGAATTTAATCCATTTTTCTGTTTCTTGTTTTACAAAGGTCATACATTGTGTTTGGTTACTGTTAACAATTCAATAAATGTGTTTAACAAATTAATTTACCACACTTGTTTTGGTTTACTTTTTCCTCCCCAGAATGAAAAGGTTTTTAGAATTCTGACTACATTAAAACACAGATGCCCCTAAATTTTTGGCTCAGCTGAAAACAATTAAGAATGCATTTAATTAAAACAGCACAAACTTTAATCCCAGTATATGTATAATCAAGAATAAAGTTTGTTATAAAATATTGTAAAATGTCTTAAGCCTCACCTAGGCTATAATAAAGTGAGCGAGAAGTTCTCAGAAAACTTTTTTACTTTTTTTTTCACTGCATCTCAAAAATGAAGACTCCCTCACATGTTTCCTCCAAATGCTCTAACCATTAGTCTTCCACAATGCCCTGGAACAATGTTCGGTCCAGGGTATTGTGAAGTATGCAAAATGCTAATTGTGAGTCCTTGTCCCCTAACAAAATGTTGAAGAATTTCTCCTGCTACCACCAGAAATTTGGTCAAGTAATCCCTCCTATTTCACTCTCTGTAAACTGAGTGAAGACTTTCAGGTGACCGTTTACACACAGCATTAGTTCATAGCATGCCCCTAATACCAAAGCTAGCAGCTAATTTTCATTGTTCTATATTCTGAATCAAGGACATTCTAAACTATCAGACCGAAAACACCAGCAGTGTGGTTTCCTGTATTGACTTGTTTGGGTTCTTTAACCTTCTCCTCCCTAGTGTGAATAGCAACAAAGGGTTTGGTCCAATTCTTAACCTGTGTATGTTTACTATCCACTTATGAGAATCAAAATCATATGCTTAAAAGAAAAACTCAAAATCTCTGTTGCTATTCCTGTAGAGAAGGAAGGGTACCCTAAGGCTAGTCATTTCAGCTCGAAAATGAGTTCACTGTAGGCTGAGTGCTGATACAGGCTAACAATGTGGAACTGGGTTAGATGTCACAGGTACTGGCCAGTACATTCTTGGGACATACACAGTACTTTATCACAAGCAACAGGACATCAAGTGAAAACACTTGGCACATCTAAGCAAGGAATCACATCATCCCAGCAAAATTCTACCAAGCATGCATTGTTGGGAAAGTGTGATATCCCTATAAAAGAAGAGCCTACTTCAGAGAAGGCATCTGGATCTGATTACATTCTGGAAAGCAAATTTCTTTGCCCCTGTCTAAGCCCATTGTTGAAGCCTACCAACTTAATCATGTACAAGGTCTACAGTTTCTCTTTAGATCCTATCAAGTCAAAAGTAGATGTCTTTGGGCAAGATTTTTAAAAATATTTTAATGGTCATTGACTATGTTTGGTTACTGGCAAGAACTCAATAAATGTGTTTCATAAGTTAACGTCTGCTCTTGTGGAATTCTGAATGCCTTATTTAGAAAACAGACTCTGCTTGCCATCCCACTCAATCTTTCCTCCCCACCCATCCTCCCCCACACATCTCTTTTATTGTCATGACCTCCTGAAGTGCTAGAGTCAGAGGGGACATGAATGGTCAAATTCCAGCGAAGCCAAACACAATCTGTTTTACAGAAGTGTGGAGATATCCTTATTTTGTTGGGGGGGGGGGAAGAGAACACTGATTGGCATAAAATTTGTTGTACATCAACTACTACAAAAAAGGGGGGGGAGGATCTGTCCTGTGTTTAATGAATGGGGAAAGTGGTTTTTTAATGCACATCTTGAAAATTCACCAGCAGGGTTTCATTTCATTTCTACAATGTTGCTAGGGATTGTATAGTTACAAAATGCAGACTGTGATACTGGATCTTGGCCAATATTTTTAAAAGACGTTTTTAGCCATTTGAAAGTATTTAGCATATTATTTTTAACAGAGCTGACATATGATACTGGTCATAGAAGAAAGAAGCATATCTACTCATATGTTAATCAGAAAGAAAAGAAAAAGCATGTTCCATTGCTGCTCAGTATTTGAATTGCCTTCTCTGTTTAGCACAGATTTTTGAACATCTAGTAGGCAACCTGACTCAGGCCCTTGTCGCAAGATGGTGCCATCCCAGCATGGGGACGTGTTGCTGCTGGTCCACAATGCATGCCATTGCACATCGTTGTGGCCCCGCCCCTGTCACATCCCCAAGTGTTGCGATAGCGCCGTATACTATTACCAGGAAAAAAAATCCAGTAATGGCCTCCCCTTGTGTAATGATCCTGTCAGCTGCGGGAGTGCAGAAAGGGCAGAAGTGCTATCAAGTGCTTCCTTCCACATTAAAGCCCAGGAAGAGGCAGGCTGTACTGCAGAAGGGAGCAGTGTGTCCCAAACACTACCCATCCGCCAGCAGCCGACTGGTGCAGTGGAGAGAGTTCAGGTCCTGATCCCATCCCAGCAATGGCATTGCTAGGATCATGATGGAATGATGCAGGATAGCAGCATAGTGTGGTGAGGGCCTCAATGTTGCAAAGCTAAATGGGCTTCTGCACACAACTGTCCATCTACTTCCATCTTGGCCCTTGAATATCAACCTAAAATGGTTTTGGAACATACTTAAGGGAAGAAGGAGGCACAAGGAACACCCCTTTTCTAACATCAGAATGAGAATGTACCATGTCAAGACTTGCAAGCCCTACAAATTGGAACCCACACCTCAATAAACAACTTCCCAATGTGGTAAAATCCTATTGTTACAGGTTGCTTCTGCCTTGCCTTAACTTGTGCTAGTTTACTACTTTCTGCACCCATTTTAACAAATTGCCATGATGGTTGGACCTTATGGGAGCTATGTCCAAGCATCAGGTTAGATAAAGCGCTATATGCTGTAAAAGATTCCCAGATACCCCAAGGATCTCCACCAAAACAAAGAAGCTACTATTTCTTCTAAATGGAAAAAATCTGATCCTCAGGTTGTTCTGACATGCCTGCACACATATCCATGTTGGCATCAGTGTCATCTGCATCTCTGCCAACACACAGACAGCACAACCTGTGCTTGCCTCCACTATTAACATAACTGGCTATGCAGACCAGCAGGAACCAATGGAGGTTGGAGACACATGTGGGTACATGGCACTGAGGTTGAAACTCACTGCGCAATATGCCCATCCCAAACAAGAAAGTGAAGTTTGCTTATATATCTGACATATTCAAGCCTAAACATTTGAGCTAGGGCAACAGTCTGCAAAACAGAAGACACGTTGCAGCAGTGGTGGCAGAGACCTCACCCTAAGTCCACTTTAGCAGCTGTCATTGTATGATTTAGGCTATTGAAACCACTGTAGTATGTGTTTTCCAATTATGTTCTTCACTATGAACAATTCTTACTGGCCAAGTAAAGATAACCCTGTTACATTATGGATAAGCCTGTGATAACAATTTCTCATATTAGAAAAGACACCTTACTCCAGGCCCGTACAACTTGTGAAGAATTGTTTGGCTTTGTATGTGAACACTAGCAACTTGTCAAGCAGACATGGGAAAACTTTTTTCATTCTTGGGCCAAATTCCAGTTTGGAAAAGATTTCCAGAGCCAATAACAAGTAGGAGATCAATGGAGGAAGAGCGGTGAAGGTCATAACATGGAGCCAAAGCAAAGGTAGCAGATGTCATTCTTTCCAGTATGCTCATTCTTTCCAGTATGTTCCATTCTTTCCAGTATGGTCATTCTCCCACCAAGCATATGAATTATGATTCACTGTTAAGCATGCCACTTCTGAGGAGTAAACCCAATAAGTCGCAGATTGCAAAGCAGAGCTCAGCAGTAGCTTTGTGGTTTGCAAAGCATAGCATAGCTCAAGTCCTGGTAATAATTTTCTGGCCCTAATTATTTTCCTGCTTCTTATCACTGATTAGAAATTATAGCAAGGAGTTGGAAATGTTTGGGTCTCAATCAACCATACTTTTGAGTGCTTGGAGATTTCCTCCCTTCCTTTCTTCCATTTGGTGCCATCCTGCTTTCTTATGCATGTGATCCTATCAGTCAAACATGCCTTCACCAGCTGTGTACTGTCAACTACCAACCATCTGATGAGACAGCTCTGTACCAGCTTCTGAGAAGGCATCCTGTCAAAAAATATGAGTGGACTGCACTTCCCCTGGGTAAGTCACAAGTATGATGGCCTCATTTACCCTTTAGCCATTCTAGCCATTTTAGACTCAAATGATAAAGAAAGAGGTACAAGATATAACAGAAGGCTGTCTTTCCCATGTATAGACATCTTGTCCATATGTGTGTTGTACAGGTAAGAGTGAACATTTGTTAAAGGAAGGCCACACTGGGAGGAGCCACTTCCTTATAGAAGGAATCATCAACACTGTGCAAATCAGATGCCCTCGCTTTCCTTGCCAGTTCTTAAGATGTTCAACATGATATATGCACATTCCCACCCACCCAGGGGTGATATAAGCACATTTCTTTAACTCCTACACATCTGTGATCACAGACCTGGCCAAAAAAAATGGTAAAATCAGGTGGCAGAAGAAGGTGAAGAATACACTGCACAGCTTCAAAAGGGGATCACATTACTGAATTTTCTCTGCAAACAGCCAGTACAACACGTGAAGGGCTCTGGTAGGACCTTTCTTTGGATGTACTAATATTCTCTTTGCAGGGATTTTTGAAAGTAGTTACTACCAGCACACTTGAGCCTAAATTAGCAGTTACATTTCTATACTGTTTATCAGTGCTAAGCACTCTCCAAGCAACTTACAATGTGTTTAGCTAATTGCCCCCAACAAGCTGGGTACTCATGTCACCAACCTGCAGAAGGGTGGAAGGCTGAGTCAACCTGGAGCCCTGCAGGATTGAACTCACAACATTGTGGCTGCAGTACCGGCAATTAACCACTGCGCCACCAGGGGTCATCAAACTCTGTGCATGGACTATAGACCCAGCTTGAGACACAGCATCGAACTATTCAAGATAGTAAACTCTACTTTAACCAGTAGAATTCTGTTATATGGTAAAAGACACCTGTTTGTTAAACCATGAGCTTTTGTCACTTCTCTTTCTTGCCAATTAACACACTTTGGTTTTGTGATTAGTCATTGGGCAGTAAACAAGGGCTTCCTTTTCAGGTCATCTGAATTCCACCAGTAATACGCTGTCAGCTTCTAAGTATAATAGGCATTTATGTAGCCATTTCCTCGGCAATAGGTTCAGAGCTTAGGTATGCACTTTGTGAAAACAATGAATCATCATTATATTTTCAAGGCTTCCAAAATCAGTTAGATACTGCTAATAGTTGCTAAGTGAGAGAGACAAAAAGGAATGAGAAGAAGGCAGAAGATACCCTCAACTGACTGACCTTTCTGTCATTGCATCCACAATAGCTGAAGAAAACGGAAGTGACAGACATCTCTATCCACTGTCACTGAGCAGCCACCACTGCATTGGGAGTTACCAGGTATTGGGCATTCACAGTGGAAAAGCCTTGGCACCTTGTGGATCCAAGGCCATTTCCGCACTAGCCTGTTATAGCACGATGATTCCACTTTCAACATCCTCTCCCGAAACTGCAAACCCCAGGATTCCAGAGGACGTTGAAAGTGGAATCATCATGCTATAACAGGCTAGTGCAGAAATGGCCAAAGACTGGCAATTACAAATGCATTCAAGCAGCGGAGGGGCAGGATGTTACAAAGACGTTCTTCAAAAGCATTCTCCACTCTGACTTGTAATTGGCTATGCTAGTAGTATTGGGCTTAGATGAGTTTGCCTATCATACTTCCTTCTGTAAGGATTAGATTTCATTCTTTCTTTACTTCACTTCTTCTGAAATGCTTCTCATGCACACACACAAACCAAATGGTCAGTTTCCCATTCGGAAACTGAGGCAATCAAATTAAAACCAAAAAATCTGCTAGCTCCCAGACTTATTGGCAAATAAGGTTTACCGAGTTTACCAAATCATCCAGATGTCAGCATATTAAAACAATAAGCACAGATTGCTGTGTGCTTGAAAATGGTCTGAAAATATCTGAAATCAAAGGAGGACATGAAAGCATGAGTGAAGACAAATGTTTACAAAATATTTATAAAACTAAAGGGAAGGCCAAGAGTGTTCACTTTCCTTCCCAATTCCCAATTTCAAATATATCCCCAGTATTTCCCATTTAATTATACAATAATACAACAGCAAGACAGGCTGATTTCAGTTCTCTGCTTCTTTTTAGGCATAATTTGAAATGAGACAGTAATGACTAATAAGCAACATTTTTAGACACTAGATGCCAACATTTTTGCAAACTGAGGACCTCAGTCAATTAAA
This sequence comes from Iguana delicatissima, assembly GCA_948472985.1. NCBI lineage: Eukaryota > Metazoa > Chordata > Lepidosauria > Squamata > Iguanidae > Iguana > Iguana delicatissima. The sequence goes on along the minus strand of CAOKZL010001111.1, from coordinate 58,916 downwards.
CATTTATACCCACATGCCTTTGTGCCACAATAAAGCTATAGAAATGAAATTTGGTAGGTAACATTTCATCCAAATGCCAGTCTCTCAGCTCCAGCAGAGGAAATGTTCCAACAAGCCAGCTTCATTGCTTCTATTTTAATTCACCCACTGCAGGATGTACACAGCAGTCGTTCCAAGGGGAGCTACTCTTATTACAGTAAACACAGGTGGCATTTTGAATTATTTCTGAAATGTGCCCCCACAAATGGCTACCGGTCAATTCTAATGGCTTAAAAAGATTACCTTCAAAAAGCCAACTCAATGTGGAATGCACCAAACAAAATACAACCCACCAATGACACTACCTTTCCGTAGTGGGATTGTGTATTCCTATAATGTATCAGTTACTGGGCAGCAGTAATACTGTAGTGGGGTGTGACACTGGAGACAATAGCAGTTGCACCATAGCTAACGCTTGTTAGTACAACACAAAAGGAGGCACAGTAAACCTCTTCTGAATATCTTATACCATGAAAATCCTATGATGAGACAATCCAAAATGAAACTAGAGGTAGGGCCAGAAGATGAGACTCTCAGATCAGATGGCACTCAATGAGCTACTGGGATACAGCAGAGGACAACTAAAAGCAGCACTGTGGCTAATGATGCAACTGGACTCAAGCCAAAAGGACCTTCGGCTGGTGACTTGCTCAGGGGTGAAAGGAAAGTCCCAAGCCACATAACCTATATTATAGGAACATGAAATGTGGGAAGGGCAAATCAAGAGAAGTTAGACATAGTAGAACAAGAAATGGCAAGTGTTGCAATGTTTAGACATTGCAGTTTAGGGAGGGGAATTTAGAATTCTCAGCCAGAGAGCTCTTTGGCTTCAGGAAATCCCAGAATTCCACAGGATGTTGAAAGTGGAATAATAGCACTATAACAGTGTAGTGTGGAAATAGCCATTGAAATAGTTCAAGAATTTCGATACCTTGGATCAGTCATTAATCAAAATTGAGAGTGCAGTAGAGAAATCACAAGAAGGTTGGGACTTGGAAAGGCAGCTAGGAAGGAAGTAAACAAGATCCTAAAGTATAAAGGTTGAATACTAAAGTCAGGATTGTCCATACCATCATATTTCCAATTTCTACATATGATTGCGAAAGCTGGTCAGAAAACAAAGCTGATAAGAAGAAAATCAGCTCATTTGGAGGAAAGTCCTATGGATACTACAGACTGCTAAAAAGACAAATAAATGAGTGCTAGAGCAAATCAAGCCTGAACTCTCCCTAGAAGCCAAGATGACTAAACTAAGATTATTGTATTTTGGACATATCATGAGAAGACCTGACTCACTAGAAAAGACATGCATGATTGGTATGTTAGAAGGCAGCAAGAAAAGAGGAAGGCCACATTAAAGATGGATAGACTCAGTCAAGGAAGCCACAGCCCTGAGTCTGCAAGACCTGAGCAGGTCTGTTGATGACAGGGTGACTTTGAGGTCTCTTGTTGATAGACTCACCATTAGTCGCCAATGACTTGACCACACTTAATAGTAACAGCAACAACAGTGATGTCTTGTGGCTTACCAAGGCTTTCTTTTGTAGTCCATACATTATTGAACTCCAAGACAAACCAGGGGAAGATTTACCAAGTCTGGCAAATAGAACCCATGGCTGGAATGCTGCTGGTTGGCCCCAACTAAAAACAGACCCACTAAATCAATTGCTGAATGGAGAATCAATACGTAGGAGAAGCCAACAGATTCGATGGCTCTGCTGTAGTTGGGACTAACAATAGGTCTCGACAAATCAGTTCATCTTGCGAGATGGTGAGCTGCACAGGCCCAGGAACTTTCTGCACACACACACACACACACACACACACACACACTGAACTACCCTGTTCTGAGATCAGCTAGTCACATGAAATGTTACTTTTTTTGTTGAGAACAACTCCATTTGTTCACACATGGAGAGCAGAAGCTGAAAATGAAACTGTAAGACATGTCTTAGCTGCCATTAAGGGTGTGCACTTCTGTTTCCTTCTGCCAACGTCCACCCTTTCCACCTTCACATCCAGCAAACACCCATCCTCTCCAACCTTCCACAGGGCAGGGGGAAAAAAGCCAAGACATTTGTGGCCTAGTAACACCGGAGTAGATTCAAGATAACAAAAGTTATGAGGAAGAACACAGAAGCTGGAAGAGGCTGAAGAAGTTTGCTTTTGTCTGAGTCCACTGATAGGGGCAACATTTTCCCCTTATCTCCTCTCTTTCCCTGCAAAACTACTTTTGCCCTGTGAAGTCAATTTGAAGCAACTGAAGTAAACTGATGGGAGAAAGTGGTAGGAGGAGAGAGATATGGGGACATTTTAAAAGCAGCTTAAAAAGTAGGATGACAGAGGATGAATCAGGACAGATGGAGGGTATGCATGCCAAGTTTCATCACTTTTTTTGTTTTGTTATTTTGTTTTTATAGACCACCATCTGTTCCTTTCTTACCTTTTTTTCCCCCTTCCAAATACATGCATCTATGTCCAGATGTTTTACATTGCAGACATTCCTTGAATGCATCCCCCACAAATGAAAGCATGTTTGAGTTGTGAAACGTAGTGTTTATCTATGCACATTTTTCTCAGTAGCCATCTGTCGATATGAGGATTCCAGAAGGCAAATTACACCCACCTACCCCACACTCCCCAGGAAGTGAGGAGCGAACTAAGCCTGTTGAGATTTAGATAATCGGTTTCTTCTCATATCCTTAACTACAGTGAAAGTTTGCTGGGGCACAAGTGATGGCAAAGATGATTATGTCACAGTAAGCTCTGTGGAGTGCTTTGTCAATTAGAAGCTTATCTTCAAAGAATGAACTAAACCTATAAATATTTGTAAATATGTCCTCTGGTTACTTCTCTAACAAAGAGTCTCTGAGGCCTCTTTTGAATTTTGTTAGTCACTGAATGGAATTTTGTCTTCTGAAAGTTGTCGTCATCTGCCTGATCAAATGAAGTGGTAAACTAATATCTATATATCTATATCTACATCCATAAAACACACACACACACACACACACACACACACACAAATCAGGAGCAGATATAAGACCAGAACTATCATATGTGTAAGAAGCCACTTTATACATTAACTGAGTTCATCACAAATATAACTGGCAGTTACCAAGAAGGATGTAGATGTTGCTAACATGAATTTGTGTACTGGTTGAGTATTCCTGACCCAAAATTCTTGGGACCAGAAGTACTTTGGATTTTTTCAGATTTTAGAGTTCCTGTATTTGCGTATACATTAAAAAAAAAATACAGTAATGCGCAGGAGATCTCTTGGGGCCTGCAAATGAACAAGCAGGAATTCCACAGCTACCACCTCTGAGGCGGAAGCAGGTGGCTGGAAGGCTCCCATGAAATCTCCTGTACAGTACTATATATTTTTTTTTAATACAGGTATCAGGTCCTTCATATTCTCAGTCTCTCAGTCTCTCTCCAGTCTCCCATCTCATACACAACACAAGTAGCAAACAAATGAGACACAAAGCTGGAGAGAGATGCAAGGCTGGAGAGATATGTGAAGATCTATACAATGGCAGGAGGTATCAATTTGCACTAAGCATTATGGCTGAATTCTCACCGTTTCACAAATTCTTGCATCTCTGTCCAGCCTCATGTCTCTCTCCAGCCTTGCATCTCATTTGTTTGCTGCTTGTGTTGCATATGAGACACAAGGCTGGAAACAGACTGAGGATCTGGGAGACAAATGAGCAGGAGCACTGCAACCACCACCTTGAAGGTAGATGCGGGTGGCTGGCAGCAAAAAGTTTTTTTGAAGGTTTTCAGATTTCAGATTTCTGGATTAGGGATACTCAACCTGTATCAGTATATTTGTATTTTTACCATAATGCCATACAGCCTAAGTATACATACACCCAAGATGACAAGTCTCATCACTTAGTCCTCTGAAAATTCATGCACACTAATACACAAACATTTCAGCTCCAGAGGGAAAACTTTCACAGGACTGTTCTAGCTACATAGTCACCTGTGGGTTGAACCAAATGTTAAAGAGAATTTGTACTTCTTACTATTATCACATTTTCTTTCCCATATGCTCAGCAACCAAACTTGCAAATTAAACTTTTGATGACCAATCTAATGACCAGTCACAAAAGAAACCATGCTAAATGCAAAATAGAGCACCTGAGGAAAAGCATGCGCTGCAACAGACAGAGGTCTTTCAACACTTAAGGGAGTTCCTTTTTAAAATATGTACCAAGTATATTGTCTAGTTTGGCCTTTTAACCTGCAACCACTGCCCATGGTTTCAAAGTTACTAGGAACCCAGTACAGTGGGGAGGAAATTGTGCAGTCCTCCCAAAGTTGCATACTCTCCACTACTGACAAATCAGACAGGACAACCACTGCTAGTCAGTTGTATTCCTGGTTTCTCTGCTGGTCTTAAAGCATCCCAGATTCCCTTCCTCTGCTACAAATGACAAAGTTGCAACAATTACTTTGTACTCAGTTAACAGTACAGGAGGGAACCTGCCCTTCTGCTAAAACAGAGAAAAGAAAGAGGTCAGAATCCTGGCCATCCCATTAGAGTCAAGCAGCAGCAAAAGGAGGAGATGCTGCAGTCACTGGGAAGTTTGCTTCAACAGTTGGTGTGATTCTGACTACATTCTGATAAGGAAATGGGTTTTCCCATTAAATTATAGCACTACCGTATCTCTGTGCCAGATTCAGTTTCAATCTGTCATGGACACACAGATTTCTCCACTTTAAGAAATTTGAGATTTCTGTTTAAGTTGTACAGGTCCAGCACCGGGACAGATTTACTGGCTATTCACTTGGACAGCCTTCTGTAGAGCAATAATTCATTCATATTTATAATGTAGTAATACACATAATTACTCAGAGTAAGTCCCAATGAGTTCAGTCGGGATCCAATACAGCAACGTAGGAATTGCCCTTGCAAAGTAGGTATACAGAATTGTAGCCTAACTGAAACATTCTAAAAGGCCATTGAGATGCATGGGTTTCTTTCTGATAATCATGTTTTTTCAACTGTATATTTCTTAACTAATTTCATTCCATTTATTTCCTGGATCTAAAAGTATTCTGCGTTATTTTCCCCCTCACCCATCCACACACCTAGGTCTCCACCCTCATTTTTATCCTAGCAACAACTCTATGGAGTTGGTTACGTTGAGAAGCAGTGGTTAATTCAGAGTGACCACATGAATGTTATGGAGAAGCTGGGACTGGATCTCTGCATTGGTCAGAGGAAGTGGGTATGAACACAGAGCTCATTCAATGGCCATTGAACTGACAGAAAGTTATAATTTTGAACAAGGTCTGATTAAGGTACAGTCATCCCTCCACATTTTCTGGGGTTATGGATGCAGGATCCTCACAAAAGTGGAAAACCATAAATAGCGCTGGCCTCCCCTCAACCACATTTAATACAAAAAAAGTATGATCAGTATATTCAGCCTACAATGGATATCTTTAAGGCATCACAAGGCAGAAGTGGGTGACTGGTGCAGCTTCCTGCCACCTCCCCTGCTTCCTATGCCATTTTAAATCAAGACTTACAAACTTCATTTGCAGTCTTTCAGTCTTACAAGGCTGGCAGTCCCTATTAAAAATGGCATAGGGCAGCAGCAGAGACAGCAGCAAATAATCCTTAAATAATCAAATCTGCAAAAGTGAAGCCTGCAAAAGTGGTGGGCTGGCTGTATTTTCATTTTACAATAAATATATTATATATATAATGTTAATCATCCTGCTTTGGCATATCATGAGACGACCTGATTCATTAGAAAAGACAACAATGCATTAGGAAAGACAACAATGTGGAAAGCAGTACGAAAAGAAGGAGACTGCACTACAGGTGGATTGATAGCTCTTGGTTGATAAGACATGGGCAGGTCAGTTAGTAAGTCAAAGTCAATTTGATGGCAAACAACAACAGATCATGGAGGCGCACACACACACCCAGGGAGTATTGTATTTATTGTTTTGTGTTTTTTTCTTCTTTTTAACTTTTCCTAAACTCAGTACATAAATTCCAAGGTTTCTCTGCTTACAATAGTAGTTTTGTGCACTGATCCATCTTCATCAATATCTCCTGCCTCCTTGTTGCCTGGCCACACCTTGATGTTACTCAACCATACATGATCTGAATTTCGTATGTGAAATGTTGGAGGACATCATGCTGTAGAAGACCAACTTCCAATATTCCTCATTATATTAGCTATGGTTGCAGAAGCGGCATTTGAAAACATCTAGAGGGCCACATAATTATCATTCCTGCAATGCAACATAGGTGGTGTTCAGCAACCTACTTCTGTCTTCACCAACAGCTTTCTATACAGTTTAAACAATCTAGTTAGAGCTCAGTTTGCACTGGATGGTTTGCTACGTCTATTTTCTGCTTCTGTGATCTTGGGCTCCCATGTGTTTTGGATTTTTGGAAACGGAAACCTTTCATTTATACCAGGGATGGGCAACTGTGGCAGATCTAGGAGCCAATTTTCTGCACCAATACCCTCCAGAGATTATATAAGCTGCCCAAAATGACAAATGGGTGGGGGGCACTGTGGTTAAATGCTGGTACTGCAGCCACAATGTTGTGAGTTAAATCCTGCCAGGCTTCAGGTTGACTCAGCCTTCCATCCTTCTGTAGGTTGGTAAAATGGATATCCAGCTTGTTGAGGACAAGTAGCTAAACACACTGTAAACCACTTAGGAAGTGCTTTGCACTGATAAGTAATATAGAAATGTAACTGCTAACTGCTATCTATCTATTTATTTGGCAGTGTGGGAGGGACCTGTAACCTATTTAAAAGGTGAATTGTGGCTCCCAAAGGTTTCCAGAAGGAACAATTCCCTCTCTCTCTATATTTCTCTCTCCATGAGAAAAAAGGACGTTCTGGAGAATCGATGGATTAAGGGCTGTCAAACCACTCAGGAGAGACCATACTTGGCTCACCCCTGATTTACACATATATTTAACTTAGAGATGGAATTATGTACTTGCCTTACTACCCAGTTTCCTTTGCTTTGGCAACTTTTATTCTCTGTTACAAAACTTCTTTCAATATTCTCCTTTTTCCTACAATGGTTGTTGTTGCATCTTACCAGCATTCTCCTCGCCCTCCTCCTCCTTTGCCTTCACTTTCTTGTCCCTTATTTAACCATTACAGCTCTCTAATCTGATTGGTAGTGGTGATCTCCTTAAGTTTATCAATGTCTTCATTGCTCTATATCTCTCAGTAAGGAAAGGGGTTTGGGCTACAGTAGCCAAGCCAGCCAAATTGCAGTTTATGTGTGGAAGGGTGATAATAAAGAGGAGAAGGAAGGAAAAATAAGCAGGTGCAAGGAGGTAGCAGCAGTGGTCAGAAACATGAAAGTTCAGGTAGGTAGGGGGGTTTTATTAGTTCTTTTTGTATGTGTGTAATGTTGAAAGTGCTATTTTCAAAGCAACATAATGAATGCAGAGATTGTATTTAACTTGTCTGAAAAACTGGTTTGCATTGACATAAATAAAATTAAACAGTACTGTAGGGAGACAGGCTCTTCTCTGGGTGTTGATTTTTGGTTAACTTAATGTTTACTCTGAATTCTGCTTTTTTTTTTAATTTTATTTTCTGTTATCAGGAAGTGGCACTCTACCAGCAGGGCCAAGTAACAAAGGTATTATTCTCACTGGGTATACCAAATTTCACAGTATCCTCCAATCCATAGCCCTAGGCTGCTGGCATGAAAGAAAGTCAAGTCTCTTGCAGACGAGAGTCTCTGCAGTGTCTGCAGAAACTTGACAACACATCAAGCTAAGATAGATGGATGTGCTGCTGTTGCGATTCCATGTGTGCCAGGAAAATGAAGCGCAGTGAAAAACAAAAAGGCACATTCCAATCCACCAGCTAAATCTGGAAAAGGCCAGTACAACTTGTGACCTGATGTGCAGAGCAAAGCCATGTGTGATGGGCAGGACAAGTGCTTGAATGACTCATTTTTTTCCAGTTCTAGGCCAACCTCCCATGAGGACATCATGCCTGGCTAATGGACTGTACCATATCTGGCATAACCTAGAACAATTTGATTGCTTGTGGGCAAGGGAATATGCAAATCTTTGTAGATTTTTTTCCTACTGGCAAGAACATATAACTTGACCATTTTTCTAATCATTATAAAGAAATCAACAGAGGGTGATCAGTTTTTGAAACTATTTACAATTCAGGATGTTTGTTTGTTTGTTTGTTTGTTTTACATAGAAGATGGAATTTTCATCACAAAAAAAGTTTCCTGTATAGAAAACAGCATTCTTGCACAATGTTAATTATATTACTTATTTTATTTTCTGCATACAAATGCTATTTTCTTAGCAGGAAACTTGCTTTCTGCACAGTATTGCTGTTCTTCTCTGCAGAAAATATTGTGTCCCATATAGGAAATCTGTTTTCTTTACAAAGAATGCCATTTTTTGCGTGGGAAAAAAGCCCCTTGCATTTTTCAGATGGTATAAGTCCTGAACTGTGAAAGTTCTTGTCTGTCCTCACCTGGATTCTTATCCAGGACAGTGAAAAATAAGCTCCCTGGAATATTCTGCTCATCATAATGGTATTTGTTTATTGCAGAAAACACATTGCACATGAAACACGAAAAGAAGAGAAGATCCACATAATGGCTAGAATCCTGTATCGTCTGCTAAGTATATTTAACCACTCAACAGAATAAGACAGTCAAAACCACAAACCACAATTTTACAATTTACTATTTCATTTTTGCAATTATCGTAACAGCTTTTGGCATCTGCTATGTTCTGTTACAATAGCCATCTCTTATTTGTTCCACTGCATCCTGTGACCATTTTAACCTAGAGTGTCCTGCACATACCTGAGCAGCTTTCGTTTACTGAATCCCCATATCTGATGCTCCTTGTTGATTGTAGAGCATCAGACAAGCAACACCCCACTTTAGAGTCCTTGCTGAGTAAAGATCCCCAGTCATATGTACCAGCCAAGACAGGAAAGTAGACAAGATGGTTGAAACAGGTCCTATAAATTAACAAACATTGTCAGTAGAGTACATGAACCATTGTTCTACCCTGCCTGGGAGAAATATTAACCATTAAAATATTATTTAGATTAATCTAGAGTTCACTGCAATCACTACCACCCCACCCCAATTTCAGGTAAAAAGAGCATTCTTAGCTAAAAGTGAACAGTACAGCAAAGTTGTAAAGAGCTTGCACTAGGCCAGGGACAAGATGCATGATAGGAAATCCTTTCTAAATTCAGCAACAGACAGTACTGTCTGCCCAGTACTGTTTCTCTGCAGTATTGAGATATCAGCATGTATTTTGTGATGTATTGTGTGTTTTCTTCCTGTGTAGGCCCTAGAAGCCCCAGCCCTCCAGAGATTCAGAGCCTCAACATTCTAGACCATCTATTTCTCACCCCAGTCCTGAGCACTGCAGAAGACAAGAGGGCAACCTTTAAAAATGGATAAGTGGTCAGCAGGAAATGAAAGGCACTCCAAGAGAGGTGGCTATGTTAGTCTATAGAAGCATGAACTTCTACAGAAAAGGATTTGCAGCAATATAAAGAATGACTGTAGCAAAAGCATTTGTGGACCAGAGTCCACTTTACAGTATCAGGTATCGGCAGCACTAGGCACATGTGTGCGTGTGAGTGTGTGGTGTGTGAAGGCACACAAACATGTGCATAACCAATATGGTATAAGGGAGGAGATACAAATATCGGGGTCAAATGGCAATAAAACTGAAGTCTTATAATTCTGTTTGTTTATGATAAAGATTAAGAGTGCATATGATCATTAACAACAGTAGTAATTTCCTTCATGATAATACCATTGCTCAAACTTTGCTGTGTGGAGGGACAGAATTCTCTTGATTCACATCCAAATGGATGGAATCAAACTTCTTGACAAATCAATAGCTTCATGCTGACCTTTTGTTCAACATGCCTCTTTAAAAGAATAACAACTTTCAGAGGAGCAGTATGAAGTGCCCTGGGAGAATGGAAGGATGTCCTGACAGTTTCTAAGGTTGCCTTTTCTGCTGTAAGATTTGCACCCCTTTATTCCTTTGCAAAATCTGTCTAAGGAAGAAAGTGCAAGACATGGGACAGTGTTGTACACCTAAGAAGAAGAACTGGTGAATGAACCCTTGATGCTGCGGCTTATGCAATAGCACTTCCTGATATGCACACAGACTGGGCATCTGGGTTTGTTGCAGAGTCTTGTATGCACAATTGTGCCTCTGTCAATTGTGCCTCTTGTTTCTAGACTACCTGTTTTGAGGTTTAAGCAAGGATAGCCTATCTACCACCTTGAAAAGAACAGACCAGTGTGCAATATGGTCCAAAATCACTGGTGAGCCATAGGGGTGCTATTCTGACATTTCTAAGTCTCTCTAATAGAAGACATTCCTATGTACCTACCAATCTGGTTTTTTTGTCAATCTCTGTTCTTCCCAACTACAACCCCAACCCACACATGCACTTTTTTTGCATGCATTGCACTTCATGAAATGCCCGGTATAAAGCTTAGTATAAGTTGTGAGTCCTTGTCTAATGAGCTGGAGCAATTCTGTTTGTATCATAGAGCCTGGCTATAAACAATGCATCTCAGGATTTATTTTTTAAGAAATATGCAGATATGCATGGAAGGGTAGCAGTTTGCTCAGTTTGAAAGTAAATACTTATAACTAGGTATGATTTTTCCCTCTTCTCCCCCAAAAGAAGGGAGTGACCTTCTCATGGAAAAGAAAAGAGATGATCCAGTGATTCAAATGGGGACAACTCTTCATAGCAGCAACTGTCAAAGAATTGCCCACTAGTGGCTGGGGGCTTCCATGTCAGTGGCCAGAAAATCTTATCTGATTTTAGTCTAACTTTCAAGGAGTTATCTATGGTACTGAACCCTATCTTAAGGGGAAAAAAAGGTTCAGCACTTTGGAGAGCTCCTTTAAAGTTCAGGCCAAAAGCCAGAGCCTATTCAGCACCCCACTGACATGGGTTTCCATAGGGATTGCCAATTCCTCAGGGAGTGAGAATGAGAAAGTTGAAGCAGAGAACTGTAAGATGCTCAGAAATTCAAAGACTAAGGAATGAAAAAGACAAAAAAATAAATAAATTGAGAAAATTATTGTCAGAATCTCCTGTCTTCCTTGGATCTGATGTTAAAGAATTAAATGTCACAAATAAACTGCCAATGGACCTTTCCCCTCCCTTCTTAGTTTAGTTGCATCATTTCACTATATTGAGAAATATATTTATGTCCCTGTTAGTTGCATGTGCTTTAGCTGTTTGCAAAAATGAAACAGAATGTGAGAATTATTTGCAGTGCAGAATGAATCTGTCTTGAGGAGATAGTGTTAATATAAGTCATGTAGGGCAAAACATTAGGTATTCCACCAAGACAAACGCTTCCAATGAATTTGGGTCATATACAATAAAATCATCTAGAGCTCTTGGAATGAAGAACCCTCTCCTGAACTTTTTTAAATAAAAAATGGACATTTCAAAGTATTCCAGTTTCACAATTTTCCTTTTAATTGAATTTAGTCTGCACGTTCACCACAGAAATAATGTTCTGCAATGTCAGCATTTTTCCTAATGTGTTCATAGGAAGTGGGCTATCTATAACATTGCTGAATAAAAAAGGTGTACTTTTTAGTGTTCTATTAAATCTAAAAAATTTAACAGAATATATAGGCACTTAACATTGAACATTCTTCCATGAAAATGAAAATGTCAACTCTTTTTTGAACAACAGACAGAAGGAAGTATTTCTTATGGATGCCAAAAGGACACTTCAGGCTAGCTATAATGCCCTCAATTCTGTGGTATTCAAGAAGGCAGAAGACCCACTGACCAAATGGGATTTACATAAGTATTTGCTTTTCTTCCAACAACTGATTCAACAGATCTATTCTAGTCATTACTACTAACAGGTTTCAGGCTAATGTTTGTGACATTATTACAGGCCAGATTATTCAGTTGTCAACTTTGTGACCAGACATATAACTTCAACTAAAGAATGCAACCTAGTATAACCTATGCAGTGAAACACATATAGCATAAGGATTAATACAAGCAGTTTAATCTGTAAGAGTGTGTATCTCTATCATTCAGAATCTGTCTATTAAGAAACTGCCTTCAGTTCCAGTGTGGAGAAAACACCAGGCCACTGGAATGTAAATAAGACAAGGAAAATGCCCACATAATTGTAATCAAAAAAGTACCACATCCACTTGCTTGATTGTGAATAGACCTCCTTGTAGGTGCACTGGCTCAGTCAAACAGAACCCAACACAGAGTTATTGATAAGATCTTTGTTTTAATTGGATAGAGATAAGCAAGAGGTAATGAACACCTTTGCACAACTGATTAGCTGAGTAAGAAAAGGAATTAAGATAGGAATTAAGGAATCAAGGAAAGGAATTAAGATAGAGTTCAAAAATTAGACCTCCTGTCAGGTATGTCTCCAATGTATGAAGATTGCTGTTTGATAACAGCTACGTGTTTCCTGATGGAACTACAGTCAACTCTCCACATTTGCAGGTTTGACTTTCATGGATTTGATTATTTGCAAGTTTCTTCAACCCCTGCCCCTCTACCTGAGACATTTCTTTTCCAGAGAAAAATTCTTCTCAGCAGCTCCAATCAGGCCATGCAGCCCTTTAAAAACCTACATCTGGTCCTCCTTCTTCTCCGCCAGCTGCTACTGGATGGCTTCCTGCCCAATTTCTCAGTACCACAAACCCTCCCCCAATGCCCCCACACAGACTCAAGGATGGGCAAGAGAGAGGAAGTATAGGGCCACCCTGCCAATCCACTCCCCTCACCTTTCCATGTCCTGAGTGCCTGTTGTCCCAACCATGCTTTAGTCCTCTTCCCATACACACACACTTTGATTTTTTTCCCCACTTTTGCGAGGGCCCTGTGTCCGTAGCCCTGGAGAATGTGAAGGGCCAACTGAAATAAACTGGTACTGCCAAGGCTAGGCTAAGAATAGATACATTATGATTATCTGGTAATAAATAAGATTTAACAGTGCTCAAAGAGATTAATCCTTGAATGCCTATGAAGACACAGAAGCTGTTAGAAGTGTATATTCCCTCAACAGATAACAATGAATACTTAAAGGAATACAAAACCAGAGGAACAGTTAAGATGGCTATGAAAATATTATAAAAGGATAGAATTCTGTATATGAAAAAGCCCTTTATGAAATGTCTGTGCATTGCCCTAACAGACACAAAAAAAGTATGAAAGAATCTAATGATGCTGATGGACAAAGGCTAAAGTAAATGGTTTAGAAGAGTCTTGTTCCCACATATTAAAATGAAATACAAAAGCAATCCTAGGAAAGTCCATATAAAAGTGAACATTTTGATAGCCATATAATGTTAAGTAATGAAAGTGTGATACCTTACATGGAATGGAATGGAATGGAATGGAATGGAATGGAATGGAATGGAATGGAATGGAACTTTAGCACCCAGACATTGGCATGTCTGTGTTTCTCCCTAAAGGAGAATGTATATGTTTGCATATCTATATATTTATATATAAAAATAGCTTAAAATAGTACCAAAGAGCCTGCTCATTTCCCATGTAAATATTCTGAGATTCCAATATTTGAGAATGCTTAAGTGGAATATTGATATTAACCCAGACTGCTGGTCTAATCACCATCATGACGTGGGCATTCAGGTGATCTGAAGTTCATGAAGGTGTTCCCAGACAGATTAGCTGACAAATGGCAAGGACTCTCACTCCCTCAGTCTAAGAGACCAGGGTGGAGAACTACGCCTGTTTCACACAGTTGTTGCTGTCATCATCCCCAACATATACCATATGAAGCAGCTGTTTCATTTTGTCTCATAAGAAAGCTGGGCCTGCAGATAAGCAACAGATCTCTGCTGAAATCATTGGGTAAGCAGCACCCTGCTTGATCTAACTGGACCTAGATCCCCACCTAATGATTTCACATTTCTTGTGATACATCTCTTTTCACCAAGCAGGTTGTAGATGGCTGCCAGGTGGTACGCACAATGCATCCAGTTTCTGGTCACAACAGCCTTATTCTGCGCCCCAAGGCAAAAGCATACTTCTCAGCTGAAGGCCTGGCGGGGAAAAATCTGTGTTGATGGGAGGTAGTAGATCATTCCATGAGAACACTACAAAAAGCACTTCCACAAGGTGTGTAGATGGCCACCAACCTAGATGGCCTTAAAAGAAGACTGGGCAAATTCATTAGAAGATAGCACATGGATGGCTAATGGACTGTGTAAGGCATTACCTTTCCCCAGTCACCACTGCAGTCCTTGAGTCACCACCAGAGCAATCATGATGGATAGATATAATACCTCTGGTATCGGAGTGTTACCCTGTGAATTGAGGGTCCCGGGAGGGGCGCCCAAACAACTAAAACAAACACAACCAAGATGGGGAAATTAGCTGGAGCACTCTCTTGACTAACGAGAGGCAGGGTAACTTAGCAGGGATCTTTTACCCAATGTATACAGCGTCAGGTCAGTGAGTAGGCAAATGGTTCAAATAACAATTAAGATTTATTAAACAGTTATTAAAGAAAAGCACAAACACACTCCTAACTAGAAAAGGAAAATAGAGTTCAAGGGGGAATGGGTGATACGCCACCTGTCCTGCAGTCCTGGGGAAGCCAATTGTAGAAGAGGAAACCCGGCGTGGCGGCCGAGGGGAATCTACTGAACCACGCGGCAGCAAGGCAGAGTAGAAGTCCAGAGAGATCCGGCAAGAGTTCCAAAGAACTCTCAGAACTGGGGGATTTTATCAGGGAAAGAACAACCGTAGGCTAGTCTGGTCTTGGGCGAAAACAATAAGTTTTGGGTTGGAGACAATGCCTTCGAAAGGTCAGAATTTACATGATTGAGTTACGTTCCGAATTGACAATAGTATGGCTGGTATGTAGATGCGGCTAGCTCGGCAGTTAAGCACTTAGCTCACCAGGGTGCCCTCTCAGGGCAGAGGGTCCCTTTGTTTATTGCGCATTGGTAATGAGGGTGTTTGTTTCGGGAGGTCCCCTAAAGCAGTTCTGGCTATTTCTGGCTTGGTTTGGTGGGAGCAACAAATAGTAGCCATGCCTAGCTTCGCGCTTGTTCGGTGGCCTCACAAACACTTGGCTGGTGGCAGAGCAGGGCCGAATTGTGATATCAAAATGATATCTTTGGTTCACCAAAGTCCAGGCCAGTACACGGTGGTAACAAGAGGCAGTACACTTCTCAGTATCAGTTGCTGGGGAACACAAATTGGAAGGGTACCAGTAACACCATGTCCTGTTTTGTGGACTTCCCAGACCAAGTGTGGTAGGGAACAGGATGCTATACTAGATAGACCTTTGGTTTGATCCATCAGTGTTCTTCTTGTGATTCCAACATCCATGGTCATTTATCTGTGCTCATGCTATCTCAGATCAACTGAACCCATCAGTCAGCTTGAGATTCTTTTCAGCTGCCTAAGTGCATGAACAGAATATCAAGGCAGGCTGTGTGGGCCTCAATTGTACAAAACAAGCCATGGCTGTCAAATAACACCTTCTGTGTAGGAGGGCCTACAGTGGGGCAAATGCAATTCTGATCCAGGACCCTCGAAATGGTGTTTTATCACAAATTTATGGGAGATGTGTTAAGTTCACCTTTCAAGACAGAAGTGCTGGACTCCTGAGTCAAATGGAAGGGCGTCTGTACCAGTCAGAAAAACAAGCTGATAAAAATGATAGAGATGTAGCACCACCACTGCACACAGACATCAGAAAATATCAGTTTGCAAAGATGGATTTCTCTGGAAGCACATCATAAGCTAATAGTGACTGAAGTAGAAGAAGGATAGATCAGCAAGATGTTATGAATAGTGTCAAAGTACATAAAACTTTTCCTTTAAGGAACTCAGCAGCAATATCAATTTACTATATTTATAAGTCTATTTTAGCTGTCTTTGCTGTCCACCGATATATGACTCCAAAGTAATAATTTCACTGGTTTTCCGCCCCCCATTGCCCTCAATCTTCAAGAGATAAAATTCCCTCCCTCCCTCTCTTTAGCTGAAGAAAATACTTATTGTGCCATGGCATGGAAAGCTTAGAAACAGAATATATTACTTAACATATTTAAAAAGAAGTCCTAAGAAAGACATGAAAAGGGTGAATAGAAAGAACTTTGCTAAAGATAAAGGCAATCTGCACTGGATCTTCAAGGAACATCCCTTATTCGATGTAAAGCATTCGAACTTCACCTCAGACTTCAACTCAGTAGGTAGTCTTGGGCATATCATGCGAGTCCCAGTTTGGAGCAAGTTAGTCACACTTAAGCCAAGTTGAAAGGAATAAGACAGGTTAGCTGTAAATTCAAAGGAATTTACATTCAACACAGTGTTATTTGTTTGCTTGTTTAGTTGATTTACCTTTCTCCTTTCTCCCAAAATGGGACTCAAAGTGGCTCAGTATGTCAGCTTAATCCACCTGACAATCGGTTCCATCTTCAACCTCTTTAGCCTACAACACAAACAGATAGTGCTGTGACAAATTATGCCATTGTTCCTGCTATGAAAAAAGCAAGTACAGATTCTCCACCTCCCCTTATTTCTGTTCCACTACAAAACTGCACACATGGACACTCGTATCTATTGTTCTTACATCTCTTCCCTATGGCTGTTGTAAGGATGAGTAAATGAAAAAACACAGCAATCTCCTCCTTCAGAGGCTGGATTGATAAAATAAGGGAGATGGCATCCAAAAATTACCTGTTAAATATAGGAATACAACCATCAAAATAGCCCAAACAGTTTCCTCAATAAGTGTCTTCTGTTCTTTTTTATAGAATCTTCTGAGGAAAATAGGTTGTTCCTCGAGCAGTTTGAGTGACTGTCTTCATATTTACAACAGGGAACTGTACTGTTTGCTTTTGTTGATTGGTTCATTTATTTTTGTGTTATAATCTATTTTCCAGTCCCACTGTGCATCTTTATCGCATTTGTCATTTCCGAAAACTTAATAACATTTTTAAAAAAAGTTGAGATAATTTGCAATGAAATGCATTTCTACAGAACTTAATACCGATTAATTTGGACTTGACACCTCCAGTTTGTAGCTCTACAGGGAAACCTACCACCTCATAAGCCCTCCATACATGAGGCACCAAAAAAAATTTGTATCATCTGCCCTGGCCCCTGCATGCAGCTTTACTACACAGTGCTGTAAGAACCTTGTTAACTACAACATTCATTTTATTCTTTGAGTGAGGTGAGAACTCTTTTGGTATGGGAAAGCATACTCTCTAATCGTTCTGAGTTGTCAGGGACAGTTCTGATTAATCCTCTACTACCGTACCTTTCAGCTACTTTCAACATGTCCCAGTTTTTCTCTCTTCTCCCTGTTCTTGCCTTTGCCTGCAGCTTACTTCAAATGCTGGAAACTGACTTCAAAATGCAAAAGTAGTTTGTAGCCAACTAGGTAGAGGAAAGCAGGGAGAAGAGGTCAGAATCTTGCTCTTTGCAGTGTACTCAGGCAAAAGCAAACTGCTGCAGCCTCTTCTAGCTTGTCTGTTCTTCTCCATTTATATCTTTTGCCATCTTGACCACCCTCTGATGTCACCTGGTCACACGTGTCCCAGTTTTTATCTGTGAAGTGTTGGAAAGTATAGAAAGGGAGTTGTGCCTAAAGCAGCATGCCAGCTTGCTGCTTTCATCCTAGACAAAAATCATAACCCACAAAAAACTCATCATAACAAAAGCAAGTGGAACTTGAAACAGAAGGTTGCGCTGCGGAGTACTTCTGCTCAGGACACTCCATTTCATTCCCACTTCAGTTCTGCACACAGTCAATCAGCATTCCATGGCCACTGAGCATGCTCAGTCTTCATACGATGGTTTGTGTCCTCTGCCCTTGTAAGGCTTCTATTTTCCCTAAAGATTTATTATAGCTCTGCAAACTTTGCAGTTCTTACAAGCCTTCTGTATAGATGGTGCTTTTTTTGCCAATCACCACCTGAAGAACTGAAATCATTATTCATATCTCCAAGTGGGCTCATCTGTCCTCTGCTCCCCAGTTTCTCATGATCCCTGACAACCCACAGTCAGTCTACCAGTGTTCTACATCCACTAATCATCCTCAATTTCCTGTTAGGCTGTTGTAGGAGGTTCCTTTTACCTAGGGTTTTTCTTAAGGAATGAAGGAGAGGTGTCTTCTACAAATCATGGTATCCTTTAGCTTCCCAATATCTGTTTTATAAACAGACAGTGCCAATTTGGCTACATAAAGGACAAGATCCTAGGTGGGAGAGATAATGTAAAGCCTTGCCCAGGCAGGACTATGTCCCCTTTTCCTTCCACAGGATTCTCCTTGCTTCTATGAGATTCCCCAAACAATGGCCACTTAGTGTAGGGGGAGGAGCATCCAGCTATGTGTCTATAGCTGGACACATGATAATGATGTCATCCTCTGGAACTTCCAGAGGGCTTCCAAAAGATCCCAAATGATTCCTTGATCATTGTGTGTCCAGCTATAGGCACACAGTTGGATATTTTTCCTTGACATCCACTCTCTACCAACCATTAAACAGACAAGAGGAGGCAACACAAGCATAAGAGGATGGGAGACTGGGTGTTCTTTCATGAGAAACTCCTCACTCTTCAAGAAGGAAAAGGTAGGGATGGGCCAACCGAATCCTTCAAGATTCCCGAATCCCTGTGCCAAAACAGGCAAACCGAATCTTTCAAATCCACCAACCAAATAGATTGTTGGAGACCAGGACGCCTGAAAACCTGAGAGACCAAGAGACCTGAAAACCTGGGAGACCAGACACATAAGGGGAGATGCCAAGTAGGTCAAAAAGTAATAATGGCCTTTGCTAACAATTTCACAAATTACATCTGGGGTTGTATTCTAAGATATTTAAACTGAACATTTCATATTTAAGCTCAGTACTTGACTGGAAGGTACAGGCTTGAGATTTCAAGGACAGATGAAACATTCCTTTGCATAGCTCCCTTGCAAACCTCTTTCACAATTCTGGGGTTTGTAGTTTTACAAGGTGTCACAGCCTTCTCTGCCAAAGTCTGCTGGTGCATCACCAAACTACAAAGCCCAGGATGCCATACGGAGCTATGCAAAGAAAAGCCAGTTTTGACCTGGATTATCTCTCTACTGTAGTGGTCCTCTTTAAACAGGCAGGAAAATGTGGGATTAATCCACATTTTCCTGCCTACGTAGAAAGAGCCTTCATGTCATTTTCAATCTGGGCAGATCCTGAGGCAAAACTATGACAATTGTCCTGGCCAGATTTCTTCAGAGGGAGGTTTGCCTTTTCCTAAGGTTGAGAGAATGTGTCTTGTCCAAGATTATCCTTCTTTCCCTTGCTTTTTAAACTCTTTTTTAACAAAGGATTCAAAAGATTCGAGATTCGTGGATTCCCAGAACCTTACAGGGATTCGGAAAATTCTGGATTTGTCCCATCCCTAGTAAAAGCATACACCAATGTTCCATTGGCTTATGTCACTAACAGGATGCCAGCCCAGAATGTGCATTATTATATTTATCAATTATATTTCTACCCTGCCTTTCCTCCAATGAGCTCAAGATGGGAAACATGCCCTTCTTCCTGCCTGCTTTCTCCTCATAGCAAAAGCAACAGCCCTGTCAGGCTTAAAGACAGAGAGAGATTGGTCTAGAGCAGAGCTTTCCAAACTTTTCATGTTGGTGACACACTTTTAGACATGCATCATTTTGCAACACAGTAATTCAGTTTTATGTATTATAAATAAATAAAGCATAAAGCATATTTTTGTAAAAATATCAATGAAAGCTTTTATGAGATATGTTGTGTCCCCATACATTTTGTTATTACAATTTATGTATGTGTCCATATCTCTTATATCTCTTATAACGAGTTAGTTACTAGCAAACCAGAGGTTAAACTAATTAACCACCACCCTCGCCAGAGTCCTTCTCAGCCCAGGGCAGCAGCAGTGGTGATACACCTACACACTGCAGGCAATACACTAACGTGTCACAACACCGTTTAGAAAGCTCTGGTCTAGAGCCAGCCAGTTACTTTCACAGTTAAGTGAAGACTTGAAATTGATGGGGTTGAGACTTGAACATTGGAAGTGCAAATCCACTATATTTTACGACAATTCTTGAGTATGATTAAGGAAAATCCAATCAATTCATTGAGCATATTTTCTAGAATAGCAGTAAAAATGTCCTCTAAATGTTTTGGATTACAACTCCCATAAGCCTCAATCATCATGACTGGTGGCCAGAGATTCTGGGAGCTAGAGTTCAAAATATCTAGAGGGCACCAGGTTGCTTACTCCTCTTCCAGATTCTAGCATCTTTCTGATCAGAAATAAATCTCTGCATTGCCTACTAGAGGCATCTTCCAAAAATTGTCACCGGAGTTCTCAAAGGGAGAAAGAGGAAATAGAAACTGCCATGAAAAGTGATTGAAAGTGAAAGACAAAGAACTGGGTGGAAAGATGCAGGAAAAGGTGAAGGTCAAAGATAATAGATAACAATGGATAGACAGAACAGCAAAACTAAATAATTGAGAGAAAATTTTCAAACACAAAGGAATAAATCTTCTTATTTATAGGATAATGCAAGCTTTTAATGACGTGCAAAAGTTGGCACTGAAGGTTCTGTATTGCAAAGAAGGCCCCCAGAACACAGCTAGAGAGAAAGAAATGAAAACTTCAGAGGAAAGCTAAATGGATGACAAGATTGCAAATGATTTCTGTTTGCTGGTTAACTTGCCAGGAGAAAACAAAACATTGGTAGTTGCTTGACTACTCTCTGGTACATCTGATACATTGTTAGAGAAAAGAAAACATTTTAAATGGCCTTGAGTTACACATATGCTAATAATTTAATGGGGAAATGGTTTGCATAGTCTGATAATTAGTAGTCTTTAGGGTGTTTTGTTCTTTAAAGCTATCCTTTCCACTGATCATAAGTTTGAATGCTAATATTTCCTTCTGTCTACTACACTGGTAAGAAGACTGATGTGGGATTACTGCCTCTGACCCTGCTTTTAGATGAAGATTGATTGTACAATCATCTGACCTTATCTGGGGAATGTTATAGGGGTCCAGAAGACATTATCTTCCATTTACCCCTTGTGACACTGGTATTTTATTCCCAGTCTCTTCAAGTGGACTCCCACCTTGCCAGACTGGAAACTTCTCCAGTGTGTATTTAATTTCTCGCTGCCACCACCCCCCTGAATTATGAATTAATTGAACAGGACAGGAGGGACCCTGCCCAATCTCTAAGCATAAAGATCTTCCACCTCCCCCTCCCCTGAGTGAGAGGTCCTATGTAGCGTGTGCCAAACCTGGCGTGGAAATGGAGAGAAACGGAGGTTTTCAGAAAGTGCATAATCAAGGCATGCAAATAAACAGAACAATATCACACTTGAGAGGCTCCCCCTCCCAGGTACGCTTAGTTACAAGAAGTTACAAAAACAGATATAAAAGCACAGATACATTCTTAAGATCAGCCAATTCCCAAAATAACAACATCCCTAACGCGACTAACTACTTATTTCTGGTTACTCACAATTAGGTTATAGGCGTAGATGGTTTGAAGGAGAACGGGGGGGGGGTCCAGGAGACACGGCATGCCTGCCAGCTCGACTGACCCAGCTCTCCTCTCTTTCTCTCTCTCTCTCTCTCTCTCTGTTCACATGGCCTCTCAGAAGTTTTATTTTTTCCTCCTTGGAAGGATCTGGAAGCATCTCCAAGGTGCCCACCTCTTTTCCTTTTGGTTGGTCAATTCTCACCTTGTGACCTGTGATGCTGACCTTTTCCTTTTGGTTGGTCAACTCTCACCCTGTGACCCTTGATGTAATCCCAACACCTCATTAACCCTTGGTTTACCTGAAGAGGGAAGTATCTCCCTTTGATAAGCCTAGATAATGGGAAGCCCCATTATCACACCCTTCCTCTGTTTTCCTTCCCTTTCCCACCACTTTTTCTTTCTCGTTTTTCTTACCTCACCTTTCTAACAGTATACCCCTCAAGCAATGCAGCACTCAAGAATAAGAAGAAAAGTCTCCACGGCCCTGAAATAAAATAATTTTAAGATTACATACCTCATCCCATCTCATGAGGGTGGGATTCTGCCTCTTCCAGTCCTTAAATGGGGTGGTACACAAAGCTAAGGCAAGACAGCTGTTTTCTGTTGGCAGTCTAACCAACCAGGGATGGCCAAGGCTGGACTTCCTTAAAGTGGCCCCCTCTCCTTTTGTTTGAAAATTTATTTATAAACATTTATTTATATAAATGATAAATAAATGTACATGCACACACACTTACTTTTTGACAATGTATAATGTCAAAACTGGTCACTTGTGTGGACAACCAGGAGTGTGGGATCCCTATCTTAAATAGGCCAGAAAAGGGGAGTTATTTCATCTGTTTTCACTGCATCAAGAACTGGCTTCATGGTAGACATTGGCAAACGCTCTGCATGATGAACAGAGGATTATCGTGAACACACTCATAGGCTTATCTGCTTAGAGAGATCTGGTGGAAGACACTCCTCCTGTAACTGAAGAGTATCATTGACTCTGATCCAGAGCTAACATTGCCCTGAAAGCCTCCACGGCATACCTTTTTGGTTAGTGGGCAGTGATCTGATGCTTGTGTCATCTGTCAAAGACTGACAAGTATGGAAATGGTTCCTACTCTCACTTTTGTAAGCTCATGTTAAACTGGCAGGTGAGTTTTATACCAACACCATGACCCTTTTTTGTTGTCTTGCCATAGGGATGGGAGAAGGATGGGACCACAGCAACCTCATGAGCAACTGTCGTCTCAGTCCCATCCTTCTCCCATCCCCAGGTGGTGCAGTCACAGAATTAAATTGTGATCGCACTGCCATCTCTCACTTACCTGCTGTGCGGAGAGTTCAAAAGTGCAATGGCTGTGCTTCCTGCCCCAGCATAGCCTGGAAAAGTATCTGGCTGCACTGCAGCAGTAAGAGGCGGGGCCATCGATCCCCTTGGATTGTGGAGGCAGCCAGTGCAGAGGGGAACGTTCCCGTCATACTCCCTCCCAGCAGAGCCACTGCCAGGATCTCCACAGAGCACTGCTGGGATAAGGTGGGGTGTAGAAAGGGCCTATGGATGGGACAATGTCCTCCAACAGGCCTAATGGCCAGAGGGGAAAATCTAGTTTAGAAGTCAGAGGGCCTCTGAAACCTTAAGCAGCCACCTCAACCACTTTAACACTGAGGACAATCAGATGAGTTCCTCTATTCAAGGTAAATTTATTTGTGGAACAGTCTTCCTTTGGACATCCTGCTGGAGGAGGATCTCACCCATTTTCATAAATGGTTGAAGACTTTCCTCTTTGATTCACCATCTTAAGCCACTGAGTTTTGTTTGAGGTGCTGAGATGGTGGGATAGAATCATAGAATCATAGAAATGTAGAGTTGGAAGAGACCACAAGGGCCATCCAGTCCAACCCCCTGCCATGCAGGAAAACCCTCAAAGCACTCCCGACAAGTGGCCATCCAGCCTCCGCTTAAAAACCTCCAAAGAAGGAGACTCCACCACACTCTGTGGCAGCACATTCCACTGCCGGACAGCCCTGACTGTCAGGAAAATTCCTCCTGAGGTTCAGGCGGAATCTCCCCTCCTGCAGCTTGCATCCATTGCTCCTTGTCCTGGTCTCAAGAGCAGGAGAAAACAAGCCCACTCCCTCCTCGACATGACATCCCTTCAAATATTTAAACATGGCTATCATGTCCCCTCTCAACCTTCTCTTCTGCAGACTAAACATACCCAGCTCTCTAAGTCTGTCCTCATAGGGCATGGCTTCCAGGCCCCTCACCATTTTGGTTGCCCTCCTCTGGACCTGCTCCAGCTTATCCATATCCTTCTTGAATTGGGGTGCCCAGAACTGGCCTCAAGATGAGGTCTAACCAATGCAGAATAGAGTGGTACCAATACCTCCCTCGATCTAGACACCATACTCCTATTGATGCAACCAAGAATTGCGTTGGGGATTTTATTCCATGTATTGTTGTGGTGTTCTATTTTATTGCCTTTGGCCATTTCTGCACTAGACTATTATAGTGCTATTATTCCTCCCTAAACTGCAAACCCCAGAATTCCATAGGACGTTGAAAGCGGAATAATAGCACTATAATAGTCTAGTGCAGAAATAGCCTTTGTCCCTGGCTGTATGTGTCAGTGTTCCGCCCTTTGGTGTAAAAAGCATTATAAATACATGTTGTTGTTGTTGACTATTTAAAACATTTAAAAACAAGCAAGAAACTTCATTTCTGAACATGCTTTCTTCATTTTTCTACTTGATAGAAAACCTCAACATAAGTGCAAAAATTGTCACACTGCTGTGAACAAAACAAGTTGTGTACAACAACTTTTGATAGTATGGGAAGCTCAGGGGTCTAATCTTTCAAGATTATGTTTTTGATACACCAACTCCCAACGGTTCTTTACACAAAAGAGTCAGTGAATGTAAAGAGGATGATGAAGTAATTTATTCATTCACTTACCATTCATCATAAATATTTATATCCTACTTTTCCATGAATCAGACCTGAGGCAGCCAACAACAAAAATAAATGGGGAAAAAACCAATAAAGCATTTAAGAATTTCCTTTATTGTATATTCATATATGTAAAAAGAGGGGCTAGAAGGTGAATATAATTGGATAGAGTGGGGAGGAGGGTAAGGAGGAGACCTAGGCTTCATTTACAAAACAAGGCAAAACAAGAGGTAGGCAAAACATAAAGACCAAAAACTGGGTGCACCAGATTAAGAGAAGCAAAAAGACTTTTTCCCTATAGGAAAGCCACCATTGGATAGTATACATCCCAGAAATAATTAAAAAAAAAAACAGAATGTTATTATTGAAGATCAAATATCTGGTTTAAATAAGATGCTCCCAAGGCATGCATATTTAATTGAAAGTCATTTTGTAAACTGGGCATGATAATCTTTGTGCATATCTCCAGCAACCTCCTTTGTCTGTATTCAAATTTGTTTCCCAGTTAAAACTCATGCTGGTAACATTCTTGTCCACAACTTGGCACTTACAGAGAGGGTTACAGGGAATGGGAGAGCGAGCACACAGAGTGGTAATAGTCTTGTTAAAATATATTACTGTATTTTACAACATTACACAGATTTCCCTTCTCCGGTTGACCACAGATTTCTCTCAAACCACTTCTTGCACTCACAAAACCACCTATTGACTTGCAGAGAAATTGCTTTGATAAGAAGGTTGGCGTTCCTCTTTCTCTTCCCTTCCTCCTCCTGTCCCAATTTATACTAACACTTTTTGTTATGTGCTAATTACTCTGACTGGTGATGGTTGAAGGGAAAAACATGTGCGGCAATCACTGATATTCTCATAACAGCAAGAGGATTTCATATGTCACAACCCTAGTATATGCAAATGCTACTTTCTCTTCCTCTGTGTTTACATTAAGCCCTGGGGATTTTCATTTTTTTTTCCCAGTGTTGTTGCTGCAGTTTTTCATGCTGACACTTCCAAACATGCATATTGACAAGAATGTCAAGAATGTTGCTTCCATGCATTTATTTTTCCTCCCATAGTTATTCATAGCTTTTGCAAATAATGAGAAAGATGATTTATCCTTGAAGGTGCGCATGATTTCGCTCCCGAGAATGCATTTAAATTCATGTTAACAGCGTAATTAGTGGAGGTTCTGCAATAAAGAAGTTGCTTTTATGGTCCGTTGTTGTTCAACTCATCCTTGGCCTTTGGTTCCAGATGTGGGTGGCACAGGGCAGGTCCATAGACCATGCTTTTTGAACACAGGTGGTGCATTTCCAGACCAACGTGGCCATAAACATTTTAATTAAAGGTTGTAAAAGACCCAGAAATCTATTTGTTTAGCAATAGAAGCTTTTGAATTGCCAGGGCAGACACTTTCTTGCTGTAATTGTGAGACTTTGGCAGCAACTTGACAAAATAATAAAAAATAAAGCTTTCAGTTTTTTATCACTCACTCTGCAGAAGTCAGAACTACCGCTGTTCCTTTTTCCCTACCACATTGGCAAGCAAACCAAAATAACCTCATTTTGAACTGGTGAGTAGGAATGAAGGTATGACTATCACCCTTCTTCTGGAGAATTGCTGATATAAGTAGAAATGTCTTGCTGAAGTTAAGAAAAGGACAGGATTATTAAAAAAAAAAAAGGCTTATCCAGCCAAAGTTTAACAGTGAAAGGAAATGGCTGTGTTGCATTAGGGTGAGAGAAAACCAAGTAGATCCAACTCACATCGGTCTCATTTGTATTTCACATCAGTCTATGAATTTAAACACACATACAATCATTGGGTTCACACCCAACTTTCTCTAGCAAATACATTTTGGACACACATTTCTCCAATACACATATATTTGTGTCCATTTTTCTAATATATCTCTTTTGTATGCAGCTTTTGTGTAGGGAAGTAAATATTAGCCCAGTTTATCCTTGCTTATGAGGACAAATAATTTCCATTCTTTTCCCCTTAGTGCAAAGGAAAATGAATATTTCTCAGCAGTTCCTGCACATCTCAATTTCTCACACAAAAATCCATGTGGATTCTAGAAATAGTGTTGGGGAGATAAAATTACATGTGTATTTTTCAAGACAATAACATGAGTTTTCTTGCTAAATGAGTGGTACATGCATGAAATACCCATATGCAGTTTTGCACAGAACATTGTCCAGTTTTCACATAGAAAAGCATGTGTATTTCTGTGCAGAATAATTTTTTTGCAACATTTTGAGACAAAAACTGCACAGAAGTCTTACCCCTGTGTTATGGTTACCACCCAGGTTGCCTGGGAGTTAGGAAACTTTTTTTGGGGGGGGAGACAAGTGATTATGGGTGAATATTCTTCTGAACCCTACTTCTGAGCCCAAAGCCACCTTACAAAATTTTCAAACAAGTAATATTCTGATAGATATCTATGTCTAATCCATGTGTTAGCCTGAGAAGTGCAAACTGGTGTTTGAAAATGACAACCAAAAAAATTATCCCCCATTCCTAGACTGCCCACAATGGGCATGTGGTACGAGTGTATCCCAACATCTTTTCAAGCCTTTTCAGAAAAGGCTAGGATTGTCAAAGTGAATGACTGTGTTGAAGAGGGAATATCAACAGATGTTTCTTGATACCTGTTTGCCTGACAAGCAACACCTACTGAAATTCCCTCTTCCACACAACCATTAAAGGTACAGGAACCTTCACCAGTCTTCACTCTGGCAAACCCCTAGAAAAGCCATGCTGCTAAAGAGAACCATCTTAGCAATCTTGAATTCATATATAGGCAGTACTGTGATACAAACACATTTTTTTAACATCTCCTTCTTTCCCCCTCATGTGGGCAGGGCTATGGATCAATCAGAAGGCATGACCCTTGAGCCTTCGAGAAAAGCAGGGGTCCATCCGCATTATACATTCATGGCACTATGATTCCACTTTAACTGCAATGTGTTACCGCAGTTTCTAGCCGGACTTGGGGGATACCAGATATCATTTTGATATCAATAATTTGGGCTTCCTCAACTATTCCTTCCCACACGCTTGCGAGGCCTCCGGACAAGCACGCAAACAGGCTCGGTCGCTAATCGCTGTAATATTCCAAACAAATACAGGCAGGCCAGAAATAGCCAGACTGTCGCTTCAGGAGACCTCAAGGCAAGTACCATATTATGTATGCACGCTACTTACAAAGAACTCCCTGCCCTGAGCAGGCAGCTCGATGAGCCGAATACTCAGTCGTTAAGCACTCTGTGTTTGCATACTGGCTACTCTATTGACAATTTGGACTTAACTCAATCATGCTAAATTCTGACCTTTCAGAGGCTTTGTCTCCAGCCCACAACTCTTTTTTTCCCCCACGTATGGACTAGCCTATGGCCACATTTTCCCCTATAAGAACCCCTGACTTTGAGAGCTTCCTCGGATCATTCCCGACGTCCATACCGCCTTGCTGCTGCTTTGTTTGGCGAGCCTTCCCCTCAGTCCCACGTACTGAGAACCTTCATATCCACGAACTCTATCTTCGGACTACCCGGGCTCCAGGACAGGTGCAGTATTTCCCATACCGGTGCAGTATTTCCAGGACAGGTGCAGTATTTCCTCTAAAAATCCTTCTATCCAACTCCAACTTTTATTTTTCTAGCTATCTGTGTGAGTGTGTTGCATACACTTGTTTGATTGTATTAATGTTGTTCGCCACTTTGATCCATGTGGAGAAGTGGGGCAGAAGTTGTTGTTGTTGTTGTTGTTGTTGTTGTTGTTGTTGTTGTTGTTGTTGTTGTTGTTGTTATTATTTTAATAAAAGCAATTATTATTTCACTTCTGTTTGCTCCTTGACTCGGCCTGACCCCGTAGACATTGGGTAAAAGATCTCGCTCTGTTCCCCTGCCTCTCGCAGTGCTAACTTATGCTTTTTGACTAATTTCCCCAACTTGTATAATTTGGAGCGCATTTAGGTGTCCCTCCCGGGAACCCCAGAAATCAGGGTAACAAATGGCTGCATCCTACACAATCCTGGAGGTTGTAGTTTGGCCAGAGCCAATAGAGGAGATTTCTGGCCAAGAATGGCAAGTGCCTCCGCAAATCCTTGGGTTCCATAGGATGTACTCATGACAGTTAAACTGGAATTATCGCACTATAATTATTTAGTGTGAAGAAGCCTGGGTAGGATGCCACAATAATTATTCTAATTAGCCAGACTGAAAACAAATGCACAGAAATGCAGTAGCAGTCCAAACTTTCCTGTGGTTTGAGCAGGGTCCACTCCCATAAGGAGGGGAACTTGACTGGCTGAAAGTATATATTGAGAGAAGTATTCCCTGTCTATGAAAGGAGTGAACTAAAGAAAACATGTTTGTTCACCTAGGCAAATAAATGTCTCGATTAAATAAATTCAAGCTGTACATCAGAAGAAGGGAACCTATGGCTTTCCAGATAATGGCCACTTCCACACGACGACGCTCTTCCGCATCGTCTCACTGCAGTCAAAGGTCCAGAAGGGAGTGCATCAGCAATGCTCCCCTCTGCACCTGCTTGGTCATAGAATCATAGAAATGTAGAGTTGGAAGAGACCACAAGGGCCATCCAGTCCAACCCCCTGCCATGCAGGAAAACCCTCAAAGCACTCCCGACAAGTGGCCATCCAGCCTCCGCTTAAAAACCTCCAAAGAAGGAGACTCCACCACACTCTGTGGCAGCACATTCCACTGCCGGACAGCCCTGACTGTTAGGAAATTCCTCCTGAGGTTCAGGCGGAATCTCCCCTCCTGCAGCTTGCATCCATTGCTCCTTGTCCTGGTCTCAAGAGCAGGAGAAAACAAGCCCACTCCCTCCTCGACATGACATCCCTTCAAATATTTAAACATGGCTATCATGTCCCCTCTCAACCTTCTCTTCTGCAGACTAAACATACCCAGCTCTTTAAGTCTGTCCTCATAGGGCATGGCTTCCAGGCCCCTCACCATTTTGGTTGCCCTCCTCTGGACCTGGTCCATGTGGAAGAGAACACAATGGTGCCATGTCTCCCTTCTGCAGTACAGCCGGGCTTTTTCCATTGCTGTGCTACAGAAGGAAGCACTGCCAATGCGCTTCCGCATGGCCAGAAATGATGGGAGCGCCACGCAATTGCAGACGCAAAATGGATTTTTTCCATTTTGCGAAAACTGCACAAGTGTTATGCTCCGCCACAGGATGGCAGCGGGATGGCAACAATGTAATCTGAAGCGCGACCTGCCAACTGCTGCCATCCTGTGGCAGAAACAAGACAGTGACATCATGCGGAAAGGGCCAATGTTGGATATCAGTTTCCATTTGCCCAAGCCAACCTGGATATGTGATACCTTGATACCTTATGCAGCTTCCCTGCTGTAAATATAAAATTGTTGTATCTGAACTGAAAACATATTAGGAGGTCCTGCTTTAAAGTTAGTTGCCCTAATGCTTGCAGCCACATTTTGTTGTTGTATGCCTTCAAGTCATCTCCCACTTATGGTGACCCTAAGGTGAACCTATCACAGAGTAACCCAGCAGGATCTTTTACCCAATTTTTATGGGGTCAAACCAAACGAAAAGCCAGAGAACCAATAACTGGATCTTATTAATAAATATGTTCTCACGCACCAATGCACTCACTCACTCACCCACACAAGGTCTATTGAGAAAGAAAAGAGGTGAAAATTGATAAGGGATTCAGTGGAGAGGGTGTAAAAGTGGTGATACTGCACCTATCCTGAAGTCTTCAGTCCAGGAAGCGGCAAGAAAGATGGAGCTCAGTGAAGAGAAGCAGCTGAGGGGATCACTCAACTAACAGAGGGCTGGTCTGGTAGCATGGTGGGGAGTTCTCTGAAGAGACCCTCAAAAACTGGGACTACTTATAGGGTAGAACGTACCTCGAGCACAGGCCCTCTCCCAGGAAGAAGAATGGTGAAAATAAAGGGAGAAATGCCACACAATAGCAGCTTGGTAGTTTGCATGATTGGTTTATGCAGATGGACCTTACAGTGCAGGGTTTACTAATATCAGAGTTGCTCAGGCTGGGGAAAACCCAATAATCCACTCAAGCTGGCTACACCTTGGCTGAGTACCCTCTGTCTGTGCTTATGTGTTTAGCATGAGGTCTCCTAGGGGAACGTGACTGGGGTTTTTCCTGGCCTGACGTATTTTCGGTCATTCGACCTCTTTGTCTACGCACCCATTCAGGCAACCTCTCTGGGATGGCGGGCATATTTAATATCAAATTTATAGTCCCTGGGATAGGGTATCCCAGTGGGGTAATAAGCAGACACACTGAGCAAAGGAGATCTGTTCAGCTGCTGATTGGCACATAGGGAAGGTAACGTTTTCAACCCTCTCCCACCAGCGAACAAGACTGTTGCAGTCTCACTCACTGGTGGCCAGGCAAAAATGTCATCCTCCGTACACCCTAGTTGGCAGCTGAACAGGCCAGAACAAAAAGTCCTCCTCTCATAAGACTTGAAGCTTTGCCTAGACTGGCTTCAAAAGCATGCATAGTACTTTATCAATGATGCTCAATATCGTTCTGTCTTTATTATGTTAGTAAATGTATTAGTAATGGTACAGTTATCATTTCACAACTAAGTCTGCGGACATCGCTGTAGTGGACCAATCTACCTACCTAATCTGAATGTTAAAGAGCAGAATTTTCTTCCACATGTAAAAGCTTATAGTGAGGGTGATTTGCATATTTGTAACCTGCTATGGTTAGCTTTCAACAGTTAGCTTATAAATCTGCTATAGTTCATAACTTGCTACAGTTTTAGCAGCAAAAGATTCCAAGACATGGAACAGGGTTTTGGAAAGCTTTGATAGATAGGTAACCATCTACGATGTTCAGATCTAACCACTGCAGAAACATTCTTATGAAGCTGCAGAACGCTTTCAGCTTCGACAACGGAACTGGATGTTCAAACCAACTATTTGTATGATGAAGTAGTTAGCTTCTGAAGAACACTGTTAATCAGTTCTCAAAGCCCCTCAGACTTGATAGCCAGCCTTTCATGAATCGTTTGATGAGGCGAAGCCATCTTCCAATATTCAACCAGATGCAGCTGCTCATTATCAAGTAAAGTACCTTGAGAAAAGTCAAGAAAGCATAACAGAGACTTAGATAGAACTTGAAATGATTAATGTTCACTTCCATTCTTTGCTGTGCTCCTTTGGAGACACACCAACAAATATACATGTAATTAAAAATGTAGGAACAGTTAGAAATTCAGACTCATTTTCTGCTCCTGGTTCTCTCTCTCTCTCTCTCTCTCTCTCTCTCTCTCTCTCTCTCTGTGTACAAAATCAGTCCATTAAAACTTCATTTCTTTGCCATCTTTTACTTTCAGGTACAAGGCAGGCATGAATATTTAAAGATATCTGCACATTAATTTTAAGGTACGTGAACTGCTCAGAATTTTCTTGGCTATCAATCTATGCCTAATATAAAGTATCATCTAAAAATGCAGGTACCTGGAGCTATAAATATGCACTCAGAATCAAGTGCATGGTCAAGAGAAAGTCAGATAAGCTTAATTCTTCAACAGAGGAGCAGAGGGAATAACTCTAGTGTCTGCTTCTCTCCCAAGAGAAACTTGCAATTCATGTGTATGTATTTCTTTTTCCTATTATCATTTCTGCACTAGGAAAGCCCCCCTTTCCCCCTCTCCTTTATTATAACTAAAGTTCCCTTGTGGAAGGTATGGCATGCGATGTACAGTCAGTTGGTTACAGTTATTTCTAAGATGGAGGCAAGGCATGTAAAACAGAAAGGGCCAATTTGAAAGATGAAGTGAGCTGCCTAAGGTGACACAGCAATTCAATAGTATTTGGAGTTCACCCTGAGTTTTCTAGCAGCTCATTCTCTGGTAGCTTGAACCTAAAGGTCCATTTTAGGCTCTGGCAGCGTGAGTGCAGCAGCTTGCTTTGCAGCACTTACTCTTTCAAACAGGGCACCCTTAGTGCCTCCAAACATTGCTGAGAACAAGAATAGCAAGATTTTGAAAATGTTTGATTCTGCATTTTGAAAATGTAGGCAACTCCCTTGAAAGCTCCAAACCGTCTCTAAACATCACAACACTCACCAGCCCCTTTATATGTAAAGACCCTGACAACAACCAAAGGAGAAGCTACCCAATTCCTTAGAATCACTTGTTTTACCTGCTCCAGCATCTGAAACCATTTTCATGTTCGTTGGTGTTGTTGCATGCCTTCAAGTAATTTCTGACTTACAGTGATCCTAAGGCAATCCTATCAAAGGGTTTTCTTGGCAAGATTTATTCCAAAGGGGCTTGGCACTGCCTTCCTCTAAGGCAGTGGTTCTCACCTGTGGGTCCCCAGATGTTCGTGGACTTCAGCTCCCAGAAGCCCCAGCCACTATGGTCAATGCTCAGGGCTTCTGGGAGCTGAAGTCCACGAACATCTGGGGACCCACAGGTTGAGAACCACTGCTCTAAGGTCAAGAGAGTGTGATGTGCCCAAGGTGACTTGTGGTAAGCCAGGCCCAAGTGGGAGAGCTGCCTGCTGTCATTGCCACCACCACTGCCACCTCCGCACTGGGCCAAGAGGGACTCTGGTGGGGGCAGAGGACAATGGCAGGCGGGGGGCACAGATGGAAAAGTAGGGGGGCTGTCAGCTTTTTTGTGCCTCCCTCGGTATTGGCGCCCAGGGCACACACCTTAGTTGTCCTACATTAGATATGCCTCTGCCATCAGGAGTTTGCTCAATAAACTGATAATGGTAAACTTTTGTTTACCATCAATAGTTTACTCACTAATACTTTTGAATTTGGCTGTTATACCTGAAGCTACTACACTTGGATAGAGTTCTCCAGAACCAGAAATTCAAGAACTTTGGCTTACCATCACAAGTTTGCTTACTAATATTTTTGAACTTATTGGAAAATTCATTTATAGTTCTGAACAATTTGTAGAATGAGGTTTATCAAGATTTCTACCTGACTTTTCCATATTTTTATTAATAATGCCTATATAGGCTGATTATCATTTGTATATGTAATTTCTGTTTATTACATTCATATTATCAGTGTTTGCATAAGTTAATTAACATTTGTTTCTAGTACGTTATGCATTTGTAACCTTATTGTACTGTAACTGTTAATTATATTGATTTTAAGCATATTACCTTATATTCATACCCATATTTCTTAGTTTATCAGCTTATTCAGTTTTGTTTTTGTTTTGGGCCAGTCTGCTGTTTAGTGGCTATATTGTTGTTGAGAAACCCATATTGACTTTTAGTGACCACAGCATTCCTTTCTAGATGCTTAAGACTGTCTAATGGTCTGCTCTAGAATCTTTTCTGGTATTGATGTCAGGCTGACTGGGTGGTAATTGTTTGGGTTCTCTTTTTTCTCCTTTCTTAAGATGGGGACAATATTTGGCCTCCTTTCCAAAATTTGAATGGCTGAATCAGAATCTTCTCATAAGGAATATTCACTTGCACAGTGAGAAGTACTATATGCCATAGAAATAATCTGCAATTTCTCAGGAAACCTCAATCAGTTCAGGATGAAATCTAATTTCTGAATAGCCTGCAGATTTCCTCCCATAATATACCAGTATAACATGCATCCTATTTCCTCTTAAAGCAGTGGTGGAGCATGCCGTCCATGTCAATGGGGTGGGGAAAATCCATTCTGGATTTTATTCTGCACTTTAAGAGAAATATTGTTGTTGTGTGCCCTCAAGTCATTTCTGACTTACAGCAACTCTCAAGCAAACCACCAAGAGGTTTTTTCCCCCTGGTGCTGAGAGTATGTGGTGAATCCGAGGTCACTCAGTGGTTTTCCATGGCCAAGAAGGGAACTGAACCCTGGTCTCCTGCATCATAGTCCAATGCATTGCACCACACTGAGTCTATACAAGATACTAAACCCCATCTTCAAAATAGGTTCAGCTCCTTGAATAGCACCTTTAAACTGCAGAATAAAACACAGGGTAAATTCTGTACCATACTGCCATGAGACCCACTAGCCACCACTGCTTTCAGATCAAATCATCCCCAATCTCTCCCTTGCCTACTTTATTAACATCATTGTCTAACAAAGACCCTGTTGTATCTTGGAAGCATGCACAGATATTTATGCCTTTTTCATTGACCTAATAAAGGTGTCCAGTGTGATTTAGTGATTTGACTGCTGGATTCCAGGAGACCAGCATTTGAATTCCTACTCAGCTGTGAAAACCTACTGAGTGACTTTGAGCAAATCGCGCTCTCTCTCAGCCTAATAGAAGGGCAATGGCAAATCCTTTCTGAATAAATCTTGCTTTTAAAAAGGCCTATGATGGTATCGCCATAAGTTGAATTTAACTGGAAGGTACACGATAACAACAGTAACATAGGAAAGGTGTTTCCACAAGATGGATTTTGGAATTTGTCTTATGACTACCATTGCCAGCCTTGTGTTTTGTATGAGAGTGCAATTAATTCAGCATATGTCTGTTCCATAATCAGTGCTATCTTATTAGTTTATTGTTTCTTTTTCTCTCTCTGAGGCTATTTCTGCACTAGACTGTTATAGCGCTATTATTCCAGTTGCAACATCCTATGGAATCCTGGGGTTTGCAGTTTAGGGAGGGGCAGCCAGCCCCTCCCTTAACTGCAAACTCTAGCATTCCATAGAATGTTGCAAGTGGAATAATAGTGCTATAACAGTCTAGTGCGGAAATGGCCTAAGTCAGATTCTTTTCTTGTTTGCTTTTTGTACTTTTTTTAACCCCTGCTGAAGTCTTCCTGTGTAATGCTGTTATTGTTGTTGTCATCGTCATTAACAATATAGATAAAACCATATGCAAGGAGTTATCAGTAAAATGTAATTAAACCGTCAGTAACACTAAATGCAATTTAAAACATACATAAAAATGAAAAGCAGCTTTAAAAAAAAAGGATGCAGTTGGCCATTTCAAGGCAATTTCATGGAACAGAGCTGTTTAGTCCCAGAATAGCCCTTAACCAAAACCGAAAGCAGCGCCATTAGTAGCGACCCACTGAGATCTGGGAGAGCAGAACTGGAGCCGTGCTTTCTGCATCTGCCCACCTTTGTGCTAATAGGGTTGTCATTCTCCCAGTTTGCCCAGGTTTTACCTGGATTCTAGGCAGGGTTCCCAGTCCCCATTTGGACCATCAGATGGCCCAGATTCCAAGTTTCATTTTTAAAAAGGTTAAGTCTGTTAGCCCTTGTAGAAGCTAAGATATGGGGCAAAATGTGGAGGCACTCTTCTGTAAAATTGTTCTGCATGAATCAAGTCTGCCCCTACCTTTCACACGTCAGGGAAAGGACAGTGAGCAGCATGGGCAGCGTAGGCATGCATTGCAAGGGCATGGGGTGGGGCAAGGGATGGATTGGAAGGGAAGGGAATGTGGGTGGTACAAGTGGCACAGTGCCAGAAGTAAGAAAAGGGCACACTGAGAGGGTGTGAAATGAGACGAGGAGGGGAGGAAGAGAGAAAGAGAGTGAGTGGTGTGAGCTGAAGAGTGTGGGAAGCAAAGGAAGGTGCACTGCAAGCATGAAAGGTGAGGTGAGGGAATCGGCGGCAAAGGAGAGCAAGTGGTGCAAGAAGCAAGAGAGGGATGCTTGGTGAGGTGAAAGTGGGAGCAGAAGGGAAGGGATGTGAGCAACACAATTGACAGCATGTAAGGAACAATGGGGATGGAGTGAGGGAAGATAGGAGTCAGGGGATAGGGGAGTAAAATGTGCAACAGAACGAGTGCAGGAAACAAAGGAGAGAGGCACACCAAGGGTGCCCATTTAGGTGACGAAGAAGGGAATCGCAGGGAAGGGAAAGTGAGTAGCATGAATGGCAGAACGCAAGAATCAAGGGTGCAAAATGAGACAGGGGAGGGTGCAGGAGGGAAGGGATAGCAACTCACACAAGCAGCAGTGGGTAAGAAGCCAGAGATAGATGCACTGCAGAAATACAAGGCTCTGTGAGGGAAAGAAGGGACTGTGACTGGTGTCAGCAGCGGAGTGCAAGGGAAGGGCACACTGAGAGGGTAGGAGGTGGAAGAAGGGAGGAAGAGGGAAGGGGAGTCACAGGGGGAGGGCAAGAAGCAAGGCAGGGATGCATTACAGGGTGAGGCAAAGAAGGGAGTAGAAGAGGAAGAGGAGGGAACAGAGCAAGCAGCAGCATGCAAGAAGCAAGGGGGGGTGGCACTGACAGGACACCAGGTGAGCGCGGGAGGAGGAAGGAGGGAAGAGCAAGCCTTGTGAGCAGCAACGTGCAAGAGGTAAGGATGTTTAAGAAGCGTTTGCTGACAGATAGTAATGACACAGACAAATAGCCTGGTGTAGTGATTTGAGCATTGGACTAGGATTCTAGAGATCAGGGTTTGAATCCCCACTTGGCCATGGAAACCCATTGGGTGACCTTGAGCAAGTCACATTCTCTCAGCTTCAGAGGAAGGAAAAGACAAAAAAAACCAAAGAAATCTTGCAAAAAAAAAACTTGTGATAGATTTGCCTTAGGATCACCATAAATCAGAAATGACTTGAATGCACACAACAACAAAATAGCTATACAAGATCACATGGTAAATTCCATGGCTAAGTAGATATTTGAGCTAGAGGTTCCCTGTTACAAATCCCACAGTCTAAACATTACTCTGTACAGGTACTTTCAGAAAATTTGTAACTGTAAAAAATGTGAGGGAGATTAAAACAAAGTGGAAGAAAGATGCGACAACATGCCAAATTTGTATCATTACAATGCAAATTATAACTATTTGCATAATTATAGTAATTTGCATAATATGCAAACAAGGTGCCTGGCTTTGAGGAAGTAGGAAATGGGATCACTATATGCTAAGGATTTAACTGTTACAAAGCATGTACACATATATTCAAGCATGGTTGAGGGTTTATTATCAAAGTGTGGAATGCCTCACTTTTTATAACTTGCACATATTTATTATTCTTTTTACTTGAGTGTGAAACTATGGGCAAACTTTCAGCCACACTGATTAAATAGTATAAGGTTTAGGGCTAGCCCAATATATATTCCTACCTTAGCGGGGGGGGACTACAATTTGCACATACACAAAGATACACAACCCATATCAGTCAAGGTACATACTACCTATCACTAGAAAAAAAAAGATGTGTAGAGTAAGGATGGAAAAAATGGAAAATACTCAAAAAAATGATTTAAACCATGCTTTTCCAGTACAGTATTGAAAAACTCTGATGAGAAAAATCCTGGGTTGATGAGAATCTTTGCAATTCAAGACTTATCCTGCACAAAATTTGCATGTGGTTGATTTGCGCTGAAAACAGCATTTTTTGCAGAGAAAATACTATTTATGCATACAAATATTATTTCCTGCATAGAAAACACTGTTTTCAGTGCAAATCAAACATATGCAAGCTTTGCACAAAGTAAGTCCTGAATTGTGAATAAGGCTTTGAAAACTGCTTGGTTTTGGAAGTCTTTTTTCACAGCTGGAAGAAAATTGTTGAAATTATCCACTGGTTCCTTCAAAAAGAAAATTGGTGATGAATTATGTCCCTAGTATGAGGTCACAAGGCTAGCAGCAATCCATTCCCTGAGATTCCAGGGCCAAAACCTGTGACGAGGGGATGAGTTGTTATGATGGCAGAGAGGTGAGGCAGGCAAAAGTTAGGAGACAAGCCAGAACTGCTTCTCAGTCATGCGACTGCAGAAATGGCCATGAGGCAATCCAAGTGAAAGGGCCCAGAATACCAGTAAAAGCTGGCTAGTCAGGTAATGGGGCAACCCAGAGCCAGGAGAGAGAGGCATTTTTCAGGGGCTGGGCAAAAGGCAAACTGTACCCTGCAGTTACAGGAGTTGCTGGCGATCTGGATAGGGCTCACATCCCTTGTAGCCAGCAGGTATGACACGCAGGGAGTTATTCCAGGCACTGCACCCTATAACCATCTGAAATGCCTTGCACAGCTTCTGCACACTGAGCTCAAAGTGCTATTAGTTTAGCAAGGCAAAGAGAGGTAGAGGGAGTGGGATCCTGCCCTTCCCAGTAAGTTCAGACAAAAGCAAACTCTGCAGCCTCTTCTAGCTTTTGTTCTCTTCCTTGTAAATAACTTCCTTGTAAATGCCGTCTTGATCACCCTCTGACGTCACTGGGCCACACGTCCCAATTTTCATCTGTGAAATGATAGAGGTTGTGCTTTACCTGGGAGTAAGTCCAAGTGAATTCAGTGAAGCTTGCCTTCTGAATAGACATGTATAGAATTGCGCTGTTAATCATTCAAAAGGCAAAGAAAGAAGTCAACTTTTCCACTTAGAAGTCTACAAGCCTGTTTTCATAGCTTGTCCATCTAGCAGTCACTGTAGTTATCTTCAGTTTTTATGAATGCAGAAAGGCTCATTTCTGCGTTGAAAGGGACATTATTTCTCATCACTTGAATGCCTTTCTTTGGCATTTTACAGATCACACCTTTGTTCCAAACCTCTGGGCAGGTTTCCTCAGCACCCTCCAGTAAAACTATTTTATAGCTTTTATATATTTCATGCTTTATGCACTACCAGATATTTAACAGCTTCAAGCATTTTTAAAAGCTTATCTAAACTAAGTATTTGGCCATCTCAACTTCTCTTTTGCTCTTTATATTTCTACATCTGAAAACTGCCATTGGAGAAATATATTTAACTCTTTATCCACTTCAGTATTAACTGAAATGCAATGTAATCACTTACATGTATGATCCTATATAGTTATAAGGAAATTACTCCCAGGGAAATGGATTTGGGGAGGTGCTTAAATAGTTGTTGATGGAATGGAAGGATCTTTTCTATTGACAAAATGGGCAGGCAAGCCAGAGTATTATACCTATTCCTCATGAAAATGATGACAGGGCTTCTGTACCTTTAATAGTTATGTGAAAGAGGGAATTTCAGCTGCTATAGCTGGTCATTTCCTTTTCTGTACAACTATTAAAGGTACAGGAGCCCTGTTGTCTCTTTCATTGGGCCATCCTACTTAGTCCCCTTAATGTGATTTGAAAAACAATTTCTGTCTCTTATCAGCCTAGCCAACACAACCAGTTAAGGGCTGCAACCCATTTAAGAAAATATTTAATTAAAATATTTAATTAATTAAATATATGTACTCAAATCAATTCAATCCTTCATCTATTCATTAAATCTTCATGAAATCACATATGGGTTAAAAAATATTTCTAAAGAAAGAATTGCATTTGGAATTATAGAATCCTAGAACCTTAGAATTCAAAGGAACCACAAGGTGTGTCTAGCCCAGTCTCCTGCCACGCGGGAATATACAACTGAAGCACTTTTTACTGGGTGGTGGTATAACTGTTATACATGGACTTAAAAGATTTCTTGTGTGTGTGAGTGAGAAATGACCATGCCTCTGGGATTGCCATCGAAACCTTTCATAAACATCTGAATTAAACTTAAGAAATTAAAAATTATGTTGCTTAGTCAATCAGGGTCGCCTTTCAGATCAAGAATGAGTTTAAGGCAGGCTTGGGCTACATGTTTGAAATCAAACTCATTGGGCTTGTCACAGCTGCTGCACAAATACAACAGGTACTGCATTTCACCAATGTGAAAGCAGAGTGATGAAGATGCCCTGCCTGTTGAATTTCTCCTTACTGTGCAGCTGGTTTAGTCACAGACCCATCTCATGTTTGGGGGAAGTAATGGATGCTCTGAGGAGTGTATCAGGGAGTAGCTCTTCTCATTCAGCATATCTGTTTCTAACCAAAGTGCATATTACCTGAAAGTACAGAATCTTTGAAGCATGTTGCTAATAATGATAAATATGGGAGGGAATTCCCCTTTAGTTTAACCCTTCATTTCTTAGCCTGGGAAATCTACTTTTGCCCTGCACTTGGTGGGCTGGGATTGCCTCCATGACTGGCACAGTGAGTCTTTCAGGTCTGAGACAATTGCCAAGGGTGTCAATGCCCAGGCAATAAACTTACCACATGAAGAAATCCTTTAATTGGCCTTTTTAGCCGAAGGAATGAAGAGTTGTTGACCGCTTTCTCAAGAGGCTGAGACTCTCTGAAATGCCAAAGAAGGCGTCCGGAAAAAAGAAACACTGAGACTATTCAGATCAGGCCTTCTTTATTCCTTTAATCATAGCAGTGCTATGGCTTAAAGAGAACACCAAATGCAAACATGCACCCAGCCATTTTTTTAAAAAAAATCTGATAAAAGATCTGATACTTGGGTTGACAAGACCTGAGCAGGGCTATTTATGACTCAAAGTTCTTGGCGGTCTCTCATCCATAGAGTTGTTATAGGTCAAAGCCAACTTGACAGCAAATCACAACAACATGGCCATTTCATTTTATTTTTTGCACTATCATAACAAGAGTGTAGAAGCACGGAATGGCAGTGTGTCAGGGAGAAGCAGAAGAGGAAAGCTTGCCAAAGAAATAATACCCTTCGCTTTCTACAGGGGCTCCCTTGCAGATTATGGTTTGGGGTTAAAAATCATCTAGTTGGATCAGTGTCTGTGAGCATACTCTGAGACTGCTTTTGAAAGTCTGGCAGCAAATTGGAAAGGTGCTACTTTGCAGTCATTTTGCAGTTTTTTCTATTGCTGTTCCTGGGAGGTGTGCCTGGTTGCAGGGTACGGTCTCTCAGCAATGGGCAGGGGGGAATGGCTTCTTTCCCTTCTTCCTTGGAACAGGACCTTCTCTGCCTCCTCATGCAAGTTCTTTGAGTCATCAGCAAGAAACTGCAAGTTGCCTCCTTTGAGCCCAGGATGGCCTCAAAGCATTTTTCCATCTGAGGCGGAGCAGAAAATGCTTCACTAAGTCAAGGTGCTCCTTCCCTCACTGTTTTTTAAGACCCTTTCCACACAGGCATATTGCCCACGCTAGGGCGACCTCTCCAGGAGGTCTTCTTCACCGCGGGGTGCGCTAGAGCAGTTTGAAAAAGTGAGGCTCTACACCTCAAACTGCTCTAGCACAGCCGCGGGGGTGGCGCTGCGAGTTTTATAAAAACCACCTTCGCAAGTGGTTTTTACGAAACTCGCCCGCACTGCTCCACCGCAGCCCCCGGTGAAGAACTGCAGAGACGTGGTAGCGCGTCCCTGCAGATCTGCCCAGGGGTGGGCTTCCGGCCCGCGCGTTGCCCTGATTGGTGGAGCACCGCCAGAAGCCGCCGGCCACCATTTTGGGTGCTGCCAAGCGCCGCTGAAATTCGGCGGCGTTTAGAACGGCGAATCCGTGCTCCTCGCAGGGACGGAGCAACCCACTACGAGGTAAGCTCCACCCTTGCATGTGCCGCCCCGTTTCGGGGGGGCCCCCGCGAGGAAAGGGCCTAAGTCTCAGTTTAAAGACTTCTTCAGTGGTGTAGCTAGAGCTTTTGCTGCCCAGGGCAGTACCTGAGTTTGGTACTCCTGTCAATACACACCAAAAATAGTACAAAAAGTCAAAATGAGGTATAGGGAATTATATTAAAACACTATGTGCTTTAATCTAATATATAAAAGTCAATTTTGTCTGATTGTCTGTGTCAGGCGAAGACCTCATAGGATTGGCTGCCTAAGAAGATTCTATGGAATCCTGGGGTTGGCAGTTTAGGGAGGGACCTTTAGAATTCTCAGCCAGAGAGTTCTTGGGCCTCAGTCAAAATGTGCCTGTCTTGAATAAGCCAGTTGCTATGGCGACAAGGCCTAGCAGCAAGGAGGAAGGCAATGTATTCCCTCAGGAACCCAACCTCTGTGTGTTAATAACTCTGAATACAGATTGGACTGGGGAATATGGGGAAAAGTTACAGGTACTGGACAAGACAGTTTGGGGAATTAGAGGCTCACAATCTCAATCTTTCTAGCAAGTATTACCTATGAGAAAATAAAATCCTGGGCAACACCGGACATCTACGCTAGTAATAATATTAAAACACTATGTGTTTTGATCATTCCTCTTTGGCTGTTTAGACAAGGAAGTAGACATGGGTGTTTCTGAGCATATGCAGAGTGCCTGTCGACCTTTGTCTTTTCTTTCTTGCTCTTGGTAGGCCACTTAACAACATAAATTGACTTTTTGGACCATAACTCCCATAATCCACCAGCCAGCCACAACATGTGGGGAATTGACATCTTAAGACAGCAGTTTCCAAAATCTAGGGGGAACTTAGTACTCAAAAGCAGCACTCAAGGGTGTGGAGTGACTACACCTCTCAGAATCCCTCAGCCAGTCATAGAGTTTGAGGCAGTGACTTTTCAGCAATACAGCTCCCCAGATCCCCTGGAACTCAAATTTGGGGAAGCAACTTTTCCAAACAATATTTTCCATAGTCCAGCTGAGCTGGAGAGGAGTGACTTTTTGCACTGCAGCTCCCATAATCCCCTGTCAGCCACACACTTGAGGAAAGTGACTTTGAGGATTACAGTCCCCCAAATCCCCTGCAACTCCACCCTTAACTAGCAGAGGCTGGAGGAAGTGACTACTGGATTACAACTCCCAGAATCCTTTGGAACTCAGCATTTACTAGTTGACCTTAGGGGAAGTGACTTTTTAAAACTACAACTCCAAGAATCCCTTGGGAGGAGATTCTGAGCATTGTAGTTCTAAAAAGTCACACACATACCAAAAGTATACTCTTATATGGAGGTGATATCTGGGAATCTCAGTGTGTGTATATACACAGAACTCCCATAAAAACTTGAAACATCTGCCCCATCCTCCTCATTGATGGGAAATGAAAGCACTGTGTCCATGCTC
Organism: Iguana delicatissima; assembly: GCA_948472985.1. Taxonomy (NCBI): domain Eukaryota; kingdom Metazoa; phylum Chordata; class Lepidosauria; order Squamata; family Iguanidae; genus Iguana; species Iguana delicatissima. The sequence continues at coordinate 15,609 of CAOKZL010001111.1, read as the reverse complement.
CAAGAGACCACTCCCTACTTTCTTTGGGTAAGAAGCAAAACCCCAGCACTCACTGACCATGAGGCACCCAATGGGATCAGAAGGTAGAGGGCAAGGACCAAAGGTCTTGTGCCCCCTTTGGTCATTCTACCTGGGAACCTCTGCTGTGGGAGGTGGGAAGATACTACAAGTCCCAGCAGGCTCCCTGCTGCTCTGGCTGGTCACACATGGCTTCGGAATGCAAAGGTCCTTCTTTTCTCTCTCTCCCTCAGGATTCTGACTCCAACCCTTGGTCAACCACACTCCCTTTTCTTCAGATGAATTCTCCCCGTCTGTCTCTGCCACCTTTGCCAGAATCCTCACTCCTCCTTTGGCAACAGTGAGTTGGCTGTGACCCCCAAAAAGTTCCACCTGGGGCGAACTGCTCCCCCACAGCTACACCACTGGACTTCCTTGTCTTCCAAAGCTTTGGGAATTTAATATTGTTTTATAATCTTATATATTTGGATTATATGTATTTGTCAGTTTGATTTATATTATATGGCATTGGTTTTTGAATTTCTATCTGGCTAATTTGTTTTATAATTGCGTTCCATTAGTTTTATATTTGTATGACTCCTTCCTACCCCGTGTGTGTGTGTGTGTGTGTGTGTGTGTGTATTTAGACTGTATACCAGAGAAAGTCTGGTTATTTGTTATTGTTCTTGATGCTGCTGTTGTTTTACTTTGTGACATACCATGCACACAGATGACACTACATAAATAAATGAGAATAATGATAAGGTGCACAGTATCTAAAAAGTGGTTCAATTATTGTGGAATCTAAGACAGAAAATTAAACAAATTCCTCTCTTGTCAGTCTAATTACAATGATAATCAGGCAGGTAACTAACAATTGGTTGCCCTTTCCTGACCTCCCCAAACCTGTTTCCTTAAATAGCTGTCTCACTTTGCCTGATGACAAGGCCCACTCGGTTGGATCTAGAAAACTCTCTCTGGAAAGGTGTGCGTAACCAGTACTTAACTGAACACTTAACACAAGAAAGAAACTTCTGTGAAGTACTTAACCAAGGACTTGGATTCTCCTCAACGCAACAGCTTTGGTCACGATCCTGCATCAACTTTGTACATTGCATTGTATGAGTGATTGTGACAGTCAGCATGACATAGTGGTTTAAGAGTTGGAGTACAACCACAGAGACCAGGGTTTGATTCCTCATTCAGCCATGGAAACCCATTGGGTGACCTTGGGTGTGTCACACACTCTCAGCTCCCGAAAACCCTGTGATAGGTTTATCTTAGGGTCACCATGCATCAGAAACAACTTAAAGGCACACAACAACAGCAATGACTAATTATGAACCCACCCATAAACCTACCTTCACAGCCTCGCAGTGCCCTGACTGAAGCATTTCTGAGGCAATGGAGATGGGGTAGATGGGAAATTTATTAGTTTCAAAACAAACAAACCAATTCACAGTTAAAAATCACAGTTACAATCAAAGAAATATATGATCAAAGAAAAAGAAAAGGAACTAAAACTAATACATAGTACTTGTATACTAAACTAAAACATTAAATGCTAACTAACTAAGGCCATTTCTGCCCTACATAGTTATAGTGGTATTATTCTACTTTCAGCATCCTGTGGAATCCCAGGGTTTGTAGTTTTCTGAGGCCAAGGGGCTCTCTGGCTGAGAATAATAAAGGCCCCTCCCAAAACTGCAAATCCCAGGATTCCATAGGATACTGAAAGTGAAATAATAGAACTAAAGCAGTGTAGGGTGGAAAAGGCATAAACCACTAAACACTAACATGCTAAGACACAAAAGGGCACAGACCCCCACAAAGCCAGACTATGATGAAAGAAAGAAAATTTTAAAAAGAAAAAATGTTATTCTATAATTATAGACCCAGCTAAGTAATCCTACTAGAATTACTAGTGACCATAGCCACAATCTATGCATCATTATATTTCTCTTGCTCACAAAGTCCATAAACAGTTTCAAATCTTTAAAAAATATCTTCATTTGGTTTACCCTTTAAAACCCTTATTAGTTTGGCAATGTGGGCTAACTCAGCAACTTTAACAATCCAACCAACTTATGGTATTAATAACAGCTGAGCAAGATGCCAGCCATTGTTTTCAGATGTTGCACAATAAGAATTCCCAGCCTACAGGAAAGACTCCTGTATTGGTGAAACTAGTCATTCTCCATTCATCTTGTGTTTTCTAAAGTATACTGGCACATTGGTGCTATAAAATTAGACAGACACACAATTTGAATCTAGTTAGAGATTTTATTTGTTTGCTTGCTTCTTTGTTTAATTTCTGTCCTACTTTTCTCCCAATATGGGACACATGGGAGCTAACAATAATAAGTTAAAACAGAATACAGTTAAAAGACATAATGCAGAGTTTAAAAAAATAAATAACTATCTTAAACACATTAATTTAGAATAACTTAGAAAGGAATTAAAACTTTTAAAAATGACAATAAATTTACAGTAGATGCATACACACACACACACACACACACACACACAAATAGAGAGAGAGAGAGAGTTAAAAGATTTCCTGCAATGGCCAGTTAATAATCTAAAGCCTAGATAAACAGAAAAAGCCTTTGCCTTCTGGAAGAAAGTCAGTAGAAGGGTGGTCAAATGAGCCTCATAAGGGAAGGAATTCCACATCCTGGGAGCCACCACTGAGAAGGCTTTCTCTCAATTCCACCACCACCATCACAAGCATGTTTGGTGAAGCCATGGGACAGTGAGGCCTTCTCTGAGGATCTTAAAACTTGAGCAGGCTCATATTGGGAGATATGGTCTTTGAGATAAGAGAATCAATATTATTGTAATTTGTTGACAAATTGCAAAGGAGGCCATAAGAGATCCCATGCAGCCATTGTCCCTGCCCCAAATCCCAAATTTTTAAAAATGTCAGTTGAAAATGCTTTTCTTTGGCCCAAGCTACACTCCAGGGGGGCTGAAAATGTTTTCTCTAGCCTGAAAATGCTCTCCCTCTCTTTCTCTCTCTTTCTTACACATACATGCTCTCCCCACCCCACCCCCACCAAAAAATGACCCACTGAAAATTTATCTGCAATCCTTGGTGCATGCCCATCTGAGAGACTGAAAGAGAGAGAGAGAATTATTGGAAATGCCACTGCTGTGAATGGTTTCTTCATTTGAGATCATCAGCCTGACTAATCTTCCCCTCATGCCCTCGGATTTGGAGTGATCTTGGTATTTAACAGATTTCTGTTTGATATCTTTGTCATTTCAACTTGGAAATCCAATTCCCAACCACACTGGAACAATAGCTTTTTAATATATATATATATAGAGAGAGAGAGAGAGAGAGAAGGTAAAAAATTAACAGAAGGAGAGGGGATATACACTGTATGGCATTGCACTACCCGTTTCCCAATTGTAGTTGAAAATGTAGCTCAGATAGAGATGGGATGAGAAAATAACTCAAGGTCTCCACTGTAGCTGTTGTTGCCTGAATCATTCCTCTCATTGTTGTCACACATTTCAACAAGAAAGATTTCAATGCTCCAAGTGTCGAGGCAAAGGCCGATGTTTCAATTAAAGCTTCTAAATCTTGTGTCTCCAGAAAAGTTCAATATTGCTGTTGCTAATCTCTCTTCCCTCAACATGCTCTGAAAAGCTTGATGGGTCTGACCTTCAGTCTCTTCCTCTGCTTCCTCCACTTTATCTCTATTCTCCTCATGATTCTGGAAATATTCGCTTTGGCAAAAGTTCGTGTCCCCAATTTCCCCAGGAAATTTGCTATCTATACTTTCACAGAGCAAGAGGAGCATGTCTCTGCAATAGGAGTTCTCTCCACCAGCAATGTGCTGTTTCTGAAATGTTTACCTGCACAATGTGTTTTACTAGCAGGTTTTCAAAAGTAAATATAATGCATTATGACGTGGAGGAAGTAAAAGACTCCCTAAAACAAGAGTGAGGAGTAAGAGAGGAAAGGAGAAGCAGTATAAATCAGAAATCAACATCCATGGGCAGACATCTGGATGTTAACATAATGCTCAATTCCTTTACATCTAGATGCCTCCTGACAGACAAATAAAATTGATTATTTGAGTATGGGCGACTTAAATAATTTAGGGCACAAAGGCAGTTATTCCATGACATGGGATGTGCATGGTTTAAAAAGAGGACAAGATCATAAGTCTCAAAATGCTCACTAGAGGTCAACAACTAAAAGGAATGAAATAAAATGTATTGTCTGGACTAGATATAAACATTATTAGGGAGCCATGGAACACTTGGCTCATCATGAAAGGAAGAGTTCTATAGAAGAGTTCTATACTTTCTAGTTCCTTTCATTTTGGTTTTAGCTGCATATTTATAGCTCTGCATCCAAACTCCCTCCTCCCTTGTGTCCCTCCTCTTCCCCTTCTCACTGATCATGTGTCACACCTAGACTCACGCAATGCTTGAAACACTGACTTTCACCAATTTCCACTCACCTCTTTTTAATTATTCGGGGTTTATAGTCAAATTGTTGAAGTGGTTTAGCAATATTACCCTACTTAAACATTAGGATAATTTTTATACAGTAGGCCCTCCACATTCATGAGGGTTAGGGGCACAAAAACCCTTGCGAAAGTGGAAAAAACACGAATAACTCCCCCCCAGCAATTCGCCTCCCATTTCCCTCTGGAGCTTCCCTCTCCCATTCTTTTGCTTCTGGCCCCCAGCTTGTTGGGCTGGGGCGGGGGGTGACAACCTAAAAGTCTTACTTTCCCCTCAGACAGAGAAGAGGGGAGTTGGAGTTCTAAGTACTTCTGGTGGCTATCTTGCAAAAGGAGGAGTAGGAGCAAAGAGATCACCTGACAAATCAGCAGCCAATACACAGCAGAATGTGCATGGCACAGAGGCCACGCCTTCAGCAGTGGGAGGGGGCTTTGCTCACCCAAAAGGAAAAAACATCCATTTTAAACATAAGCCTCACAAGCCTGGAGTGAGGAATTCAAGGGATGGGAGGAGGAAAATGGGGGAGGCAAGCACATGCCTTGTGAATAATCAAATTTGAGAAGGTCAAACCCATGGAAGTGGAAGGAGGACTGTATTACTAGCGTCCATCTTTCCCTTGCTTGATCTCTGTTGAATCTGAGTTCTGAAAAAAAAAACGCTATGTTTCTTAGTGGCAGCAGCCATCTTAGCTAATTTCATATCACACAAACAGACAGCCATGGAGACATACATTTTATTTCAGGAAATAGTGGGTTAATTTAAACTGACCTGGGGAGTGAGAATGAAAAATCTTTGATAATGCTGAGAGTTCCCTGGGAATACTTCAAGATGGGAATACATCATGTAGAATTCCAAAATAAAATCAATTTTTACAAGAAAAAACCTGGGACTTCTGGAGACTTTTCTTGTCTAGAAAGACTAACAGTAAAGCAATAGTAAAACACTCTTTTTGACATGGGAACAGAAACAAATTCTTGGTCTCACACTGACATGTTGCGGTTCTAGTAGGAGCCAGCAAGCCCAAGCTTATGTGTGGATGTTTTGCATATGCACGTTTCTCAGTCTCCACATGGAACTGGGAACCTAGGAGTATCGAAATTCTAGACACTCTTGAATGTGTTCTTTCAGAAACAAAATTCAAAGGAGAAAACCACCTACATGTATGATGGATCAAAATGCATTATATGCATATGGGGAGTACAAATGTGACCAGAAAAACAGATCACATGAGTTTAGGAGAAAAGGAGGAAAAATGGCTAACTACAGAACTTAAGAGAAGGGTTGTTCAACAGTAGCAGGGCATGCAAAAGGTCTCCATTTCAGTCCCAAGATTCTTCAGCTGGAGCTCAGAAGGGCTTTGGCCTGAAATCGTGGATGGCTGCTGCCTGTCAGTGAGGTGCTAAGCTAGAGGGACTAAGTCAGTGTAAAGGCAGCTTCCTATGTTCTTAGGAAGTCCTGACTCTTTCACCCTGTCTAGAAGAGCCCCATGTGTTGCAACTATCTCCTTAGTTCCACGCTCTCCTTTCTACATAATAGACATGTGTTCCATCTGCTTTTTTTTTTTTTGAGCTCATCCAGAAAAAATATGCTGCTTTTGTGCTGATCACTTGGTTGTCAGGTTATTTTCCCTAGAACCCATTTTGTGTAGTGACTTGAGTGTTGGACTGAGATTCTGGGAGGCAGGGTTCAAATTCCTGCTCAGCCATAGACACCCAGAGGATGACCTTGGGCAAGTCACACTCTCTTAATCATAGGACAAGGCAATGGCAAGCCCCCTGTTACCCTGTTTACTGGGGGTCCCGGGAGGGACTCCAAAATGTGCTCAACTATAAGTGGGGAAAATTAGCTCTGAGCACTGCCTTAGCGTTACGAGAGGCAGGGTAACTTAGCAGGATCTTGTAATCCAGTGTCTACGGCGTCAGGCCAAGTCAAGAAGCAGATTGGTTTGAAAGTAACGAATGATCTTTATTAAATACAGGCACACAATGTAAACAACTCACGCACACAGATAACTAAGGAAAATAAAGGTGTGAGTAAGATAGCGGGATTTTCAGGGGGATAGTTGATTTGGATGATATGAAACCTGTTCCTGAAGCCTGGAAGAAGATAGAGAGTGATGCTGGGGTTCGGTGTGGCTCAGCACGTGGAGCTGAGGGGAAGCTTGCCAAGCAAAGCGGCAGCAAGGTGGTCTGGAACTCGGGAGCAATCCGAGGAAGGTCTCGAAATCAGGGGTTTTTATAGGGAGAAGTGTGACTGCAGGTTATGCCTTACTCGGGGACAGCAATGAGTTTTGGGTGCAAGACAATGTCTCCGAAAGGTCACAATTTAACATGATGAAATCAGAGCCGAGTTTACAATGGTGTAGCCAGTATGTAAATGCGCAGCACTTGACAGTGGATGGTTCAGCCTTTGTCAAGTTGCCTGATCGGGGCAGGGAGCCTTTTGTAGGTAGTGCGCATACATGATAGGGTGTTTGCCGGGGAGGTCCCTGAAGCTGAGATCTGGCTATTTCTCGCTTGCCTGTATTGTTTGAGAATATTTCAGCAGTTAAGTGCCGAGCCTAGTTTCGTGCTTGTCCGGGGGCCTCACAAACATGTGGAGAGTGGCGGTACACTAAGGCCGAATTATGATATCAAAGTGATATTGGGTGCTATCGCCAGGTAGGCCTAAGCTGCAGTAACACCCCTCCCGATAAACCCTGTCAAGAAAACCCTGTGATCTTAGGGTCACTCTATGTTGGAATGACTTGAAGGCACATAACCAAAACAAAGCTCCCCAGAACCATCCATACTTCCAGGTTTTGCTGCTGGAATGTTTATCTAAAATGTCCACAGCTGTATACTGGCAACCCTGGGCCCATCACTCATGTGTCTGAGCCCCAGATCTAAGCCCAACAAGTATGTAAGGACCATTGGTTTTCCTCAGATGCTCAGGTTGGCTGTGGGCATCACTGCGTAGCTCAGTGCCAGTAAAAAGCATTTCAGCTCAGTTTAGAGAAGAGATTCATTGGGAACCAAGACTGACATCCACCAGCTGAGCTCACACTGAGTGTGGCGTTTTCTTTCGGTTAAAATAAATATATTCTAGCAGTCATTTGTTTGGGTTTGTGTTCCTTTGGCTTTATATATGTAGTGTCATTCTCTCATGGTGGCAGCCTCCCAAACTCATTGCCACATCAATGGCATCAAACAAGCAAAGTACATAATACTGAAATGATGAAAATAAAAATAAAATGCTCCACTGAATTTGGATGGACACTTTATTTGCCTTCACCGATAGAGTGAAAGCAATCCAGACAATGTTTCCTGTTGAAAAAGGATGATGGCAAGGCGGAGTGTTAATCTTGGATTTAGGACCAACTTGCTCTGCTGCCAAAAATACTCTAGCCAGACTTGTCGGAATAGCCATCCACTAGCCTGGGGGTTCTTAACCTTGGTTCCATGGACCCATGGAGTCCCCTAGGGGTTTATGGGTGAACTTCAGAGAGTCCAATCTAAGTGAAAAAAATTGATACTGTCCCCTTTCAGTTTCCTTCCTCCTACTTTGAATTGCAATCACAGTGAAACTTAATGTAAAAAGTTTGTCTTCTCAAGGGTCATTGTATTTTTTTTATTCCAAACTTGTCTCTCTAAAGAAAATCCATTTCCAATCCAAATAAACAACTTTTATGCAAAAGTTTGTGCATATGTGTTTACGTGCATTTTGAGGGGAGAGGGGTTCCTATCTTTCACCAGATTCTCAAAGAAGTCTGTGACCCCTGAGAAAGCTCAAGAAACATAATCAGAACTGGTATAATCAGTTCCCCTTACCTGTAAGTAATATCCACCTCAGGTCCAATCTCACGGAGGTGTTGTGAGGGTGAATGGCTTGGGTTTTTGTATTGATTATTTGCCTGTCACTTTAGCCATAACTCTCCAAATGAATTGCAGAGTAAAATTTAATATTAATTTGACAGTCTCAGGTTAGCTAGTGGTTCCCACTGGAAACAGAAATGACATTTTCTCTTGATAGGCATCTTCTTTACAACGGCACACACAGGCATACACACACACACACACACACACACACACACACACACACACAGAATAAGTGCTGGGCTCAAGATATTCCTCATCTATGTACTGTCTAAGCCATCCAGCTTAGGATTTGGGATTTGATTGCCCCTCAACCAAAGGACACAGAACTTAACAAAACTTTGCAAAATCACAAACAAAAGGTGCAACTCAGAAATCATATGGTTATGTACATAAGCAAGGTTTCAGTGAGACATTCACTTTTATAGCCAATATAGCCAAATGTCCAAGTGTCTTAAAAATGTTTATCGTTGTAGTGGGAGGAACAGAAGGTGGCAACAACCATACAGACTAAATTCAGAATCAAAACCAGTACAATCTTACTTCACCAGTATAATTTGCCCGCTTGGGAAGAATCTTCATTTTCAGAGCATGTACAGAATTTTTTGCAGAGATAAGAACTGAAAACAGATAATGTCTTTGGACTCTTGGTTTAACTGGTTCCTATACAGGGGCTTCTTACATTTTTATGGAAATCCAAGTCCAATAGAAGACATACCACTGAAGATGTTGTCTTGCCCAATGGGGAGTGTAGCTGGCCAATTCCAACTAACTGCAGTACTGTGAAAAAGAGATTAACGCTGAGTGTATATTCAGAAACAAAATCCAGAATATATGTTCATTTGGGGTTTAGGGTAAGATTCCAAAATCTCAGACATTCTAGGTTACACTATGTGGGGTTGGGAGGCATTATAAAGAGTAAGATTTCATCAGTCTTTTGTAAGAAAGCTAGTGTGAGACAGTTAGTACTGACAGGCAGATAGGGAAAGCCCCAGTTATAATCCCTGCTCAAATGCAAAGCTTACTGTGTGACCCTGGTGCAGTTGTTAATTTTTAGACTTGCTTAGCACACCAAGTTGTAATGGTGCTGGAAGAATTAAAAGGCAATGAAATTGCATACAAAACACTGAAATTACTGGAAGAATTGTGAGAGGAATATAATCAAGTAAACTGTGATTCCCTAATCAGACTTATTCAGAGGCAAGTCCTGTTGATTTCAGTAGGTCTTATGAATTTGCTGAGAGTTATCAACCATGAATGAAGCCTGAACTAACCACTGTGTCCTTCATTCATTACCAGACTATGAATGCGGACAGGAGACTGTCCTTGTTGTGCATTCTAAAACTGTTTTTCGTTTTAATAAGTACCAGACCTATTCCACAAAGTGTGATCGAAATAAAAAAGTAGATACATCGTGCCTACAAAATAAATTCAAAAGGTGTTTACATTAGTGAAAATTAATTATTAAGTTCCTGAAGCAAAACAGGTTATAAATAAGGTATGAGCACTGGGTATTTATTTTCATAATCCAAAGGCAAATGTTCTAGTGGGAAAAAGATATGATACATGCCACAACTTCAACATATTTTTATTAGTACAAGAAGTCTCTCCACTTGTATGCTGCACTAAAATTACACATGAAGTACAACTGATTAGCAGACACAGACACAGATTAGTAATGCAGTCAGCATTTGCTGATTTCTGGGAGATTCAGTCAGTACAACTACATAGTGGTGTGTCTATGGTAGGCAAAAGGAATACTGTAAAGAAATTGTCTGAAATGGTGTGCTCTAGAAGTGTCAGACTGCTTTTGGAAATAATACATGCAGTAATGGCATAAAAAAAGGGGAAATGTACAAAAAATATAGGAGCAATTATAATTTAAAGTTCAGCAGCAGCTAAGTCGTAATCATAAAAGACAACATAACTGATAAAACTCAAATGAGTGATGAAGGGTACTATGGAAAGAAAGGTAGGAGGATAGTCTGGCACCTTCTAATCTGCTTGCAAATATTGGAATACAAATTGTTTTAATTCACATTTTTATCAGCATTTCTTACTATATAAGCTGTCCACTCTTAGGGTTTGGGAGAGGTATATGGTACCTGCTACATACTCTTCAGTGTGTCCATTAGTGCATCATCAAAAAACTAAGACAAGAAACAAGAGACGTCCTAATATTTGCATTAAAAATGCAAATCCTAATTGAAATTAATACAATGCGAATACAGATAGCTTTATGAATACATTCTATAATCTCATTCTGATTTTTACAAGTTGAGTTCTGTGCTGATATCAGCCAACTTTCCAAGTATATAGTGAACCTAATCCTGAAATTATCATTAGAGAATATTTGAAACCCACATTTTAAGCTCTGATTAAAGAAAGGACTGAGTAATTACTGGATTTTCTATTTTCAAAATTGACTGAATACACATTTTCTATGTTCCCCACATGCCCTAATGGAACTTAATCCAATTAGGTGGCCACTTAGCCTACCACCTACCACTTAAACACATTTTGTGTTTCATGGCATGATTGCTCAAAAATGCACCCAAATGCACAGTTGAAGGACCACTATTGCCAATTTCAGGAGGGGAAGGGGATAGCTGGAAGACTACATGTACAGTCATATAATATATGCAACTCCACGTCTATGACCTTGAACTCAAATGAAGATATGGCACATTGGACAAAATTGTCCATCCACATTTACAGGGGAATGTACACCCCTGTAAAACACTAATAGCATTCCAGCCTTATGGGACAATCTTAGGCATGTCTGTTGAGATGTAAGGTGTTCAATGGGACTTACTCCCAATTAAGTGTGTTTAGGATTGCAACCTCAATATACTGTACGCTTAGGTTAGCAACATGATCCCCATCCCACTATTTTTATTTTTATTTTAATTTTGTTCTCCATCCAGCCTGAGGAAGAGTTCTGGAAAACTCAGACGCTTGCTCACAAATGTGTCTGTGTGTCTGTGTTTTGGCTGTTATTAAAATATTGCCATAGTGTGGATTTTGTTCCCCCTCTCCATGAACTAGCATAACTACCTTCCATGTTTGTGTCTTTCCCTACTGCACTGGAAATAAGTACATGGAAGAATAGATAAGTATAGGAAGAGCATGGTTTTATCTGTATCTGCTTTAATTTTTGTAAGCCACATTGAGTCCCATTTCGGAGGAAGAAGCAAAGGAAGTAAAGTTGGAGTTTTGAGATCAGAATTATTGGAGAAGTCAGCAATATTCATCCCCCTCTGGGATAAGTCCTTCCTCTATTTCCCTCCATGTTCTAGTCCATAACATAGGTAGGGTATCCTTTAGCTCAGTGGTTCTTAACTTGTGGTTCCTGGACCCCTAGAGACTGCTATATCATCACTGGGGTCTGTGAAGATTTGAAATGCTATGAGCTTTTACAGTTAAAATAAAACAAATGAATGAATGAATGGCAGATGGACAGACAGACAGATGGTCACACATTGATCTCAAAGAGCAGGAGTCTTTTGCCAGTAACAGACATAATTTGGGCAAAACTTCATTACAATATCTCAAACTGTTCAAAAGCTGTGAAAATAACTGCTTGAGAGCAAAAAAAAAATGTACTCAGCACTTGCTATTTCTGCATGCAGTGAGAACATGCAAGTAAACGATGCTGAGTGGGTGAAAGCAAGCGCGTGACATTTCTTGCTTACTGCGCATACAGCCAGAAGTCACCTTCTTAATAGCAGTATGCATATTTACATATTTCTCCCTTGTCTCCAAATTTGAAGACTTTTGATGAGCAACTTTAAATAAATACTTGATCCACTTCAAGGTTTTAGACCGTTGAGTTAAGACTCGGTGGACTCTGGCAACAAAAGATTTTAAAGGGAGTCCATGGTAACGAAAGTATTAAGAACCACTCTGTGACACTGAAGGTTTATTTCCAGTCTCTCAAGTTGATTCTCACCCTTGCAAGACTGGAAATTCCCTCCCAGCGTTTTACTGGGGTTCTTGCCAGCCTCCCAAAGCTGACTCCCACGCCTGGAAAGACTGGCAGTCTCCCCAGCTCGATCAGGTATGCTGCCACCACCCCCCTGAATTATGAATTATTTGGACAGGACAGGAGGGACCCTGCCCAATCTCTAAGCGTAAGGATCTTCCACCTCCCCCTCCCCTGAGTGAGAGGTCCTATGTAGCGTGTGCCAAACCTGGCGTGGAAATGGAGAGAAACGGAGGTTTATAGAAGTGTTTAATCAAGGCATGCAAATAACCAATATCACACTTGGGAGATTCCCCTCTCCCGGGTACACTTAGTTACAAGAATTTACAAAACAGATATAACAGCACAGATACATTCTTAAGATCAGCCAATTCCCAAAATAACAACATCCCTAATGCGACTAACTACTTATTCCTAGTTACTCACAATTAGGTTATAGGCATAGATGGTCTAAAGGAGAAGAGAGGGGGGGTCCAGGAGACACGGCATGCTTGCCAGCTCGACTGGCCCAGCTCTCCTCTCTTTTCTCTGTCTTTCTTTTCTCTCTGGCCACATGGGCTCTCAGAAGTTTATTTTTTCCTCCTTGGAAGGATCTGGAAGCATCTCCAACGTGCCCACCTCTTTTCCTTTTGGTTGGTCAATTCTCACCTTGTGACCTGTGATGCTGACCCTTTCCTTTTGGTTGGTCAACTCTCACCCTGTGACCCTTGATGTAATCCCAACACCTCATTAACCCTTGGTTTACCTGAAGAGGGAAGTATCTCCCTTTGATAAGCCTAGATAATGGGAAGCCCCATTATCACACACTCCTTCAGCTCATACCAGAAGGGAGGCAAGGAGGAAGAGGGGAGGAGAGGTTCAGTGCATCAACTGTGGCTGGGCTGTCTCAGAGAGGTAAGATCCTAGAAACAAGAAAAAGCTGGCCCTTACAGGAGTCTCTCCTTGTCTTCACTTTCCCTGATCTCATAGTCTGGATGCCTGGATGGAAGAGCAGCGTTAGAGAGAAGTGCAGAGGAGAATGCAGCTGCTAGCAAGAGATGAGAGACGAAAATAGCAAGGGAAATGTTTTCATAAACATTCATATGCTCACAGTTCCCTCAGCTTCAGTTTACTTTTACCATCCAAGGAACATCCTGGAACAAAGAGAGGATAGTTGTTAAAAAAGGTAAGCAAACAACTAGTCAGATAGTTTGCTATGTACAATTGCTCAGGCAAAAATCCAGTTTTCAGTCCAGTTTCTGTGAAGGATGAGAAAATCATCAGAAAAGGAAAATTTCAGAGAAGGCTTTGAAGTAGACTGGAAAAGGGTCATGGGAAATATGGAAACTATGGGCATTTCTGCGCACTGTTATACTGCTATTATTCCACTTTCAACATCCTATGGAATCCTGGGGTTTGCGGTTTAAGGAGGAGCCTTTAGAATTCTCAGCCAGACAGCTCTTTGGCCTCAGTGAACTACAAACTCCAGAATTCAACAGGATCTTGAAAGTGGAATAATAGCACTAGATCAGTATAAGGGAGGGAATGGCCTAAGTGAAGTAGAGCCCAAGGAAAGATGTTGATGCACCATGTCAGATAGTTTTGAAGCCTCACAGCATTCTGAGAGGGGAGTTTTCCCCAGAGGAAATTCAGGAAAAATATTCCAAATATTTGGAATAAAAATATGCAAAAACTCCCTTCATTGATCTAAAGTAATTTTGTTTACCCATTATTTCTGGAATGTTGGGTTTGGGGAATCATGTGGAGAGATTTTTAAGCCATTTTTTGCTATTTTTCTATTTGTAAGTATACATTAATAAAGAATCAAATGGCTTGTGTTGAGAAATGGCAGTACTAAAGGCGTCTATACTCACACATGGTGGGATTGCCCACCGGTATCTGCATGCTGGAATATTTTTCTATAATATTCTGTAAGTCAAACTGTAATAGCCTCTGACTCAGTAGGCTTACTAGCTCTGTTCCCAGGCCAAGACAAGTAACTGAAGGAAAAAGGATTGGATGATTTCCTTTGAGTAGCAGCTAGCCTTGAGATTGCTTGCAAATGGAAAAATATGAACTAAAAGACTCTAGATTTTTGCCTTGATGGAGAAATTATCTTTCAAGATCAACAAAGACAAGCACAAATAGAATCAGGTTTTTACAGGGCTTTGTTCCTGTTTATTGATTACATCAACTATAATCCTGACTCGATGTATCCACCTGGAGGACATCTTAATCTGTGAAATGATATCATTATTGACTAAATGGCTTTTATGTTGAGTGTAATACAAGGAATGTACCCTCTGCTTCTCCACTGAAATGGTACTTTAATTTTATACCTCGTGGTTGTAAGTTATTTGATTGCTGTTTATCCAATTCTGTATTGATGCAATTTGAAATGGAGTTTATGATATAATCATTGTCATAATCATCATCATTAAATAGAATTCAAATAATTGATGGCTGAAAATACCACAGGGCTTATCCTTCTGCCCCTCCAAACCCACACACATGATCTATTTCTGTGATGATCTAGAGCAGTGGTTCTCAACCTGTGGGTCCCCAGATGTTTGTGGACTTCAGCTCCCAGAAGCCCTGAGCATTGACCATAGTGGCTGGGGCTTCTGGGAGCTGAAGTCCACAAACATCTGGAGACCCACAGGTTGAGAACCACTGATCTAGAGGTCTTTCTTCCACTGCGTACACCTCAGGGAATACTTCAAGGACAGTGACATCAGTCAGGGCAACAACTCATAGCAACAGACACTACACCAATATATAACACAATGCCTCTGAGAGCCAGAAAAGAGAGAACTTCGTAAGGAGTCCTCCTGCACAGAACTTGACTTGTACATATAATTCTTCTTCAGCTGTACCCAGGTAGAAATAATAAGAGATGTAATTTGCCACACCATCTCAGCCAAAAGGAACAAGATGCTATACACAGTATACACCGTCTCGTAACAATCAGTAACAATCGTAGTATTGTCATATTGTCATCAAGGAGCTGACAAAGGAAGAGCTGTAATCATCATGGACAAATCTGACTACATATAGGAGTCTGAGTGGTATCTGCCTGTCAGGAACATCATTCCAGATGGGATTATAGCAGATCTAGCCACCGCAGTCTGCAACTTTGTTACCACACATAACTACAGTCCTGCCTCCACATTTGTGGGTTTGACTTCCACAAATTTGATTATTCATGAGGCACATGCTCGCCTCCCCCCTCCTATTCCTCCTTCCATTCCCTTACATTCTTCACCCCAGATTTGCAAGTCTTGTATTTAAAATGGGCTCCCCCCC